>CM040118.1:313817335-314181250 GCA_022559845.1 Amorphophallus konjac | reverse complement strand
TCCCAATGAAACGGTCCTGCGCTAGACCCTTTTAGTTTTCTGATTTCTGCAATATTGTTAACCCGAAACATATTACAGATTAGCCATAATTATTGTATGATAATCCTAGTTAACTAAGTTTTATTACTGGTTTGACTATTGGTTTCCTATGCTTAGTTAATTTTCTTGGTCATCATAGTAGATTTCATGTTTTATGCACATTGGTGTTATTTTTAACCTATGTTAATTTATGACCAAAAATTGTATACTCTTGTAATAAATACATGTTTCAAATGATAAAGGATTCATGATTTAACTTGATCGTTGTTACTACTTTCTCTCTCTTCTAAGAGTCATTTTCTTAAGTATGTGGCACATATCCCAGTATGATTGTCATTAGTTACACTTTTGCACATTAAGTATATAATCTTGGACTTGATGACCTCTCCATTGCATATTCTTTCCAACGGACTAGGAAATCTTGTGTCAAGGCCTCCATAAGACTCTGCGACCCTGGGATTCCCACTAGGACGCTGAGCTGGTTGTACCATTAAAACCCATTGTCTAGAAAAGCACTTGCCGGTGTTTTATAAACTCTGGACCTTAGCGGCCATTTGGACGACCGTCTTGTTCTACAAGCGGCCCTTTACTAGACCGCTAACGAGTGATAGGCAGCCATTCATTAGACCGTATGGGACTCAGAGTAGTTTCTATACATCGATGATTTTATTTTGTCAAATGGTCCTGCACTAGACTGCCAGGAGTGCTAAACGGTCCAGTTATAGACCGCTTGGTTCTTGATTTATTCTAACCCAAGGTTTGACCTTTGGGGTTAGTTTTCTTGAATTCCTAGATGATCTTAAGATTATATGGAGGATAAACTCATAGTTAAATGTTAATGCTAAGTTATGGAACGTAATAAAAGTACCATTATGCTATCGAATTTCTTCCGTAGCATGATGTCCATTTTAAGTCATCCTTGAAATCTCTTACTATTAATTGAAGCATTCTTACCTTGATTACTTTATCATGAAATTATTACTGAATTTGCACATTATTGGCCCCATTATTGTTATAATCGTGAAAGTAGCTTGATTTATACTTGAAGATGTAGTTCGAGCACTGATTGTGTTCAAGGGCTCTATGCTAGTCACCTCGGCTAATTATCGGAAATATACTATAAACCATGGGGTATGATGCTACTGGCATCGCATTGCGCTGGGAGTACTTTCTTTATAAATAAGTGAAAATCCACAAGACATGAGTAAAGATCCACGTAAATTCATAAAGTAATTGCTACTAAGTGAAGAGTACTTTCTTGCTTGTTACATGACTTTCTAGTGCATAGCCTTCATGGTTATGAAAAGTAAGATTTGCTGACCCGGCCGGCCCGGTCTCGGCACGGGACAGGCCGGGTCGCACAGCGACCTGGTCCGCCCTCTCGGGCTCTCGACACGTGATTTTTTATTTTTTTAAATTTTTAATAAAATGTTATTTAAAGATTAAATGTTATATATATTTAAAAATATTAGATTGTAGAGTTTTTTATGATAATATATCCATACTAAATTACACATGATTAATTATATAAAAATAACATATTACATTGCTTAATTAAACATCATATTATATATAATACATAAAAAATTCACTTAAATTACTTAATATGTTAAAGTAAATAGTGAAATAATAATGACATTCATTCATGAAGTATAAAATACAAAAACTCACTCATCCTCCTCATCTGTGAAGCCCGGATCCCAAAACTCACTAATCCTCGTCATCAGTGAAGCCCGAATCTCAAAACTCATCATCAGATACATGAGACTGATCACCCGTATAATCTAACTCTATCCCAGTGGGTGGAGGTACATGTGGGTGGGACTGAAAATATGTAACCATCTGCACAAATGATGGGTCATGTACAGTGGTGGATGGTACATGAAAATCTCTAAAAAAAAGTTTTTACTACATCTATACATTCAATTCTATCATGTGCTACTGGTGCTAGTACTGGTGCTACTCGAACTCTAGATGTGGAGGAAGATCCTGCTCCGCCCGGTGTTTATGGTGGGGGTACCCGGGACATAGAAGAAGATGCCCTGGGTGTGCTACGAGAACCATATCTATCCTGTAACTTTGTCCGAAAGGAATGTTGGACATCTCCCGGAACTCGATCGCATGCACGAACATCGCGTCTCACTCCCGCAAGGTGCTCCGCAAATCTGTGTATGCCGGTGATGCGATGTTTGCAGTATCTACAGTGCACATGTCCATCACCCTCAATAGAGTATCCATGCTCCCACGTAGGGTGACGTCATCCATCCATGATGACCTGTAAATGATGTAAAAGTTTACATTAGTAATTTCAATGATAAGTACAAAACTCAAGATATGAAGAAATTTATAATTAATTATTAGTTAGTTATAAATATAACCAAATGATACATACTCATTAAGAGTATGGACCAAAATTGGGCTAGTGCCCATCTCCAAACAATCTGACATTAAATGTGTTCTGCAGATAGGAGAGATAGTCTTCATAGCGCATTGAACCTGCATAGTTCTCTCAGTACATGCGTACGTAGTATTCATACTGCTGCAACTAATTTAAATTATAAATATTAACTTTAATTTTTTGTAAAATATTTATCACTATAGATATGTTTAAATTAAAAACATCTCTATTTTTTTCAAAATAAAGTATTACATTATTTTACGCTTACAACTAATAATGAAAATAATATCATTAATTCTACAACATGCAAGGCTTAATTTTAAATTTAATACATCTCAATTAAATCTAATAAATAAACATGAATTAAATAATACATTAAAAATAAATTTATTTCTACAACATGAATTAAATAATATTTATATTATTTCTACAATATGAATTAAACAATACATCAAAAAATTTATTTCTACAACATGAATTAAACAAAAATTATATTATTTCTACAACATGAATTAAACAATAAATCAAAAATAATATTAAATAATCTAATAAATTCTATTCTTACATTTTTTAAACTAAGAAAAAATATAAAAATATAAAAATTAAATTATTTTTTATTCTCTTCCCCCCCTCACCCATCCCCACCACCGTCCAGTTCGCCCCCCCAGCCACCACCGCCCCCCCACCACCTCTCCCACCTCCGGCGGCCTCCACCGCCTAGATCGGTCCCCCCTCCCTCCGGCGGCCAGATCGGCCCCCCCTCCCTCCCCCCACCTCCAGCGCCCCCCACCGACGTTGATCGCCTCCCCCCACACCTCCCTCCCCCACCTCCGGCGGCCCCCCACAGGCACAAACCATTTAACAAAAAAAATAATTTCACCTACCTCTGATCGCCGCCCTGAGCCGCCCAAAGTTGCCGTCCGCCGCTCTGATCGCCGTCCAACGCCGTTGCACCGCCGCTCGCCGGTGGGAGGGATGGAGGAAGAGCCTCCCCTCCAGCCCGTTAAATGGGCGAACCGCCTGACCCGCTCACTCGCCTCGTACGGGACTGGTACGTGGCGGGACGCACGGGACCATGCGGTCTAGTGCGTCACATCCACGACCCCCAGCCCCTGCGACCCGATGCCCGCCTGGGTCGGGTCAGGTTGTGCGGGTCGGTGCAGGACGGCAAACCATGATGAAAAGTACATTATTGTTACATTCTTATTCATGGAAAGGTCAAAATTTAAATTCTTGTTATATACTTGATCAATCATATTCTCATATCTAGTACTTGATCGTATCTTGTTACTTTGGTTATATCAGCGTTTCATCGTATCTGCCTGATTTATCCTATTCTCTAGAGCTAAAATGCTAATCACTTAAATTTACCTTCATGTTGATACGAAGATACCTACTGGGCAAGTGTGCTCATTACCTACTTTCTCAATGATTTTAGGAAATTCTAGCAGGTCAGATTTGGATTACTCAAGTGATGGATCCGAGAGTGATTGATGGTTCGAGAGAAGCCTTAGTGAATTTAGTGTCTATTCAAGATGTAAATTTTGATTTTTATTGAGTCTATGATGTAAAGGATGTTAAGAGTCAAAGATCTTATGTACTTTGATATTTTATGAAATAAAGTTAAAGGTTTGAATGAATTACTTGTACAATTACTTTTATGTGATTATTTTGCGCTCTGATTATATTGCTTGCTCGAGGCGTACTAGTCGACTGTTTATGTTCTTGATTGTTTCCGCTACATAATCTCGGGACGTGACAGTTATAGTGGTATCAGAGCATAGGACTAGAAGTCCTAGGGAAGAAGTCATGTCATTGGCTAAGTCCAAGGTTTAAGGACCCATACCTACAAAAATTAGGAAAGAGAACTCCCAACCTATGAGAGGAATTGGGTAGAACTTGGGATGAGATAGTAATTAAAGTTATTTCTAAGGTTAATTTTACTCATTCCATTAGAATTAACAAAATTCATTACTCTTCTCAGGTACCACACTCTCATCATGGCTCACCGTGTTGACTGGAGCGGTATGCAACAAACCATTGCAGGTCTCACTTAAGCATTATAGAATATGGCTCAAGCTGGCGCAAGGGCAAGAGCTGGAGACCTACACTGAAATTTTCAGAGCTTAAATCCTCCACGGTTCTCTAGTTCCTCTAATCCAGATGAAGCAGAGAATGTGATTGATGAAATGAACCGTATATTCGAGGTTATGCAATGTGCCGACCAAGAACAGGTTCGTCTAGTCACATTCTAACTCAATAAAGATGTCCGTAC
Source organism: Amorphophallus konjac (assembly GCA_022559845.1). Taxonomy (NCBI): domain Eukaryota; kingdom Viridiplantae; phylum Streptophyta; class Magnoliopsida; order Alismatales; family Araceae; genus Amorphophallus; species Amorphophallus konjac. Next base: position 314,176,538 of record CM040118.1, on the reverse strand, counting down.
ATGGTGGAAGTCAGTTCCTGTACCGCCAGCAGATGCACCACATACTTGGGAAGGTTTCCTTACACTCTTCCGAGACAAGTACTTCTCCGAACATGTCAAGGAGAGGAAAGCTATGGAATTCGCCTCGTTACGCCAGGGCATGATGTCAGTGGCGGAGTATGAACTCCAATTTTCTAGGCTGGCGTCTTATGCTCCTCACTTGATTAGTACGGAGTTATTAAAAGCCAATCGATTTATGGATGATTTAAGGCCAGAATTTATTCAACAACTTGGGACTCAAAACATCCGTACCTATGCGGAGATGGTCCAACGGGTGCATCTATGTGAAAGGACCTTGGAGAAGGTCGAAAAACTTAAAGTCAAGGGAGAGGAGCCAGGCCGAAGGTCTGATCGGCATGAAAAGAAGGGAAAATTTAGTATCACGGAACCTTACAAATCCCGTGATAGCAAGAAGAGATCCCGGAACGAGAGTGGTAGTAGCTACTGTAGACACACCAAAATTGATGCTATGTTGAGTAAAATTCATGTCATGATGTAATGCCCCAAAGTGGACTTCATTACTAGTTTAATAATTTAAGTTTTCCCATTTTTCTTAGGTTTTTTTTGAATATAACGACCATTCACATGGTCGCTATTTAAATGATGCCCTACGAGCTATCGCTATTTCCTGCGGTATAGGTTGACTTGGTTCCCGTTGTAGATCGACCTATTTGAATGAATGACCACGTGCATGGGCGTTGTTTTAATTCTGATCAAAATTTCACTCGAAATTAAATTCCTTGAAATAACGCCCATGTGAGCAGGCGCTCTTTAATGAACGCCCATGTGCGCGGTCGCGCTTTATAAATATTTAAATATGGAAAGTCCAAAATTCCAATGAAATAGCGGCAGACCCAGGGGCACTGTTTAGAACAGTGACTTCCTTTAGGTCGCCATTTTAGTTTTCCTTTCTGTGTCCACTACAACCTTCCCAGACAAACTCCTTCCTTGTTTTAACTTTGTGATCAATCGAGGGAAGGGGATCATGATCGATAGTTATCTTCCTTTGATATTATCCTACGGGAATAAGGTTTTCATCCCTATAAATACCCCTTCAATTTCTTTCGCACAAGACCTTACACACACGCCCCTGGATTAAGAGTTCTTCTGCTAAGAACTCTATTTGCAGCTATTCTTGGCCGTCGTCAAGGGGGTTACACTGCTGCCGCTACCATGGTGTTGCCTTTGCTCAAAGGCTTGGGCGTTTCCCACTGTCCGCCTTACAGGGGCAGAAGAGGATATCCCATCTCCTTTTATTTCTCTGCATTGCTATCATCATTATTCCCATCATTCTGTTAGTTCATCTTAGCATATTACATCTCGTGTATTCATCTGTTGCATTCATATATTCTCCCACCTTTACTCCTCTTAGGGGTTTTAAAACAAAACACCACAAGGTGTTTTCATGCCCATATTGCACATTATATTTTTATTGAGCATAGTTACTACACTCCTTTTGGCTAATCCAAATTTATTATCTTTGGTTGTTTTCTTTTAAGGTTAATCAAAAGCAAAAAAACCCCCTTCATCGGCCGACCGGTTGGAGGAGGAAGTTGGATTCACAATCTCACATGCTTACAAGGTATTCTTAGCGATCACACTTCTTCTTTTGAGGTAATTCCTCTGGCGATCACACTCCAAAGTAGCATCACATGCTCCCTCCCCACTATTGTTATTATTAGTTTGCTCACCATATAATTCAACTTTAATCTTTCTTTCCTTCTTTTAAAAATGTCTATGTGACACGTTCACAAATTGGCGATCATGGTGGGACCCTTGTTGTTTTTATTTTGATTACCCCTCCATTTGGCACCCACGTGTGCCCCTCCTTTGTGCTCCACATAGCACACTCCCTTTGTGCACCACGTGCACACCCCCACTCGATTAGCCAATTTGTGGACTGTCTTTAGCATTTTTAAGAAGAAAATTGATTTCTGGTATCTGAAATTAATCAGGGACCGCTCAGAAGTCGCTATTTACAGAACCGGTGACCTCTCACAGAGACGCTTATTTCGTTATTCTTTTTATTTTTTTACTATTTTATAATTTGCGCCCCTTCAAAGAGGTGTCATTCGTATATTCAGCGCCTAACCCAAAGGCGCCATTCTTCAGTCACTGTTGGCTCCCACTTATGGTTGTCTACTGTTGTTGCTATTAGCGCCCTTTCACAGAGGCGCCCTTCACTTGATCAACGGCTGTCATACAGTCACTATTCACTAAGACAGCGCCCACTGTCTGGTGGCTATTTTCCTGCATGTTCACATCATTGCCCTGTCTGCTATTGTTTTGACTTTTTTGATTGGATTATTAATTTTCTTTACATTGTTGTTGATCCTGCTTGCATTAGCTTGCATTCTAGGGCATTTGGTTGAGATACCTCCTCTCTCTACACTTTTAGGATCCCCTACACTTTCTTGGGAAAGGAAGGACCCTCCATTGAGCATTCCGTCTCTTTGGATTAGAAATTCTTTCACTAAGGTCTCCATAAGTCCTCGCACCCGTGGATTTCCTCACGGAAGCTAGGCCGGTTGTACCTTTGAAGCACTCCGGAGTTTAAATAACCCATGCGTTTGTGAAGAGAGAGAAAGAACCTAGTTAACCTGGAGATCACATTCAAATTGAAACTAGGATCTACATAAAAGAGAGGGCTACTTACTCCACCAAAATTCATCCTTGCTTAAACTTGAAGAACCTTAAAATCTTCCTTAAGCATCATAACTTGTTTGACAACTTAATTGAGTGATTACTTCCCAATTCTATCTTGTTTGCTTGAAATAATTCTTTATTATAATCATGAAGCTTCGTTTAGGTAGAATTGTCAACATGGCCAATCAAGAGTATTCGTATGATTATGAGGACGGTCAACATGACCAATCTTATGAGGTCCATCCTCAGGGACCTACTCAATATGAGGCCCTTCCTCAAAGCGTTGTTCAACATGAGGGAAACTATGTTCCCTCCTACCCTCAAGTGTATGTAGTGGACACCACCACTGAAGGGGTTGAGCCCTCTTCTCAAACTCAACCCATCACTCAATCCACTCCCGAGGAGACCTCCCCGTCTTTCAATCTCATTGATCTTATTAATGCTCTATCCCAGTTGGATGATGTCCAACGCCAAGCGGTCCAGGCCACTCTTAAAGGGAAATCGGTCCCTTCTTCCTCTTCTAATCCCCCTCAGGCCGCGAGTGGCCTTCAAATCCACCCCACTAATGACCTCGCAGTCTCTCAGAGAATTCCATCCCATCCACAAACTCCTATTATGGTTGCGACAGCCCAACCGGTAAGCCACTCCGTGGCTAGGCGACAACAACCTCCACCTCTTCAATTTTTCAGACGACCTATGCCGAGTCAGTTCCATGTTAACCCGGCCCCAATCGAGTCTGACACCAACACTATACTCCTCCAGAAGATTGCTAACATGGAAGAACAACTTAAGAAAGTCAGGGCACCTAAGAATGCTCCAAAGGTCACTCTTCCTACTCTCCCGGTCTTCCACTTGCCTCCATCAGAGATGCCTAACTTTAGGCGCTATAATGGAACGGGCAATCCGTTCATCCATTTGAAAGATTTCATGTATGAGGCATCCTTCTAGCAAGACAATAAGACCTCTCTGGCTTATCTCTTTAGAAGGTCTATTGATGGCCCGGTCCTTGAATGGTTTTACTCTCTAGAGCCAATCGAAGCCGGAGATTTTGATGTTGTTCAGCACAAGTTCTTGCAAAAGTACAAAGATCGAGTGGGCCCTTCTTTGTCTGTTACTGATCTTGTTGCTGAAAAGATGAAGTTCGATGAGGACTTTGTGCAGTTTGCTGACAGATGGAGGTCAATGGCCGAGAAATTAAAAGATACTTTGTCGGAGTCTGAGCAAGTGATGATGATAATCTCCAATGCAACTCCCCAGTTCTGACACATATTAGCCATGAAAAAGCTCAACACTATGGAGGAGCTATATGAAAGAGCTCAATATATTCAAACTCAGATGAAGGATTCGCCCATTATGAGCATGTTTGAACCAAGGCCAAGGATAATAAGAAAGAGTAATAATGTCAATACTAATGGTGGCACAACCGAGGGTACTGTTACCAATGAGCAAGTGGGCGCGGTTGGCAATCCCAGACCTTTCCGTAATTCTTTCAACCCAAGACCCCCACAAAAACAACAATCACAACAACAACCCTCATTCCTTAACTAGGTTCCCCACCAAATAAATAATCCTCCTCAACCCTTTCGGCCTCCACCTCCTCCACAGAACCAGAATCTACCACAAAGCCCTCCAGTACCTCAGCAATACCACAATGTGTCTCCACCGACCAATTATGATCCCAACAGTCGAGAAGACTTGTAGGCCCTAAAAGAGCCCACTACCCTCCATTACCCGAGAGCCTCCCAGATATTTTCAATGCCCTTATGGCCGCCAACTTGCTCATTTTACCAAAAGAAAGAACGGCTTGGCCCCCTAATGTGGATACTTCTCGGTACTGTGTCTTCCATCGCCAGCCCGATCACAACATAGATCATTGTTTTCATTTTAAGGACTATATATATGACTTGAATGACCAAGGCGGTATTGACTGGGATGAGATGAGAAAAATTGTTACGACAATCAAAGCACGAAGACCTCCGCAGCAGCAACAGGCTCAGCAGCCTCCAAGCAACAAGTTCAACCACCTCCCCTGATGCAGCCGGCTCCCGAGCCGCAACCAAACATGGGGATTGTCAATAATCCACTATCGAAGCACCCGCCTGATCAACAAGTGAACCATGTCACCTCCTTCCATGAAGTAGAGAGAGGGCAAGGGTGGCATGAAGAAAATGCCTCTGTCAGGGCCATAAATCAAACTCCAAACCAACCGTCACGTCTATTAAGAACAACCCCACAACCAACACCTTTTCCTCAACCTTCTCATCCCTTCTTGCGCACCACCAACCCTACAAGCACTACCAACCCATTGCAGCCTAGGCCTCTCCTTATCCGTACTCCACTACCTCTTGCTCCACAACAAACTCCTTCTCCTTCCACCAATCTTTTACCATCCAAGACACTCCTCATTTGTCCCGCACCGGCATCCATTCCTCAACCCACCACCACTAACCCTCCACCTGCAAAGACTCCCGCATTTCAACCTACACCAGCACCCACCATGACTACCGCAAATCCTCCGCCTCCACCTAGGCCCCTCCTTGTCCGGCCTACACAACTACCAATCACCCAGACATCACCTACTCCTGCTAGTCTTGCTCCCATATCTACCCTCTTAACATCCATAAGCCTTCAGCCAATGCGGCCCCTCATAAGGGTTCCCAATTCGGTCGTACCACCTCCACCATCTATTAACCATGATATCCCTTCCACATCCACCAATCCTTCACAAAACCTGACAGAGGCAAGAACGTCACAAACTATGGTGCTCCGTAGTAGATGGATTTTCCATCGTGTAATTCCACAACGGGAGCCAGAGCCTACACAAGGGAATGAGGAACAAGAGCAAGAGCAAGAATCCATACCGGGCACTCAGTATGACTTGCTAAAATATCTAGACAAAACCCCGGCCAGAATTTCTATTTTGGAGTTGATAAAGAGATCCGCCATTCACCAATAAGCCTTAAAGGAATATTTACAAAAGGTAATGGTCAATGAGGACCTCCTTGCTGAACAAATTACTTCAGTCCTAACTCCGGCAAGTGACCAACCGGCCATTGTTTTTCATGAGCATGAATTAGCTCCGAAGCTAGCCAGGAAGTATGCCCTGTGTATCATAGTTCATATTAATGAAGTACATGTTAAGCAATGTTTGGTGGATACAAGAGCATCTATCAATGCGCTGCCTCCCAGAACTTTAAAAATGTGTGGCATTCCGGACAGTCAGATTCGGCCATCTACTATTACAGTTACCGCCTATGATAATACAAAGAAGCCTCCACTGGGCATGATTACCTTAAAAGTTGGGTTGTGTCCTGTGTTGATTATAGCAGATTTTCACATTCTAGACATGGATCTAACTTTCAATGATATTTTGGGCCGCCCATATATTCAAGAGCTTGATGTCGTTCCCTCCATAAAATATCAATGTATAAAATTCCCACATAAAGGGCGCATCATCAAAGTCATTAGCATGCCCATTCTGCCGTCAGATGATATACACTCAGCAACGTCAGTACCCTCCATATGGCCGGCTAATAGGCCTCTGTTATCAGTGTTAGATTTTGCCGATCTGCAGCATGATTTGTTAAGTCCACTAGCCTCAGCCCCTGCATCAGCTTTAATGTCACCCTTACCTTCTAAGGGGAAGAAAAAGAAGAATACGATGAATACACCGGGGTGGAACATTTTGATGAGAATGTGGTACAGATCTGGCAAAGGCCTGGGTGTTAACCTCCAGGGAAGAGTAAAGCCTATCAAGAATTGGAAGTTAATTCCCCGAGGCGGGCTAGGATACAAAGGGATGGGGAAAGAAAAATGTGATAAATATGATAAAGTGCTATGGGCCATCATGACTTTTACTTTAAAAATAGATAGACAACCACTCACATGGTCTTTATATACTCACTTTGTGAAGGGGCCCACTCAGTAGGATGACGAGCAAACTATTGTAATTACTTCATTCTTGGATTATCAAGATGTGCATGCACGCCAATTTGCTCGTCACTTAGCACTGTTGGTCACCTATAAAGCCTTGGAGTCATTAAGACCATTCAAAAGAAGGAAGATGGGTGACCCAGAATGTGAATGGTATAGGTGGTTTGATATGGATGATATTGTTATTTCTCTGAGCCAACTATTTATGCCTACTGATCCGGAATGGCCACCACTAATTCATGACTTGATAGAAAAGCCAGTTGCACCTGCCTCCCCATAAAAGAAGAAGAGAAGAAGATAAAGAACAGTCACGGGGCGAACACGGTCCATGATTGCTCTTCTTCTCTTCTTCTCTTCTTCTTTTGTGTAGAGGGGCGGGTGCGAAGACCGCATCTGCCTCGTGACTCTTCTTCTATTCTTCTTTTATGGAGAGGCAGGTGCAAGGACCATGTTCGCCTCATGTCTCTTTTTTTCTTCTATTCTTCTTTTGTAGAGAGGCAGGTGCAGGGACCATGTTTGCCTCATGATTGCTCTTTTTCTTCTTCTCTTCTTCTTTTGTAGAGGGGCATGTGCAGAGACCATGTTCGCCCCATGATTGCTCTTCTTCTTCTTCTCTTCTTCTTTTGTAGAGGCAAGTGCAAGGACCATGTTTGCCTCGTGATCATTTATTTCTTTTCTTCTCTTCTTCTTTTGTGTAGAGAGGCGGGTGCAAAGACCGTGTCTGCCTCAAAATTGCTCTGTTTCTTCTTCTCTTCTTCTTTTATGGAGAGGCAGGTGCAAAGACCATGTTCGCCTCATGACCATTCTTTTTTTTTCTTCTTCTCTTCTTCTTTTATGGAGAGGTAGGTGCAAGGACCACGTTTGCCTCGTGATCATTTCTTTCTTTTCTTCTCCTCTCCTTTGTGATGAGGCGGGCTCGAAGACCACGTCTGCCTCATGTGTCTTCTTTTGGTTCTGCTCTTCTTCTTCTGTGTGAAGAGGTGGGTGCGGGGACCATGTTCGCCTCATGTCTCTTTTTTTCCTCTTATATTCTTCTTTTGTAGAGAGGCAGGTGCAGAGACCATGTTTGCCTCATGATTGCTCTTTTTCTTCTTTTCTTCTTCTTTTGTAGAGGGGCAGGTGCAGAGACCATGTTCGCCCCATGATTGCTCTTCTTCTTCTTCTCTTCTTCTTTTGTAGAGGCAAGTGCAAGGACCATGTTTGCCTCGTGATCATTTCTTTCTTTTCTTCTCTTCTTCTTTTGTGTAGAGAGGCGGGTGCAAAGACCGCGTCTGCCTCAAAATTGCTCTGTTTCTTCTTCTCTTCTTCTTTTATGGAGAGGCAGGTGCGAAGACCATGTTCGCCTCATGACCATTCTTTTTTTCTTTTTCTCTTCTTCTTTTATGGAGAGGCAGGTGCAAGGACCATATTTGCCTCGTGATCATTTCTTTCTTTTCTTCTCTTCTTCTTTTGTGTAGAGAGGCGGGTGCGAAGACCGCATCTGCCTCGTGACTCTTCTTTTGGTTCTGCTCTTCTTCTTTTATGTGAAGAGGCGGGTCCAGGGACCACGACTGTCTCATGTGTCTTTTCTTCCTCTTCTTCTCTTCTTTTATGTGATGAGGCGGGCTCGAAGACCACGTCTGCCTCGTGTGCCCCTTTTTTTCTTTCTTTTCTGCTCTTCTTTTCTCATTAACGCTTCCATGCTGGAGTGTATTTCTCTTAATATGCCCCCAGGTTGGGGTGTAGCTTCATTTGGTATGCATCCCCCCTGAGGGGTGTGCTTTGCCTCTTTGCTTATGTGCCCCCAGGCGGGGTGTATTTTTTTGGATTCTATGTCCCCAGACCAGGGTGTGTTTTTTTTTAATGCCCCCGAGGCGGGGTGTAGCTTTCTTCAAATGCCCCCATGGTGGGGTATACTCTTCACGGCTTCTATGCCCCTAGGTGGGGTATGTTTCTTCTTCATATGCCCCTAAGCCAGGGTGGACTTCTCTTCGTATGCCCCTGAGCCGGGGCGTGTTCTTTATAGCTTCTAGGCCCTCGAGGTGAGGTATGCTTCTTCTTCACATGCCCCTGGTACGGGGTGTAGCTCTCTTCAAATGCCCCCCTAAGCCGGGGTATACTCTTTACGGCTTCTATGCCCCCAGGCGGGGTATGTTTCTTCTTCATATGCCCCTAGTACGGGGCGTGTCTTTTGTTTCTTATACCCCCCATAGCGGGGGCGAATTTTGCTCTCTTTCTACCCCTGAAGGCGGAGGAGTGCTTCTCTTCATATGTCCCCGGCACGGGGGTGTATCTCTTGCTTCTTATGCCCCCCCTGAGGCCGGGGTGCATCTCTTTACGGCTTTTGTGCCCCCAGGCAGGGTATGTTGTTTCTTCAAATGCCGCTTGGGCGGAGTATATCTTTCTTCTTATGCTCCCAGATCGGGATGCATGTCTCTTCGTTTCTGCGCCTCGGGTCAGGGTAGATGCTTTTGTTTCTTATACGCCAAGGACGGAGTGTGATTTTTTTGTGCCCCCTGAGCAGGATGGACGCTCTGCATGTGTCCCCGGGTCGGGGTGCAGCTTTGTCTCCCATGGAGGGGGTGTGTTGTTTCTTCAAAAGCCTCCAGGCCAGGGTGTATTCTTCTCTTTCTTATACTCCCGAGGCGGGAGGGGTTCTCTTCATGTGCCCCCGTGGCGGGATGTGCTTCTTTCTTCAAGTGTCTCCAGGCCGGGGTGAATTCTTTTCTTCTTCCCAGACACACCGGGGGGATGTTTGCTTCTTGTGCTCCCAAGGTGGGGTGTATGGTTGCTTTTGATGCCCCCAAGGTGGGGCGCATTGCTGCTTCTGATGCCCCAGAGCGAGGTATCCCTTTTTTTTTATATATGCCCCCGGCATGGGGTGTATTCCGCTTCTAGTGCCCCCAGAGTGGAGTGTATTGCCGCTTTTGATGCGGGGTGTAGTTCTCGCTTTTTATGCACCCGAGGCGGGGTGAATTCTTCTTCTTTGTTTACGTGCCCCCATATCGGGGTGTGTTCCTTTCTTCATATGCTCCCCTAAGCCTGGGAATGTTGTTTGTTCTGCTTCAGATGCCCCCGGGGGGGGGATATATGTTGCTTCACGGACCCCGGGGCCGGGATGTATTCCTTCTTCAAATGCCCCGAAGTCGGGGTGTATTCTTCTCTCCTTACGCTCCCAAGACGGGATGTAGCTTCTTCAAATGCCCCTGAGCCGGGGCGTATTCTTTATGACTTTTATGCCCCTAGGCGGGGTATGTTTCTTTTTCAATTGTCCCTAGGACAGGGTGTACTTTTCTCTTTCTTATGCTCCCGAAGCGGGATGTAGCTTCTTCAAATGCCCCTAAGCCGGGGCGTGTTCTTTATAGCTTCTAGGCCCTCAAGACGAGGTATACTTCTTCTTCAAATACCCCCAAGACGGGGGTGTGATTCTCCCGCTTCCTCTGCCCCAGGTGGGGTATACTTCTCTTTGTATTCCCCTAAGCCAGGGTGTATTCATTTCACTTCATATGCCCCCAGGGTGGGATGCGCCTTCTGCTTCTCATGACCCCGGGATGGAGTGTATTCTCTTCATGTGCCCCCGGCACGAGGGTGTATCTTTACTTTTTATGCCCCCGAGGGGGATTCTTCTTCTTTTGCTCCGATACGCTGGGGAATGTTTGCTTCTTGTGCCCCAAAAGTGGGATGTGTTCTTGATGGCTCCTGTGCCCTCGTTGGTGGGGTGTATTTTCCTTCTTCAAATTCCCCTAAGGCGGGATGTATTCTTTGTCGCTTCATGTACCCCCGAGTAGGGGTGAATTCTTTTCTTCTTACGCCCCCATGGCGGGGTATGTCTTTTGCTTCATGTGCCCCCATATCGGGGTGCATTTCTCTTCTTCAAATGCTCCTAAGCTGGGGTGCAACTCTATTTCTTCTTATGTCCCCAGGTCAGGGCGGATTCTTCTTCAAATGCCCCGAAACCGGGGTGTAGCCTTTACTTTGTGCCCCTCAGTCGGGGCGGATTCTCTTCATGTGCCCCTGGGAATGGGGTGTATCTCTTTTTTTTTACCTCTTATGCCCCCGTAGCAGGGTATATATCTTCTTATTATCCCCCATGGCGGGGTATATGCATGCTCTCTTCGGGAGTGGTGGTCGTGCTTGGCCTCATTGCTATAAAGCATTCCCCACAGCGGGCAGCCATTCACCAAGCTACGATTGTGGCTCACTGGGTCTTTTAACAGCCACTCGAGGGGCCGTCTTGTGCCGGATGGAGGCAGCAGGAAGGAGGAACGAGCGGGGTCATTACACCACGGACTCGGAGCCTCCTAGAGTCGGGCGGGATGTCGGGTTTCTTCTTGCTCTTTTTGGTTGGCGATGCTGGCCGACTTTTCTTCTTTTCTTCTTTCTTTCTTTCTTCTCTTTTTTTCTTTTTTTTTTCTTTTTTTGTCCCTTCTTCTCTTCTCTTCTTTTTTGTATGATTGACCAGGGTGGAGGTGTAGGAGAGCGCTCACCCCCTCAGGGAGGGGATGAGTGGTTCGCTCCACCGCATAAACCCCACAATGGTAATCTTTATTCAGCACGGGTCTCGGCGGACGTGGCCATACAACCCTTTCTCGCCGGCTCTTTCTCTTCCTTTTTTTTGCTTCTTTCTTTTCTCTTTTTTTTCTTCTTTTCTTTTCTTCTTCTTTTCTTCTTTTCTCCTTTTCTTCTTTTCTTCTCTTTCTTCTTGAGGGAAACGGGGGGGGGCTTGATTTCCCCTCCCTTCTCTTCTCTTTCTCTTCCTTTTTTATCACAGCCCCCCCATGATTCCTGGAAGCTGTAGGTGCCTCGGAGTAGCATCGTCGAGGCGACAAAGATAATTTCACCTAGTCCGGCTTTTCTCCCCATAGGGCAGGCGAAGACAGCACCTGCAATTCATCAAAGCAGGCAAATATCGTTTATTAGGGGGCCATGAGGCCCTGAATCCCGGCGAAGAGATGAAGGGTGGTTTGGTCCCACCGGGCGTGCCGGAATTGTGGACGCACTAAAATTCGCTTATTCAGGTAATTTCTTCTATTGAGTGCGTGGGCGTGCCAGTCACCGAAGTGACAATTTATTTGGGCTCCGAAGAGCCCATGGTGCGCTCGATCTGACTTCGTCAGACGATTGTGTGGTTCGTGTCGGGACCAAAACCCGCCGCGCCATAAAGGTCACGACGTCATTTACATCCCCCATACGAGGGAACACCCTTGATTAATCGCCGAGATTCAGGGTCTCATGGCCAAGAAATTAATTGCATGAAAGGTCTATTATGAGGTATTGAAATCCTCGCGCGCAGGCGGGAAGAAAACCATTTGGAATCATGTCGGTCATGCGCTGACCATTTAATGTTCGGACGAGTGTCCGTCTCAGGAAGAGTGCGATCGTCATGGGAAGACCGGAGCATATGTATGCCAGGATATGGCAATTTATTGTTCAGAAGAACGGGAAAAACATTCGGCTAAACCTCGGTTAGAGCGGTCGGAAACCGGTAAATATGTTGGCCCGGTGCAAGAGCAAGCTGCGACCATACTGCGGTGGGCCCCCCGCGGTCGAAACAAGACTTGCATGAGCGGCATTAGTATTTCCGGTGCTAAGGGGCAACGAGGGAATATCCCTTGAATCGGCTGAAAAGCCCTGTGTCGGAGAAGCGGGCGTTCGAAACATGTCGGTCATTCGGGAGACCATTTAATATTCGGACGAGAGTCCGGCTTAAGAATATTGTAATCATCGCAGGAGGACCTGGAACATATGCATGCCGGGATACGGCAAGTTTATTATTCTGAGACACTGAAAACATTCGGTTGAATCTCGGTTATTGTAGTTGAAAACCAGCGAATCTATTGGCCCGGTACGAGATCGAGTCAGGACCATATTGGGGGCGCCTCCCGTGGTCCGAACGGGACTTGTGCGGGCATCATTAATATTTCTGGTGTCAGAGGGCAACAGGGGAGAGTCCGGGACTAGACTCCAGAACCGAGAACGTGTTCGAAAGGAGCGGGCTATAGACCGAGGATATGAGCCAGACGATGACCATGATCGGGACAGGCCCGAGGTCTGAGTGTGGCCCACAGAGGTCTTATTGATATTCCCATGGAAGGAGTCCGGGGGTGGCGAGAGCCGTCTCGTTCTAATTCGGATTCCGTCGGTCACTTGCCGACCTTTTCATGTTTGGGCAAGGGCCCATATTGAAAGTGCGACGCGGGTGGGAACAACCCCGTACAAATGTATGCCGAGTTTACGGCAATTTCGATGAAAGGGCAGGAACGAATCCCGATAGGAATGGGTCAGAATTGATGAGCTATTGGCCTGGAGCAATGCCGACTCACAACCATATCAGGGTAGGAGCCACCGGCTATGTAGGTCGCTCACGGGCCTTTTCATGTTCGGACGTAGGTCCGTAATAAGAACGCGGCGGGAACCGAGGTGAATCCGTTCAAATGTCTGCCGAATGTGCCGCAATTTTAGTAGCGGCTCGGAAGGGATCCGGCCGGAGAAATGAGTCCGGTTTAATCGGAATGTCAGCCCGAGGCGAGGTCAGGCCATGGCCATTTCGGGATAATTCCCTAAACTCAGGCCCAACTCGCAAGGGCGGTATTGTTGTTCCTTCGGCACTGAGTCACGGGAGAGACGGGGCTGCGAAGCAGATCCCATTGTTTTATTATTATTTAAGAAATATTATCATTATCATTTGTTAATTTACATATATATCTTTGAGTGAATTCTTTATTACTATTTATTCATTTTTCTTGTGATTTATTCGTTTATTATTGTTATTATTAGGTTTGTTATTATTTTTGTTCGTTTTATTATCATTCATTTGCTTGTCATTTTTTGTTAAGTTTGTTATTATTATTTATTTATTTTGGTTATCACTTATTTGTCCATTTATCATTATTATTATTTCTTTTAAGCTTATTGTTATCATTGCTCATTCCTTTATCATTCTTATTTATTTATTCACCTTATTGAATTTATTATCATTTATTACTGCTACTTGCCATTATTGTTTGCTATTATTTCTCTATTTTCTTTTGATTTGCTGTTATTATCATTATTTGAGCTTTATGTCACTATTTATTTATTTACTATGTTTTATTTTAGCTTACTATCTCTATTAATACCATTATTTTGGGTGTACCGCTGGGTCAAGGGGTGTACCGCTGGAGGGGCCAGGAGAGTGTACCACTGAGGGCACCAGGGAGTGGGCCGCTGAGGCCAAAAGGGCTGTACCGCTGAGGGTCAAGGGGTGTACCGCTGGAGGCGTCAGGGGTTGTACCGCTGAGGGTTGGAGTAGGTGTGCCGCTGAAGAAGGAACGGGCTAGAGGGGTGTACCGCTGAGGGTTGGTAGGGAGTGTGCCGTTGGGGGGCTTAGCCAAGGCGCGCCGTTGAAGGTCTGATTGGAGAGTGTGCCGGTGAAGGCCAAGGGAGTGTGCCGCTGAGGGGTTACAAGGGTGTACCGCTGAAGGGCTAGGGAGTGAATACCGATGAGGGTCCACTCTCCCTCTAGTTCTTTTAAGGCTTTTATTTTCTTCTTTTCTTTGGTTTTATTAAGTTTGCATGGGTTTCTTCTCTCTTTCTCTTGATTATCTTCCATTCTTTCTCCCATGAGGACGGACGTTCAAGTTGTTTAGTTGTTATTAGGTTTGGCTCTCTTTGAATTAATTACGTTTCCTTGCCTCGGTTAAAGCATTTTACCATTGTTCTTTTCATTTGTTTGTTGCTTTCTTTTAGTCTTTTATTATCGTTTCTAACAAAAATTCGGCAGCATCTCCCCTTGACCCGAGCGTAAGGGAGATACAGGGAGCGCGCCCACAAGGAGTGGCGGAACCCGACAACTGGAGGTGGGCGCCCGAGAGCGGCAACACCTTTAATAAAACTCGGAAAACTCGGAGGGAACGGCGAGTGGAAGCCTACTCTAGGACTGACTGAGGGGGGAATGCATCAGGCAAGAAGGAAGGGCAGGTGTGCCGGGCAAGGACGGCACGAGAGGGCATGCCGGCGAAGGAGATTGAAAGTGTGCCGCTGAGGGCCAAATGGAGTGTGCCGCTGAGGGCGGCTGAAGGTGTGCCGCTGAGGGCCAAAGGGCGTGCCGCTGAGGGCAGTTGAAGGCGTGCCGCTGAGGGCCAAGGAGTGTGCTGCTGAGGGCAGCCAAAGGTGTGCCGCTGAGGGCCAAGGAGTGTGCCGCTGAGGGCAGCCAAAGGTGTGCCACTGAGGGCCAAGGAGTGTGCCGCTGAGGGCAGTTGAGGGCGTGCCGTCGAGGGCTAATAGAAGCGTGCCGGCGAAGGCCGCTGATGGTGTATCAGCGAGGGGCTTAGCCAGGACGCACGGCTAGAAGCTAGGGAGGCTGGGCAAAGGAATGAGGACTGAGGGTTAGCCAGGTGGACTGGGGATTGAAGAAAGGGAGAAGGCCAAGGAGGAAAGATCATCGCCGGAGGCCAAACCGATGGGGAAGACGAGGAGGAGGAAGAACACGATCAAACGCATACAAAGCACCCAAACGGACGGAGACAACGGAAGATCCCAAAAGGGGGTTTTTTATTCAAAAGGGAAAAGGGCCACAAACGGTCACATACATTGCAAAGGGAAAGGGATAAGAGAAAAGAGAAAGAGAATATAGCGTGGGGGAGGGGGAACGGAATACAACGGGGAAGAGGGACGGAGCGTGAGCTCCTCCCCCTCCTTCTCTTCTTCTCTTCTTTTCTCTCAGCCGGTGGTGGTCGGAGCAGCAGGCTCCTCTTCTTCTCTTTTTCTTCTTCTCTTTCTCTTTGCACGGACGACGGCAGACGGAGCGGCCGGGAGGAGGCGGAGCCTCCCCCCCTCCTTTTCCCTCTTCTCTTTTCTCTTCTTCTTCTTCTTCTTCTCTTTTCTGGCAGCTCCGTCGTGGCTCCCTCCACTGGCCTCCTTTTGTTCGCAGCGAAGGAGAGGGGTTTTTATACCCCATACGGCGGAGCGTCCGAAGGCGGGAAGCGTCCGAGGGGCATTCAATGGGAGTTGACTCCCTTGTCCTGGGTGGCAGGAGTAGGCAGCGTGGCCCTCTCCCCGAACGACACCTCAGCAAGTCCACTGCGCGCCAAGAATCCATAGGGCATGGACGTAAGATTTGATCCGCCGGAGCGTGACGCTGGGAGCCAGCAGGCTGCACCGCTGGAATGCTGTGAGAGCGTGCCGCTGAAAGGGCTTGCCAGTGTACCGCTGGAAGGGCCAAAGGCCGTGCCGCTAGGGGCACCTTGGGGGTGTGCCGCTGGAGGGCACAACGGGCGTGCCGCTGGAGGCTTCTGGGGAGTGTGCCGCCGGATGCGCCCTGGGGGTGTATTTCTGAGCCCGTTCTGAGCCCATTGTGGGCACGGGTTGTGGCCCATTTAATTTTCTTCGAGGCCCATGGATTGTGGGGCTCTTGGGGGTTGATTTCTCTTCACTGTCGTGACTCCGGAGACGGCTTCACGATAGTGTGCATATTTGGGGAGTCCAGATGACCAGTCTCTTCGGGGCTTCTTCACTCGGTGCCGCTGTTGATGCTGGGCCGAGCATGATATCTATGCGTGTAATTTTTGGTGTCCACAAATGCCCCCCACCCACGGGTAGCGCAGGCGAAGGATGAGCCGGGCGGTGCCCGTGGGTGTATTCGTCTCTTTTCTCTTCGTCGATGTCGACGGGGTGTTGTATGCTGGCATAGCGTGCTGGTCTCTTTGTCTCTTCATCATCAGTGCTGACAGTGCGCCAGGAGCTGCCGTAGCATGTTGGTTTCTTCTTCTCTCTCCAGTGACACCGACAGGGCGTCGGGAGCTGCCATGGTTTGTTTGTCTTTTCTTCTCTTTGTCCGTGTCGACAGGGTGCCGGGCGCTGATACGGTATGTTTGTCTCTTTTTCTCTTCGTCAGTGCCGACAGGATGCCGGGAGCTGACATGGTTTGTTATCTCTTGGTCTCTTCATCAGTCCAGACAGAGTGCCGGGCGCTGACATGGTTTGTTGGTCTCTTTGTCTCTTCGCCAGTGCCGATGGGGTCTCGGGAACTGACCTGGTCTCTTGGTCTCTTTATCTCTTCGTCAGTGCCGACAGGGTGTCGGGAACTGACTTGGTCTCTTTGTCTCTTTATCAGTGCCGACAGGGTGTCGGGAACTGACTTGGTCTCCTCTTCTCTTTGTCAGTGCCGACGGGACGTCGGGAGCTGACATGGTTTGTTTGTCTTTTATTCTCTTCGTCAGTGTTTGTGTGTTGGTCTTTTCTTCTCTTCATCAGCGTCGACGGGGTGTCGGGAGCTGACCTGATTTGTTGATCTCTTTGTCTCTTCATCAGTGTTGGCAGGGCGCCAGGCGCTGAAATAGTATGTTGGTCTCTTCATCAGTGCCGACGGGGCGCCGGGAACTGAAGCAGTATGCTGGTCTCTTTGTCTCTTCGTCAGCGCCGACAGGGTGTCGGGAGCTGACTTGGTTTGTTGTCTCTTAGTCTCTTCGTCAGTGCCGACAGGGTGACGGGAGCTGACTTGGTTTGTTGTCTCTTGGTCTCTTCGTCAGTGCCGACAAGGTGTCGGGAGCTGACCTGGTTTGTTGTCTCTTGGTCTCTTCGTCAGCGCCGACTGGGTGTCGGGAGCAGACCTGGTTTGCTGTCTCTTGGTCTCTTCGTCAGTACCGACAGGGTGTCGGGAGCTGACTTGGTTTGTTGTCTCTTTGTCTCTTCGTCAGTGCCGATAGGGCGTCGGGAGCTGACCTGATTTGTTGGTCTCTTTGTCTCTTTGTCTCTTCTTCTCTCTTTTCTCTTGTTCTCTTCTTCTTCTCCTCTTTTCTTTTTGCTATCTTTCTTTCTTTCTTTTTCTCTTCTCTCTTTTTGTTGTGTTTTCTTTTTTCTTTCCTTCTTCTTCTCTTCTTCCATTCTCTTTTTTTTCCTTTTTTTGAAGAACTCCAGGTGGTTGTTGGCGTGGATGCCAATAATATAAGAGCTGTCGGCACAGCGGCCGATAATTGGAAGCTATTGACTTGGGGGCCAATAATTGAAAAGCTGTCGACCCGAGGGCCGATGATTAAAAGCTGTCGGCTCAAGGGCCGATGATTGAAAGCTGTCGGCATGGGAGCCAATAATTGGAAAGCTGTCGACCCGAAGGCCGATGATTGAAAAGCTGTTGGCATGGGAGCCAATAATTGAAAAGTTGTCGACCCGAAGGCCGATGATTGAAAGCTATCGGCTCAGGGGCCGATGATTGAAAAGCTGTCGGCTCAGGGGCCGATGATTGAAAAGTTGTTGGCCCGGGAGCCAATAATTGGAAAGCTGTTGGCTCAGGGGCCGATGAGGGAGGCTAGAATAGACATGGCTGGAAGCGGGCTGCAGGAGCCAAAGTTGGGAGATTAGCGAGGCGCGAGGGAAGGAGGTAGGCCATGGGGGCTAAGGTTGAGCTCTACGAGTCGTAGCTGGGAATGTAGGCTTCGATGGCCGAAATTGAGTTTATTGCATACGCACATTCTTGTTATTTTATTGTTATTATACTTTTTTTGTATTATTTTTATGTTGTTTTGTTTTGTTTTATTTTTTTTTATCATTTTTTTTAAAGCATGCAAGCATTCATTAGCAGGCATAACATAAATATAAGTAAGGTGGCTCCCTCTATAGGGGATAGGATAGGGACGTCGCCCGTAATTCGTAGATACGGTGCGGGCCGCGAGGCACAATCGAGGGGTGGTTGACCCGTCAAGAGGATATCGCACGTCTTACATGCATAGCCTTAATTCACGCATTTCACCCGAGGCAACTCTCTGTGGCGTGACAGTGCAAATGTGTGAACAAAGAGCCCCAACCACAGGGATATGCAGGTTTTCCTGGTGACACTCGAGGGTCACTCTAGCGCCTACACATATGTTTCAGGCTTTCGACTTTCAGTAGCTTCACACAGCCCCCATCTGTTTATTTTGGTAGCGGATTTCACCGTTCAGCGCGAGTCTCCTCATGTGTCTCAATGTGGATTCCCGGATACTAGGATTCATCCTCATTATAATTCTATTACGGATTCCACCGTTTGACGCGAGTCTCCTCATGTGTCTCAATGGGGATTCCCGGCTAATAGGTTTCATCCTTATTATAATTCACTTCACCATTTCGCGCGAGTCTCCTTATGTGTCTCAATGGGGATTCCCGGCTACTCGGATTCACGTGTCTCTCTCTTTTCTTCTTTTTTTCTTTTCTCTCTTTTTTTTTCTCTCCTTTTTTTTACAGTGGGGGTAGGTAGCTTTTTCCTCACAATTACCTTTCACGCGAGTGCAGGAATTCAAGTCTCCGTAGAGTGCTAAGAAGAAATTCGGGCAATCCCTATAGTTGAAGGCTATTGGACACATTAAGTGCGAAATGTGGGAGCGTTGCCTCAGGTTTATTTTGTGAGTTGGGCTTAGCGATTCAGCCATGACTCTTCCCCTTGACGTGTGCACCCACCATAATTGGGTTCCCTTCGAGCGTGTGCTGTGACGCGTCTGCATCCGGAATCGGGGCGACATTATTATTTAGCAAGGAAACACGGTCCTAGAAAATTTCAAGGAGGTGTATTATTCTATATTAAGCAAGCATGCAAACATGGCAATCAAGCATTCTCTTCTTTTGTTTCTGTTTTCTTTTTTTGTGTGTGTTTGTTTTATTATTTTTTTGTTTGGGTGTTATTTTTTATTTTTGTTTGTTTTTTTTGTTTGTTTTTTTTATAAGAAAATATTGTTGTCACGTATAAGTGTAGTGGTAGTAAAGGTATTAGGGAGGCAGACCGCAAAAGGGCTGATAGGATATTAGGGGAGCAGGCTGCAAGAGCCGAAGTTATGGGATGCGGGCCGCGAAGGCCGAATCCTGGGAAGCAGGCTACGAGAGCCAGACTTGGGAAGCAGGCCACGAAGGTCAAATGTAAGCAGGCTGTGAAAGCCGAGGGGAAGCAGGCTACGAGAGCCAAAGTTGGGAAGCAGGTCACGAGGGCCGAATTTTGGGAAGCAGGTTACAAAAGCCAGGATCTGGGAAGCAGGCTATAAAAGCCGAAGGGAAGCAGGCTGCGAGAGCCGAAATTATGGGAAGCGGGCCACGAAGGCCGAATTCTGAGAAGCAGGTCGTGAAGGCCGAATCTTGGGGAGCAGGCTGCAAGAGCCAAGGGTAAGCAGGCTGCAAGAGCCAAAGTTTGGAAGCAGGCTATAAAAGCCAAGGGGAAGCATGCTGCGAGAGCCAAAGTTGGGAAGCAGGCCACGAGGGCCAAAGATAAGTAGGCTGCAAGAGCCAAAGTTGGGAAGCAGGCTATAAAAGCTGAAGGGAAGTAGGCTGCAGGAGCCGAAATTATGGGAAGCGGGCCACGAAGGCCGAATTCTGAGAAGCAGGCCTTGAAGGCCGAATCTTGGGGAGCAGGCTGCAAGAGCCAAGGATAATGAAAAGTATGCTAAAAAGCCAAGGGATATTGGCGAGCGGGCCACAAGGGCCAAAGGTTGGGGGAGAAGGCTACGAGAGCCAACATTGGGAAGCAGGCCACAAAGGCCAAAGGGAAGCAAGCTGCTAGAGCCAGAGATAAGCAGGCCACGAGGGCCGAATTTTGGGAAGCAGGCTACATGAGCCAGGATCTGGGAGGCCTTTGTCGGTTTAACGCCCCGTCGGCGGAAGGTCTAGTCAGTTTAACGCCCCGTCGGCGGAAGGTCTAGTCGGTTTAACGCCCCGTCGGTGGAAAGTCTAGTCGATTTCTGTTTTTTGGGTGGCTGAAGGTCGGAGGTAAAAGTTCATCTTGTGACTCTTCTTTTCTTCCTCTTTTGTGAGGAGAGGCGGGTGCAAAGACCATGTTTGCCTCGTGATCATTTCCTTCTTTTCTTCTCTTCTTCTTTTGTGTGAAGAGGCGGGTTCAAGGACTGTGTTTGCCTCGTGATCATTTCCTTCTTTTCTTCTCTTCTTCTTTTGTGTGAAGAGGCGGGTTCAAGGACCGTGTTCGCCCCGTGACTGTTCTTTCTCTTCTTCTTTTATGGGGAGGCAGGTGCAGAGACCATGTTCGTCTCTTGATCATTTCTTTCTTTTCTTCTCTTCTTCTTTTGTGTAGAGAGGCGGGTGCGAAGACCGCATCTGCCTCGTGACTCTTCTTCTATTCTTCTTTTATGGAGAGGCAGGTGCAAGGACCATGTTCGCCTCATGTCTCTTTTTTTCTTCTATTCTTCTTTTGTAGAGAGGCAGGTGCAGGGACCATGTTTGCCTCATGATTACCCTTTTTCTTCTTCTCTTCTTCTTTTGTAGAGGGGCAGGTGCAGAGACCATGTTCGCCCCATGATTGCTCTTCTTCTTCTTCTCTTCTTCTTTTGTAGAGGCAAGTGCAAGGACCATGTTTGCCTCGTGATCATTTCTTTCTTTTCTTCTCTTCTTCTTTTGTGTAGAGAGGCGGGTGCAAAGACCGTGTCTGCCTCAAAATTGCTCTGTTTCTTCTTCTCTTCTTCTTTTATGGAGAGGCAGGTGCAAAGACCATGTTCGCCTCATGACCATTTTTTTTTCTTCTTCTCTTCTTCTTTTATGGAGAGGCAGGTGCAAGGACCACGTTTGCCTCGTGATCATTTCTTTCTTTTCTTCTCCTCTCCTTTGTGATGAGGCGGGCTCGAAGACCACGTCTGCCTCATGTGTCTTCTTTTGGTTCTGCTCTTCTTCTTTTGTGTGAAGAGGCGGGTGCGGGGACCATGTTCGCCTCATGTCTCTTTTTTTCCTCCTATATTCTTCTTTTGTAGAGAGGCAGGTGCAGAGACCATGTTTGCCTCATGATTGCTCTTTTTCTTCTTCTCTTCTTCTTTTGTGGAGGGGCAGATGCAGAGACCATGTTCGCCCCATGATTGCTCTTCTTCTTCTTCTCTTCTTCTTTTGTAGAGGCAAGTGCAAGGACCATGTTTGCCTCGTGATCATTTCTTTCTTTTCTTCTCTTCTTCTTTTGTGTAGAGAGGCGGGTGCAAAGACCGCGTCTACCTCAAAATTGCTCTGTTTCTTCTTCTCTTCTTCTTTTATGGAGAGGCAGGTGCAAAGACCATGTTCACCTCATGACCATTCTTTTTTTCTTTTTCTCTTCTTCTTTTATGGAGAGGCAGGTGCAAGGACCATGTTTGCCTCGTGATCATTTCTTTCTTTTCTTCTCTTCTTCTTTTGTGTAGAGAGGCGGGTGCGAAGACCGCATCTGCCTCGTGACTCTTCTTTTGGTTCTGCTCTTCTTCTTTTGTGTGAAGAGGCGGGTCCAGGGACCACGACTGCCTCATGTGTCTTTTCTTCCTCTTCTTCTCTTCTTTTATGTGATGAGGCGGGCTCGAAGACCACGTCTGCTTCGTGACTTCCTTTTTTCTTCTTCTTTTCTTTTATGGGATGAGGCGGGCTCGAAGACCACGTCTGCCTCGTGTGCCCCTTTTTTTCTTTCTTTTCTGCTCTTCTTTTCTCATTAACGCTTCCATGCTGGAGTGTATTTCTCTTAATATGCCCCCAGGTTGAGGTGTAGCTTCATTTGGTATGCATCCTCCCTGAGGGGTGTGCTTTGCCTCTTTGCTTATGTGCCCCCAGGCGGGGTGTAATTTTTTGGATTCTATGTCCCCAGACCAAGGTGTATTTTTCTTAATGCCCCCGAGGCGGGGTGTAGCTCTCTTCAAATGCCCCCATGGTGGGGTATACTTTTCACGGCTTCTATGCCCCTAGGTGGGGTATGTTTCTTCTTCATATGCCCCTAAGCCAGGGTGGACTTCTCTTCGTATGCCCCTGAGCTGGGGCGTGTTCTTTATAGCTTCTAGGCCCTCGAGGCGAGGTATGCTTCTTCTTCATATGCCCCTGGTACGGGGTGTAGCTCTCTTCAAATGCCCCCCTAAGCCGGGGTATACTCTTTACGGCTTCTATGCCCCCAGGCGGGGTATGTTTCTTCTTCATATGCCCCTGGTACGGGGCGTGTCTTTTGTTTCTTATACCCCCCATAGCGGGGGCGAATTTTGCTCTCTTTCTACCCCTGAAGGCGGAGGAGTGCTTCTCTTCATATGTCCCCGGCACGGGGGTGTATCTCTTGCTTCTTATGCCCCCCCTGAGGCCGGGGTGCATCTCTTTACGGCTTTTGTGCCCCCAGGTAGGGTATGTTGTTTCTTCAAATGCCGCTTGGGCGGAGTATATCTTTCTTCTTATGCTCCCAGATCGGGATGCATGTCTCTTCATTTCTGCGCCTCGGGTCAGGGTAGATGCTTTTGTTTCTTATACGCCAAGGACGGAGTGTAATTTTTTTGTGCCCCCTGAGCGGGATGGACGCTCTGCATGTGTCCCCGGGTCGGGGTGCAGCTTTGTCTCCCATGGAGGGGGTGTGTTGTTTCTTCAAAAGCCCCTAGGCCAGGGTGTATTCTTCTCTTTCTTATACTCCCGAGGCGGGAGGGGTTCTCTTCATGTGCCCCCGTGGCGGGATGTGCTTCTTTCTTCAAGTGTCTCCAGGCCGGGGTGAATTCTTTTCTTCTTCCCAGACACACCGGGGGGATGTTTGCTTCTTGTGCTCCCAAGGTGGGGTGTATGGTTGCTTTTGATGCCCCCAAGGTGGGGCGCATTGCTGCTTCTGATGCCCTAGAGCGAGGTATCCCTTTTTTTTTATATATATGCCCCCGGCATGGGGTGTATTCCGCTTCTAGTGCCCCCAGAGTGGAGTGTATTGTCGCTTTTGATGCGGGGTGTAGTTCTTGCTTTTTATGCACCCGAGGCGGGGTGAATTCTTCTTCTTTGTTTACGTTCCCCCATATCGGGGTGTGTTCCTTTCTTCATATGCTCCCCTAAGCCGGGGAATGTTGTTTGTTCTGCTTCAGATGCCCCCGGGGGGGGGGGGATATATGTTGCTTCACGGACCCCGGGGCCGGGATGTATTCCTTCTTCAAATGCCCCGAAGTCGGGGTGTATTCTTCTCTCCTTACACTCCCAAGACGGGATGTAGCTTCTTCAAATGCCCCTGAGCCGGGGCGTATTCTTTATGACTTTTATGCCCCTAGGCGGGATATGTTTCTTTTTCAATTGTCCCTAGGACAGGGTGTACTTTTCTCTTTCTTATGCTCCCGAAGCGGGATGTAGCTTCTTCAAATGCCCCTAAGCCGGGGCGTGTTCTTTATAGCTTCTAGGCCCTCAAGGCGAGGTATACTTCTTCTTCAAATACCCCCAAGACGGGGGTGTGATTCTCCCGCTTCCTCTGCCCCAGGTGGGGTATACTTCTCTTTGTATTCCCCTAAGCCAGGGTGTATTCATTTCACTTCATATGCCCCCAGGGTGGGATGCGCCTTCTGCTTCTCATGACCCCGGGATGGAGTGTATTCTCTTCATGTGCCCCCGGCACGAGTGTGTATCTTTGCTTTTTATGCTCCTGAGGGGGATTCTTCTTCTTTTGCTCCGATACGCTGGGGAATGTTTGCTTCTTGTGCCCCGAAAGTGGGATGTGTTCTTGATGGCTCCTGTGCCCTCGTTGGTGGGGTGTATTTTCCTTCTTCAAATTCCCCTAAGGCGGGGTGTATTCTTTGTCGCTTCATGTACCCCCGAGTAGGGGTGAATTCTTTTCTTCTTACGCCCCCATGGCGGGGTATGTCTTTTGCTTCATGTGCCCCCATATCGGGGTGTATTTCTCTTCTTCAAATGCTCCTAAGATGGGGTGCAACTCTATTTCTTCTTATGTCCCCAGGTCAGGGCGGATTCTTCTTCAAATGCCCCGAAACCGGGGGGGCAGCCTTTACTTTGTGCCCCTCAGTCGGGGCGGATTCTCTCCATGTGCCCCTGGGAATGGGGTTTATCTCTTTTTTTTGCCTCTTATGCCCCCGTAGTAGGGTATATATCTTCTTCTTATCCCCCATGGCGGGGTATATGCATGCTCTCTTCGGGAGTGGTGGCCGTGCTTGGCCTCATTGCTATAAAGCATTCCCCACAGCGGGCAGCCATTCACCAAGCAACGATTGTGGCTCGCTGGGTCTTTTAACAGCCACTCGAGGGGCCGTCTTGTGCCAGATGGAGGCAGCAGGAAGGAGGAACGAGCAGGGTCATTACACCACGGACTCGGAGGCTCCTAGAGTCGGGCGGGATGCCGGGTTTCTTCTTGCTCTTTTTGGTTGGCGATGCTGGCCGACTTTTCTTCTTGTCTTCTTTCTTTCTTTCTTCTCTTTTTTTCTTTTTTTTTCTTTTTTTTTGCCCCTTCTCCTCTTCTCTTCTTTTTTGTATGATTGACCAGGGTGGAGGTGCAGGAGAGCGCTCACCCCCTCAGGGAGGGGATGAGTGGTTCGCTCCACCGCATAAACCCCACAATGGTAATCTTTATTCAGCACGGGTCTCGGCGGACGTGGCCATACAACCCTTTCTCGCCGGCTCTTTCTCTTCCTTTTTTTTGCTTCTTTCTTTTCTCTTTTTTTTTCTTCTTTTCTTTTCTTCTTCTTTTCTTATTTTCTCCTTTTCTTCTTTTCTTCTCTTTCTTCTTGAGGGAAACGGGGGGGGCTTGATTTCCCCTCCCTTCTCTTCTCTTTCTCTTCCTTTTTTATCACAGCCCCCCCCCCCCCATGATTCCTGGAAGCTGTAGGTGCCTCGGAGTAGCATCGTCGAGGCGACAAAGATAATTTCACCTAGTCCGGCTTTTCTCCTCATAGGGCAGGCGAAGACAGCACCTGCAATTCATCAAAGTAGGCAAACATCGTTTATTAGGGGGCCATGAGGCCCTGAATCCCGGCGAAGAGATGAAGGGTGGTTTGGTCCCACCGGGCGTGCCAGAATTGTGGACGCACTAAAATTCGCTTATTCAGGTAATTTCTTCTATTGAGTGCGTGGGCGTGCCAGTCACCGAAGTGACAATTTATTCGGGCTCCGAAGAGCCCATGGTGCGCTCGATCTGACTTCGTCAGACGATTGTGTGGTTCGTGTCGGGACCAAAACCCGCCGCGCCATAAAGGTCACGACGTCATTTACATCCCCCGTACGAGGGAACACCCTTGATTAATCGCCGAGATTCAGGGCCTCATGGCCAAGAAATTAATTGCATGAAAGGTCTATTATGAGGTATTGAAATCTTCGCGCGCAGGCGGGAAGAAAACCATTTGGAATCATGTCGGTCATGCGCTGACCATTTAATGTTCGGACGAGTGTCCGTCTCGGGAAGAGTGCGATCTTCATGGGAAGACCGGAGCATATGTATGCCAGGATATGGCAATTTATTGTTCAGAAGAACGGGAAAAACATTCGGCTAAACCTCGGTTAGAGCAGTCGGAAACTGGTAAATCTGTTGGCCCGGTGCAAGAGCAAGCTGCGACCATACTGCGGTGGGCCCCCCGCGGTCGAAACAAGACTTGCATGAGCGGCATTAGTATTTCCGGTGCTAAGGGGCAACGAGGGAATATCCCTTGAATCGGCTGAAAAGCCATGTGTCCGGAGAAGCGGGCGTTCGAAACATGTCGGTCATTCGGGAGACCATTTAATATTCGGACGAGTTGTAATCATCGCAGGAGGACCTGGAACATATGCATGCCGGGATACGGCAAGTTTATTATTCCGAGACACTGAAAACATTCGGTTGAATCTCGGTTATTGTAGTTAGAAACCAGCGAATCTATTGGCCCGGTACGAGATCGAGTCAGGACCATATTGGGGGCGCCTCCCGTGGCCCGAACGGGGCTTGCGCGGGCATCATTAATATTTTCGGTGTCGGAGGGCAACAGGGGAGAGTCCCGAGACTAGACTCCAGAACCGAGAACGTGTTCGAAAGGAGCGGGCTGTAGACCGAGGATATGAGCCAGACGATGACCATGATCGGGACAGGCCCGAGGTCTGAGTGTGGCTCACAGAGGTCTTATTGATATTCCCATGGAAGGAGTCCGGGGGTGGCGAGAGCCGTCTCGTTCTAATTCGGATTCCCTCGGTCAATTGCCGACCTTTTCATGTTTGGGCAAGGGCCCATACTGAAAGTTCGGCGTGGGCAGGAACAACCCCGTACAAATATATGCCGAGTTTACGGCAATTTCGATGAAAGGGCGGGAACGAATCCCGATAGGAATGGGTCGGAATTGATGAGCTATTGGCCCGGAGCAATGCCGGCTCACAACCATATCAGGGTAGGAGCCACCGGCTATGCAGGTCGCTCACGGGCCTTTTCATGTTTGGACGTAGGTCCGTAATAAGAACGCGGCGGGAACCGAGGTGAATCCGTTCAAATGTCTGCCGAACGTGCGGCAATTTTAGTAGCGGCTCGGAAGGGATCCGGCCGGAGAAATGAGTCCGGTTTAATCGGAATGTCAGCCCGAGGCGAGGTCAGGCCATGGCCATTTCGGGATAATTCCCTAAACTCAGGCCCAACTCGCAAGGGCGGTATTGTTGTTCCTTCGGCACCGAGTCACGGGAGAGACGGGGCTGCGAAGCGGATCCCATTGTTTTATTATTATTTAAGAAATGTAATCATTATCATTTGTTAATTTATATATATATCTTTGAGTGAATTCTTTATTACTATTTATTCATTTTTCTTGTGATTTATTCCTTTATTATTGTTATTATTAGGTTTGTTATTATTTTTGTTCGTTTTATTATCATTCATTTGCTTGTCATTTTTTGTTAAGTTTGTTATTATTATTTATTTATTTTGGTTATCACTTATTTGTCCATTTATCATTATTATTATTTCTTTTAAGCTTATTGTTATCATTGCTCATTCCTTTATCATTCTTATTTATTTATTCACCTTATTGAATTTATTATCATTTATTACTGCTACTTGCCATTATTGTTT
The DNA here is from genome assembly GCA_022559845.1 of Amorphophallus konjac. Lineage (NCBI taxonomy): Eukaryota > Viridiplantae > Streptophyta > Magnoliopsida > Alismatales > Araceae > Amorphophallus > Amorphophallus konjac. The sequence goes on along the minus strand of CM040118.1, from coordinate 314,149,246 downwards.
GCTATTATTTCTCTATTTTCTTTTGAATTTACTGTTATTATCATTATTTGAGCTTTATGTCACTATTTATTTATTTACTATGTTTTATTTTAGCTTATTATCTCTATTAATACCATTATTTTGGGTGTACCGCTGGGTCAAGGGGTGTACCGCTGGGGGGGCCAGGAGAGTGTACCGCTGAGGGCACCAGGGAGTGTGCCGCTGAGGGCCAAAAGGGCTGTACCGCTGAGGGTCAAGGGGTGTACCGCTGGAGGCGTCAGGGGTTGTACCGCTGAGGGTTGGAGTAGGTGTGCCGCTGAAGAAGGAACGGGCTAGAGGGGTGTACCGCTGAGGGTTGGTAGGGAGTGTGCCGTTGGGGGGCTTAGCCAAGGCGCGCCGTTGAAGGTCTGATTGGAGAGTGTGCCGGTGAAGGCCAAGGGAGTGTGCCGCTGAGGGGTTACAAGGGTGTACCGCTGAAGGGCTAGGGAGTGAATACCGATGAGGGTCCACTCTCCCTCTAGTTCTTTTAAGGCTTTTATTTTCTTCTTTTCTTTGGTTTTATTAAGTTTGCATGGGTTTCTTCTCTCTTTCTCTTGATTATCTTCCATTCTTTCTCCCATGAGGACGGACGTTCAAGTTGTTTAGTTGTTATTAGGTTTGGCTCTCTTTGAATTAATTACGTTTCCTTGCCTCGGTTAAAGCATTTTACCGTTGTTCTTTTCATTTGTTTGTTGCTTTCTTTTAGTCTTTTATTATCGTTTCTAACAAAAATTCGGCAGCATCTCCCCTTGACCCGAGCGTAAGGGAGATACAGGGAGCGCGCCCACAAGGAGTGGCGGAACCCGACGGGGGGCTTAGCCAGGACACGCCCTATGGATTCTTGGCGCGCAGTGGACTTGCTGAGGTGTCGTTCGGGGAGAGGGCCACGCTACCTACTCCTGCCACCCAGGACAAGGGAGTCAACTCCCATTGAATGCCCCTCGGACGCTTCCCGCCTTCGGACGCTCCGCCGTATGGGGTATAAAAACCCCTCTCCTTCGCTGCGAACAAAAGGAGGCCAGTGGAGGGAGCCACGACGGAGCTGCCAGAAAAGAGAAGAAGAAGAAGAAGAAGAAGAAGAAGAAGAGAAAAGAGAAGAGAAAAAAGGAGGGGGGGAGGCTCCGCCTCCTCCCGGCCGCTCCGTCTGCCGTCGCCCGTGCAAAGAGAAAGAGAAGAAGAGGAGCCTGCTGCTCCGACCACCACCGGCTGAGAGAAAAGAAGAGAAGAAGAGAAGGAGGGGGAGGAGCTCACGCTCCATCCCTCTTCCCCGTTGTATTCCGTTCCCCCTCCCCCACGCTATATTCTCTTTCTCTTTTCTCTTATCCCTTTCCCTTTGCAATGTATGTGACCGTTTGTGGCCATTTTCCCTTTTGAATAAAAAACCCCCTTTTGGGATCTTCCGTTGTCTCCGTCCATTCAGGTGCTTTGTATGCGTTTGATCGTGTTCTTCCTCCTCCTCGTCTTCCCCGTCGGTTTGGCCTCCGGCGATGATCTTTCCTCCTTGGCCTTCCCCCTTTCTTCAATCCCCAGTCCACCTGGCTAACCCTCAGTCCTCATTCCTTTGCCCAGCCTCCCTAGCTTCTAGCCGTGCGTCCTGGCTAAGCCCCTCGCTGATACACCATCAGCGGCCTTCGCCGGCACGCTTCTATTATTGTGGGCGCGCTCCCTGGCTAAGCCCCCCGTCGGGTTCCGCCACTCCTTGTGGGCGCGCTCCCTGTATCTCCCTTACGCTCGGGTCAAGGGGAGATGCTGCCGAATTTTTGTTAGAAACGATAATAAAAGACTAAAAGAAAGCAACAAACAAATGAAAAGAACAACGGTAAAATGCTTTAACCGAGGCAAGGAAACGTAATTAATTCAAAGAGAGCCAAACCTAATAACAACTAAACAACTTGAACGTCCGTCCTCATGGGAGAAAGAATGGAAGATAATCAAGAGAAAGAGAGAAGAAACCCATGCAAACTTAATAAAACCAAAAAAAAGAAGAAAATAAAAGCCTTAAAAGAACTAGAGGGAGAGTGGACCCTCATCGGTATTCACTCCCTAGCCCTTCAGCGGTACACCCTTGTAACCCCTCAGCGGCACACTCCCTTGGCCTTCACCGGCACACTCTCCAATCAGACCTTCAACGGCGCGCCTTGGCTAAGCCCCCCAACGGCACACTCCCTACCAACCCTCAGCGGTACACCCCTCTAGCCCGTTCCTTCTTCAGCGGCACACCTACTCCAACCCTCAGCGGTACAACCCCTGACGCCTCCAGCGGTACACCCCTTGACCCTCAGCGGTACAGCCCTTTTGGCCCTCAGCGGCACACTCCCTGGTGCCCTCAGCGGTACACTCTCCTGGCCCCCCCAGCGGTACACCCCTTGACCCAGCGGTACACCCAAAATAATGGTATTAATAGAGATAATAAGCTAAAATAAAACATAGTAAATAAATAAATAGTGACATAAAGCTCAAATAATGATAATAACAGTAAATTCAAAAGAAAATAGAGAAATAATAGCAAACAATAATGGCAAGTAGCAGTAATAAATGATAATAAATTCAATAAGGTGAATAAATAAATAAGAATGATAAAGGAATGAGCAATGATAACAATAAGCTTAAAAGAAATAATAATAATGATAAATGGACAAATAAGTGATAACCAAAATAAATAAATAATAATAACAAACTTAACAAAAAATGACAAGCAAATGAATGATAATAAAACGAACAAAAATAATAACAAACCTAATAATAACAATAATAAAGGAATAAATCACAAGAAAAATGAATAAATAGTAATAAAGAATTCACTCAAAGATATATATATAAATTAACAAATGATAATGATTACATTTCTTAAATAATAATAAAACAATGGGATCCGCTTCGCAGCCCCGTCTCTCCCGTGACTCGGTGCCGAAGGAACAACAATACCGCCCTTGCGAGTTGGGCCTGAGTTTAGGGAATTATCCCGAAATGGCCATGGCCTGACCTCGCCTCGGGCTGACATTCCGATTAAACCGGACTCATTTCTCCGGCCGGATCCCTTCCGAGCCGCTACTAAAATTGCCGCACGTTCGGCAGACATTTGAACGGATTCACCTCGGTTCCTGCCGTGTTCTTATTACGGACCTACGTCCGAACATGAAAAGGCCCGTGAGCGACCTGCATAGCCGGTGGCTCCTACCCTGATATGGTTGTGAGCCGGCATTGCTCCGGGCCAATAGCTCATCAATTCCGACCCATTCCTATCGGGATTCGTTCCCGCCCTTTCATCAAAATTACCGTAAACTCGGCATACATTTGTACGGGGTTGTTCCCGCCCGCGTCGCACTTTCAATATGGGCCCTTGCCCAAACATGAAAAGGTCGGCAAGTGACCGACGGAATCCGAATTAGAACGAGACGGCTCTCGCCACCCCCGGACTCCTTCCATGGGAATATCAATAAGACCTCTGTGGGCCACACTCAGACCTCGGGCCTGTCCCGATCATGGTCATCGTCTGGCTCATATCCTCGGTCTACAGCTCGCTCCTTTCGAACACGTTCTCGGTTCTGGAGTCTAGTCCCGGGACTCTATCCTGTTGCCCTCCGACACCGGAAATATTAATGATGCCCGCGCAAGCCCCGTTCGGACCACGGGAGGCGCCCCCAATATGGTCCTAACTCGATCTCGTACTAGGCCAATAGATTCGCTGGTTTCCAACTACAATAACCGAGATTCAACCGAATGTTTTCAGTGTCTCGGAATAATAAACTTGCCGTATCCCGGCATGCATATGTTCCAGGTCCTCCTGCGATGATTACAATATTCTTAAGCCGGACTCTCGTCCGAATATTAAATGGTCTCCCGAATGACCGACATGTTTCAAACGCCCGCTTCTCCGGACACATGGCTTTTCAGCCGATTCAAGGGATATTCCCTCGTTGCCCCTTAGCACCGGAAATACTAATGCCGCTCATGCAAGTCTTGTTTCGACCGCGGGGGGCCCACCGCAGTATGGTCGCAGCTTGCTCTTGCACCGGGCCAACAGATTTACCGGTTTCCGACCGCTCTAACCGAGGTTTAGCCGAATGTTTTTCCCGTTCTTATGAACAATAAATTGCCATATCCTGGCATACATATGCTCCGGTCTTCCCATGACGATCGCACTCTTCCCGAGACGGACACTCGTCCGAACATTAAATGGTCAGCGCATGACCGACATGATTCCAAATGGTTTTCTTTTCGCCTACGCGCGAGGATTTCAATACCTCATAATAGACCTTTCATGCAATTAATTTCTTGGCCATGAGGCCCTGAATCTCGGCGATTAATCAAGGGTGTTCCCTCATACGGGGGATGTAAATGACATCGTGACCTTTATGGCGCGGCGGGTTTTGGTCCCGACACGAACCACACAATCGTCTGACGATGTCAGATCGAGCGCACCATGGGCTCTTCAGAGCCCGAATAAATTATCACTTCGGTGACTGGCACGCCCACGCACTCAATAGAAGAAATTACCTGAATAAGCGAATTTTAGTGCGTCCACAATTCTGGCACGCCCGGTGGCACCAAACCACCCTTCATCTCTTCGCCGGGATTCAGGGCCTCATGGCCCCCTAATAAACGATATTTGCCTGCTTTGATGAATTGCAGGTGCTGTCTTCGCCTGCCCTATGGGGAGAAAAGCCGGACTAGGTGAAATTATCTTTGTCGCCTCGACGATGCTACTCCGAGGCACCTACAGCTTCCAGGAATCATGGGGGGGCTGTGATAAAAAAGGAAGAGAAAGAGAAGAGAAGGGAGGGGAAATCAAGCCCCCCCCCGTTTCCCTCAAGAAGAAAGAGAAGAAAAGAAGAAAAGGAGAAAAGAAGAAAAGAAGAAGAAAAGAAAAGAAGAAAAAAAAGAGAAAAGAAAGAAGCAAAAAAAAGGAAGAGAAAGAGCCGGCGAGAAAGGGTTGTATGGCCACGTCCGCCGAGACCCGTGCTGAATAAAGATTACCATTGTGGGGTTTATGCGGTGGAGCGAACCACTCATCCCCTCCCTGAGGGGGTGAGCGCTCTCCTGCACCTCCACCCTGGTCAATCATACAAAAAAGAAGAGAAGAGGAGAAGGGACAAAAAAAAGAAAAGAAAAAGAAAAAAAGAGAAGAAAGAAAGAAAGAAGAAAAGTTGGCCAGCATCGCCAACCAAAAAGAGCAAGAAGAAACCCGACATCCCGCCCGACTCTAGGAGGCTCCGAGTCCGTGGTGTAATGACCCCGCTCGTTCCTCCTTCCTGTTGCCTCCATCCGGCACAAGACGGCCCCTCGAGTGGCTGTTAAAAGACCCAGCGAGCCACAATCGTAGCTTGGTGAATGGCTGCCCACTGTGGGGAATGCTTTATAGCAATGAGGCCAAGCACGGCCACCACTCCCGAAGAGAGCATGCATATACCCCGCCATGGGGGATAAGAAGAAGATATATACCCTGCTACGGGGGCATAAGAGGCAAAAAAAAAGAGATACACCCCATTCCCAGGGGCACATGAAGAGAATCCGCCCCGACTGAGGGGCACAAAGTAAAGGCTGCACCCCGGTTTCGGGGCATTTGAAGAAGAATCCGCCCTAACCTGGGGACATAAGAAGAAATAGAGTTGCACCCCAGCTTAGGAGCATTTGAAGAAGAGAAATACACCCCGATATGGGGGCACATGAAGCAAAAGACATACCCCGCCATGGGGGCGTAAGAAGAAAAGAATTCACCCCTACTCGGGGGTACATGAAGCGACAAAGAATACACCCCGCCTTAGGAGAATTTGAAGAAGGAAAATACACCCCACCAACGAGGGCACAGGAGCCATCAAGAACACATCCCACTTTCGGGGCACAAGAAGCAAACATTCCCCAGCGTATCGGAGCAAAAGAAGAAGAATCCCCCTCGGGGGCATAAAAAGCAAAGATACACCCTCGTGCCAGGGGCACATGAAGAGAATACACTCCATCCCGGGGTCATGAGAAGCAGAAGGCGCATCCCACCCTGGGGGCATATGAAGTGAAATGAATACACCCTGGCTTAGGGGAATACAAAGAGAAATATACCCCACCTGGGGCAGAGGAAGCGGGAGAATCACACCCCCGTCTTGGGGGTATTTGAAGAAGAAGTATACCTCGCCTTGAGGGCCTAGAAGCTATAAAGAACACGCCCCGGCTTAGGGGCATTTAAAGAAGCTACATCCCGCTTAAGAAAGAGAAAAGTACACCCTGTCCTAGGGACAATTGAAAAAGAAACATACCCCGCCTAGGGGCATAAAAGTCATAAAGAATACGTCCCGGCTCAGGGGCATTTGAAGAAGCTACATCCCGTCTTGGGAGCGTAAGGAGAGAAGAATACACCCCGACTTCGGGGCATTTGAAGAAGGAATACATCCCGACCCCGGGGTCCGTGAAGCAACATATATCCCCCCCCGGGGGCATCTGAAGCAGAACAAACAACATTCCCCGGCTTAGGGGAGCATATGAAGAAAGGAACACACCCCGATATGGGGGCACGTAAACAAAGAAGAAGAATTCACCCCGCCTCGGGTGCATAAAAAGCAAGAACTACACCCCGCATCAAAAGCAGCAGTACACTCCACTCTGGGGGCACTAGAAGCGGAATACACCCCATGCCGGGGGCATATATAAAAAAAAGGGATACCTCGCTCTGGGGCATCAGAAGCAGCAATGCGCCCCACCTTGGGGGCATCAAAAGCAACCATACACCCCACCTTGGGAGCACAAGAAGCAAACATCCCCCCGGTGTGTCTGGCAAGAAGAAAAGAATTCACCCCGGCCTGGAGACACTTGAAGAAAGAAGCACATCCCGCCACGGGGGCACATTAAGAGAACCCCTCCCGCCTCGGGAGTATAAGAAAGAGAAGAATACACCCTGGCCTGGGGGCTTTTGAAGAAACAACACACCCCCTCCATGGGAGACAAAGCTGCACCCCGACCCGGGGATACATGCAGAGCGTCCATCCCGCTCAGGGGGCACAAAAAAATTACACTCTATCCTTGGCGTATAAGAAACAAAAGCATCTACCCTGACCCGAGGCGCAGAAACGAAGAGACATGCATCCCGATCTAGGAGCATAAGAAGAAAGATATACTCCGCCCAAGCGGCATTTGAAGAAACAACATACCCTACCTGGGGGCACAAAAGCCGTAAAGAGATGCACCCCGGCCTCAGGGGGGGCATAAGAAGCAAGAGATACACCCCCGTGCCGGGGACATATGAAGAGAAGCACTCCTCCGCCTTCAGGGGTAGAAAGAGAGCAAAATTCGCCCCCGCTATGGGGGGTATAAGAAACAAAAGACACGCCCCGTACCAGGGGCATATGAAGAAGAAACATACCCCGCCTGGGGGCATAGAAGCCGTAAAGAGTATACCCCGGCTTAGGGGGGCATTTGAAGAGAGCTACACCCCGTACCAGGGGCATGTGAAGAAGAAGCATACCTCGCCTCGAGGGCCTAGAAGCTATAAAGAACACGTCCCAGCTCAGGGGCATACGAAGAGAAGTCCACCCTGGCTTAGGGGCATATGAAGAAGAAACATACCCCACCTAGGGGCATAGAAGCCATGAAGAGTATACCCCACCATGGGGGCATTTGAAGACAGCTACACCCCACCTCGGGGGCATTAAAAAAAACACACCCTGGTCTGGGGACATAGAATCCAAAAAAATACACCCCGCCTGGGGGCACATAAGCAAAGAGGCAAAGCACACCCCTCAGGGGGGATGCATACCAAATGAAGCTACACCCCAACCTGGGGGCATATTAAGAGAAATACACTCCAGCATGGAAGCGTTAATGAGAAAAGAAGAGCAGAAAAGAAAGAAAAAAAGGGGCACACGAGGCAGACGTGGTCTTCGAGCCCACCTCATCCCATAAAAGAAAAGAAGAAGAAAAAAGGAAGTCACGAAACAGACGTGGTCTTCGAGCCCGCCTCATCACATAAAAGAAGAGAAGAAGAGGAAGAAAAGACACATGAGGCAGTCGTGGTCCCTGGACCCGCCTCTTCACACAAAAGAAGAAGAGCAGAACCAAAAGAAGAGTCACGAGGCAGATGCGGTCTTCGCACCCGCCTCTCTACACAAAAGAAGAAGAGAAGAAAAGAAAGAAATGATCACGAGGCAAACATGGTCCTTGCACCTGCCTCTCCATAAAAGAAGAAGAGAAAAAGAAAAAAAGAATGGTCATGAGGCGAACATGGTCTTTGCACCTGCCTCTCCATAAAAGAAGAAGAGAAGAAGAAACGGAGCAATTTTGAGGCAGACGCGGTCTTTGCACCCGCCTCTCTACACAAAAGAAGAAGAGAAGAAAAGAAAGAAATGATCACGAGGCAAACATGGTCCTTGCACTTGCCTCTACAAAAGAAGAAGAGAAGAAGAAGAAGAGCAATCATGGGGCGAACATGGTCTCTGCACCTGCCCCTCTACAAAAGAAGAAGAGAAGAAGAAAAAGAGCAATCATGAGACAAACATGGTCTCTGCACCTGCCTCTCTACAAAAGAAGAATATAAGAGGAAAAAAAGAGACATGAGGCGAACATGGTCCCCGCACCCGCCTCTTCACACAGAAGAAGAAGAGTAGAACCAAAAGAAGACACATGAGGCAGACGTGGTCTTCGAGCCCGCCTCATCACAAAGGAGAGGAGAAGAAAAGAAAGAAATGATCACGAGGCAAACGTGGTCCTTGCACCTGCCTCTCCATAAAAGAAGAAGAGAAGAAGAAGAAAAAAGAATGGTCATGAGGCGAACATGGTCTTTGCACCTGCCTCTCCATAAAAGAAGAAGAGAAGAAGAAACAGAGCAATTTTGAGGCAGACACGGTCTTTGCACCCACCTCTCTACACAAAAGAAGAAGAGAAGAAAAGAAAGAAATGATCACGAGGTAAACATGGTCCTTGCACTTGCCTCTACAAAATAAGAAGAGAAGAAGAAGAAGAGCAATCATGGGGCGAACATGGTCTCTGCACCTGCCCCTCTACAAAAGAAGAAGAGAAGATGAAAAAGAGTAATCATGAGGCAAACATGGTCCCTGCACCTGCCTCTCTACAAAATAAGAATAGAAGAAAAAAAGAGACATGAGGCGAAGATGGTCCTTGCACCTGCCTCTCCATAAAAGAAGAATAGAAGAAGAGTCACGAGGCAGATGCGGTCTTCGCACCCGCCTCTCTACACAAAAGAAGAAGAGAAGAAAAGAAAGAAATGATCACGAGGCGAACATGGTCTCTACACCTGTCTCCCCATAAAAGAAGAAGAGAAGAAGAGAAAGAACAGTCACGGGGCGAACACGGTCCTTGAACCCGCCTCTTCACACAAAAGAAGAAGAGAAGAAAAGAAGGAAATGATCACGAGGCAAACATGGTCTTTGCACCCGCCTCTCCTCACAAAAGAGGAAGAAAAGAAGAGTCACAAGATGAACTTTTACCTCTGACCTTCAGCCACCCAACAAACAGAAACCGACTAGACTTTCCGCCGACGGGGCGTTAAACCGACTAGACCTTCCGCCGACGGGGCGTTAAACCGACTAGACCTTCCGCCGACGGGGCGTTAAACCGACAAAGGCCTCCCAGATCATGGCTCATGTAGCCTGATTCCCAAAATTCGGCCCTCGTGGCCTGCTTATCTCTGGCTCTAGCAGCTTGCTTCCCTTTGGCCTTTATGGCCTGCTTCCCAATGTTGGCTCTCGTAGCCTGTTCCCCCAACCTTTGGCCCTTGTGGCCCGCTCGCCAATATTCCTTGGCTTTTTAGCTTACTTTTCATTATCCTTGGCTCTTGCAGCCTGCTCCCCAAGATTCGGCCTTCAAGGCCTGCTTCTCAGAATTCGGCCTTCGTGGCCCGCTTCCCATAATTTCGGCTCCTGCAGCCTGCTTCCCTTCGGCTTTTATAGCCTGCTTCCCAACTTTGGCTCTTGCAGCCTGCTTATCTTTGGCCCTCGTGGCCTGCTTCCCAACTTTGGCTCTCGCAGCCTGCTTCCCCTTGGCTTTTATAGCCTGCTTCCAAACTTTGGCTCTTGCAGCCTGCTTACCCTTGGCTCTTGCAGCCTGCTCCCCAAGATTCGGCCTTCACGACCTGCTTCTCAGAATTCGGCCTTCGTGGCCCGCTTCCCATAATTTCGGCTCCCGCAGCCTGCTTACCTTCAGCTTTTATAGCCTGCTTCCCAGATCCTGGCTTTTGTAACCTGCTTCCCAAAATTCGGCCCTCGTGACCTGCTTCCCAACTTTGGCTCTCGCAGCCTGCTTCCCCTCGGCTTTCACAGCCTACTTCCCAGCTTTGACTCTTGCAGCCTGCTTACATTTGGCCTTCGTGGCCTGCTTCCCAAGTCTGGCTCTCGTAGCCTGCTTCCCAGGATTCGGCCTTCGCGGCCCGCATCCCATAACTTCGGCTCTTGCAGCCCGCTCCCCTAATATCCTCTCAGCCCTTTTGCGGTCTGCCTCCCTAATACATTTACTACCACTACACTTATACGTGACAACAATATTTTCTTATAAAAAAAAACAAACAAAAACAAAACAAACAAAAATAAAAAACAACACCCAAACAAAAAAATAATAAAACAAACACACACACAAAAAGAAAATAGAAACAAAAGAAGAGAATGCTTGATTGCCCTGTTTGCATGCTTGCTTAATATAGAATAATACACCTCCTTGAAATTTTCTAGGATCGTGTTTCCTTGCTAAATAATAATGTCGCCCCGATTCCGGATGCAGACGCGTCACAACACACGCTCGAAGGGAACCCAATTATGGTGGGTGCACACGTCAAGGGGAAGAGTCATGGCTGAATCGCTAAGCCCAACTCACAAAATAAACCTGAGGAAACGCTCCCACACTTGGCACTTAATGTGTTCAATAGCTTTCAACCATAGGGATTGCCCGAATTTCTTCTTAGCACTCTACGGATGCTTGAATTCCTGCACTCGCGTGAAAGGTAATCGTGAGGAAAAAGTTGCCTACCCCCACTGTAAAAAAAAGAGAGAGAGAGAGAAAAAAAGAGAAAAAAGAAAAGAAAAGAGAGAGACACGTGAATCCGAGTAGCCGGGAATCCCCATTGAGACACATGAGGAGACTCGCGCGAAATGGTGAAGCGAATTATAATAAGGATGAAACCTATTAGCCCGGAATCCCCATTGAGACACATGAGGAGACTCGCGTCAAACGGTGGAATCCGTAATAGAATTATAATGAGGATGAATCCTAGTATCCGGGAATCCCCATTGAGACACATGAGGAGACTCGCGCTGAACGGTGAAATCCGCTACCAAAATAAACAGATGGGGGCTGTGTGAAGCTACCGAAAGTCGAAAGCCTGAAACATATGTGTAGGCGCTAAAGTGATCCTCTAGTGTCACCAGGAAAACCTGCATATCCCTATGGTTGGGGCTCTTTGTTCACACATTTGCACTGCCACGCCACAGAGAGTTGCCTCGGGTGAAATACGTGAATTAAGGCTATGCATGTAAGACGTGCGATATCCTCTTGACGGGTCAACCACCCCTCGATTGTGCCTCGCGGCCCGCACCGCATCTACGAATTACGGGCGACGTCCCTATTCTATCCCCTATAGCGGGAGCCGCCTTACTTATATATATGTTATGCTTGCTAATGAATGCTTGCATGCTTTAAAAAATGATAAAAAAAATAAAACAACAAAAAAATAATACAAAAAAAAGTATAATAACAATAAAATAATAAGAATGTGCGTATGCAATAAACTCAATTTCGGCCATCGAAGCCTACGTTCCCAGCTACGACTCGTAGAGCTCAACCTTAGCCCCCATGGCCTACCTCTTTCCCTCGCGGCTCGCTAATCTCCCAACTTCGGCTCCCACAGCCCGCTTCCAGCCATGTCTATTCTGGCCTCCCTCATCGGCCCCTGAGCCAACAGCTTTCCAATTATTGGCTCCCGGGCCAACAGCTTTTCAATCATCGGCCCCTGAGCCGACAGCTTTTCAATCATCGGCCCCTGAGCCGACAGCTTTCAATCATCGGCCATCGGGCCGACAGCTTTTCAATTATTGGCTCCCATGCCAACAGCTTTTCAATCATCGGCCTTTGGGTCGACAGCTTTCCAATTATTGGCTCCCATGCCGACAGCTTTCAATCATCGGCCCTTGAGCCGACAGCTTTTAATCATCGGCCCTCGGGTCGACAGCTTTTCAATTATTGGCCCCCAAGTCAATAGCTTCCAATTATCGGCCGCTGTGCCGACAGCTCTTATATTATTGGCATCCACACCAACAACCACCTGGAGTTCTTCAAAAAAAGGAAAAAAAGAGAATGGAAGAAGAGAAGAAGAAGGAAAGAAAAAAGAAAACACACAACAAAAAGAGAGAAGAGAAAAAGAAAGAAAGAAAGATAGCAAAAAGGGAAGATGAGAAGAAGAAGAGAACAAGAGAAAAGAGAGAAGAAGAGACAAAGAGACAAAGAGACCAACAAATCAGGTCAGCTCCCGACGCCCTGTCGGCACTGACGAAGAGACAAAGAGACCAACAAAGCATGTCAGTTCCCGACACCCCGTCGGCACTGACGAAGAGACAAAGAGACAACAAACCAAGTCAGCTCCCCACGCCCTGTCGGCACTGACGAAGAGACCAAGAGACAGCAAACCAGGTCAGCTCCCGACACCCAGTCGGCGCTGACGAAGAGACCAAGAGACAACAAACCAGGTCAGCTCCCGACACCTTGTCGGCACTGACGAAGAGACCAAGAGACAACAAACCAAGTCAGCTCCCGTCACCCTGTCAGCACTGACGAAGAGACTAAGAGACAACAAACCAAGTCAGCTCCCGACACCCTGTCAGCGCTGACGAAGAGACAAAGAGACCAGCATACTGCTTCAGTTCCCGGCGCCCCGTCGGCACTGATGAAGAGACCAACATACTATTTCAGCGCCTGGCGCCCCGCCAACACTGATGAAGAGACAAAGAGATCAACAAACCAGGTCAGCTCCCGACAGCCCGTCGACGCTGACGAAGAGAAGAAAAGACCAACACACAAACACTGACGAAGAGAATAAAAGACAAACAAACCATGTCAGCTCCCGACGTCCCGTCAGCACTGACAAAGAGAAGAGGAGACCAAGTCAGTTCCCGACACCCTTTCGGCACTGACAAAGAGACAAAGAGACCAAGTCAGTTCCCGACACCCTGTCGGCACTGACGAAGAGATAAAGAGACCATGTCAGTTCCCGAGACCCCATCGGCACTGGCGAAGAGACAAAGAGACCAACAAACCATGTCAGTGCCTGGCACTCTGTCTGGACTGATGAAGAGACCAAGAGATAACAAACCATGTCAGCTCCCCGCATCCTGTCGGCACTGACGAAGAGAAAAAGAGACAAACATACCGTATCAGCGCCCGGCACCCTGTCGACACGGACAAAGAGAAGAAAAGACAAACAAACCATGGCAGCTCCCGACGCCCTGTCGGTGTCAATGGAGAGAGAAGAAGAAACCAACATGCTACGGCAGCTCCTGGCGCACTGTCAGCACTGATGATGAAGAGACAAAGAGACCAGCACGCTATGCCGGCATACAACACCCCGTCGGCATCGACGAAGAGAAAAGAGACGAATACACCCACGGGCACCGCCCGGCTCATCCTTCGCCTGCGCTACCCGTGGGTGGGGGGCATTTGTGGACACCAAAAATTACACGCATAGATATCATGCTCGGCCCAGCATCAACAGCGGCACCGAGTGAAGAAGCCCCGAAGAGACTGGTCATCTGGACTCCCCAAATATGCACACTGTCGTGAAGCCATCTCCGGAGTCACGACAGTGAAGAGAAATCAACCCCCAAGAGCCCCACAATCCATGGGCCTCGAAGGAAATTAAATGGGCCACAACCCGTGCCCACAATGGGCTCAGAACGGGCTCAGAAATACACCCCCAGGGCGCCTCCAGCGGCACACCCCCTGGCAAACCCCAGCGGCACGCCCCCAGGTCACCCAGCAGCTCACCCTTCTGCCCCTCAGCGGCACACTCTTCTCGCCGTTCAACGGCACGCCCATCTGGGGCCTCAGCGGTACGCCCTCAAGCCCGTTCAATGGCACGCCCTGGCTCCTCTCTAGCGGCACGCCCTGGCAGCCCGTTCAGCGGCACACCCCCAGGTGCCCAGCGGCACGCCCCCAAGCAAGCCCCAGCGGCACACTCCTTGCTGCCTTCCACGGCACACTCCCCAGGTGCTTCCAGCGGCACGCCCGTTGTGCCCTCCAGCAGCACACCCCCAAGGTGCCCCTAGCGGCACGGCCTTTGGCCCTTCCAGCGGTACACTGGCCAGCCCTTTCAGTGGCACGCTCTCACAGCATTCCAGCGGTGCAGCCTGCTGGCTCCCAGCGTCACGCTCCGGCGGATCAAATCTTACGTCCATGCCCTATGGATTCTTGGCGCGCAGTGGACTTGCTGAGGTGTCGTTCGGGGAGAGGGCCACGCTGCCTACTCCTGCCACCCAGGACAAGGGAGTCAACTCCCATTGAATGCCCCTCGGACGCTTCCCGCCTTCGGACACTCCGCCGTATGGGGTATAAAAACCCCTCTCCTTCGCTACGAACAAAAGGAGCCCAGTGGAGGGAGCCACGACGGAGCTGCTAGAAAAGAGAAGAAGAAGAAGAAGAAGAAGAGAAAAGAGAAGAGAAAAAAGGAGGGGGGGAGGCTCCGCCTCCTCCCGGCCGCTCCGTCTGCCGTCGTCCGTGCAAAGAGAAAGAGAAAAAGAAAAAGAGATGAACAGGAGCCTGCTGCTCTGACCACCACCGGCTGAGAGAAAAGAAGAGAAGAAGAGAAGGAGGGGGAGGAGCTCACGCTCCGTCCCTCTTTCCTGTTGTATTCCGTTCCCCCTCCCCCACGCTATATTCTCTTTCTCTTTTCTCTTATCCCTTTCCCTTTGCAATGTATGTGACCGTTTGTGGCCCTTTTCCCTTTTGAATAAAAAACCCCCTTTTGGGATCTTCCGTTGTCTCCGTCTGTTCGGGTGCTTTGTATGCGTTTGATCGTGTTCTTCCTCCTCCTCATCTTCCCCGTCGGTTTGGCCTCCGGCGATGATCTTTCCTCCTTGGCCTTCCCCCTTTCTTCAATCCCCAGTCCACCTGGCTAACCCTCAGTCCTCATTCCTTTGCCCAGCCTCCCTAGCTTCTAGCCGTGCGTCCTGGCTAAGCCCCTCGCTGATACACCATCAGCGGCCTTCGCCGGCACGCTTCTATTAGCCCTCGACGGCACGCCCTCAACTGCCCTCAGCGGCACACTCATTGGCCCTCAGCGGCACACCTTTGGCTGCCCTCAGCGGCACACTCCTTGGCCCTCAGCGGCACACCTTTGGCTGCTCTCAGCGGCACACTCCATGGCCCTCAGCGGCACGCCTTCAGCTGCCCTCAGCGGCACGCCCTTTGGCCCTCAGCGGCACACCTTCAGCCGCCCTCAGCGGCACACTCCATTTGGCCCTCAGCGGCACACTTTCCATCTCCTTCGCCGGCATGCCCTCTCGTGCCGTCCTTGCCCGGCACACCTGCCCTTCCTTCTTGCCCGATGCATTCCCCCCTCAGTCAGTCCTAGAGTAGGCTTCCACTCGCCGTTCCCTCCGAGTTTTCCGAGTTTTATTAAAGGTGTTGCCGCTCTCGGGCGCCCACCTCCAGTTGTCGGGTTCCGCCACTCCTTGTGGGCGCGCTCCCTGTATCTCCCTTACGCTCAGGTCAAGGGGAGATGCTGCCGAATTTTTGTTAGAAACGATAATAAAAGACTAAAAGAAAGCAACAAACAAATGAAAAGAACAACGGTAAAATGCTTTAACCGAGGCAAGGAAACGTAATTAATTCAAAGAGAGCCAAACCTAATAACAACTAAACAACTTGAACGTCCGTCCTCATGGGAGAAAGAATGGAAGATAATCAAGAGAAAGAGAGAAGAAACCCATGCAAACTTAATAAAACCAAAGAAAAGAAGAAAATAAAAGCCTTAAAAGAACTAGAGGGAGAGTGGACCCTCATCGGTATTCACTCCCTAGCCCTTCAGCGGTACACCCTTGTAACCCCTCAGCGGCACACTGCCTTGGCCTTCACCGGCACACTCTCCAATCAGACCTTCAACGGCGCGCCTTGGCTAAGCCCCCCAACGGCACACTCCCTACCAACCCTCAGCGGTACACCCCTCTAGCCCGTTCCTTCTTCAGCGGCACACCTACTCCAACCCTCAGCGGTACAACCCCTGACGCCTCCAGCGGTACACCCCTTGACCCTCAGCGGTACAGCCCTTTTGGCCCTCAGCGGCACACTCCCTGGTGCCCTCAGCGGTACACTCTCCTGGCCCCCCCAGCGGTACACCCAAAATAATGGTATTAATAGAGATAATAAGCTAAAATAAAACATAGTAAATAAATAAATAGTGACATAAAGCTCAAATAATGATAATAACAACAAATTCAAAAGAAAATAGAGAAATAATAGCAAACAATAATGGCAAGTAGCAGTAATAAATGATAATAAATTCAATAAGGTGAATAAATAAATAAGAATGATAAAGGAATGAGCAATGATAACAATAAGCTTAAAAGAAATAATAATAATGATAAATGGACAAATAAGTGATAACCAAAATAAATAAATAATAATAACAAACTTAACAAAAAATGACAAGCAAATAAATGATAATAAAACGAACAAAAATAATAACAAACCTAATAATAACAATAATAAATGAATAAATCACAAGAAAAATGAATAAATAGTAATAAAGAATTCACTCAAAGATATATATATAAATTAACAAATGATAATGATAACATTTCTTAAATAATAATAAAATAATGGGATCCGCTTCGCAGCCCCGTCTCTCCCGTGACTCGGTGCCGAAGGAACAACAATACCGCCCTTGCGAGTTGGGCCTAAGTTTAGGGAATTATCCCGAAATGGCCATGGCCTGACCTCGCCTCGGGCTGACATTCCGATTAAACCGGACTCATTTCTCCGGCCGGATCCCTTCCGAGCCGCTACTAAAATTGCCGCACGTTCGGCAGACATTTGAACGGATTCACCTCGGTTCCCGTCGCGTTCTTATTACGGACCTACGTCCGAACATGAAAAGGCCCGTGAGCGACCTGCATAGCCGGTGGCTCCTACCCTGATATAGTTGTGAGCCGGCATTGCTCCGGGCCAATAGCTCATCAATTTCGACCCATTCCTATCGGGATTCGTTCCCGCCCTTTCATCGAAATTGCCGTAAACTCGGCATATATTTGTACGGGGTTGTTCCCGCCCGCGTCGCACTTTCAGTATGGGCCCTTGCCCAAACATGAAAAGGTCAGCAAGTGACCGACGGAATCCGAATTAGAACGAGACGGCTCTCGCCACCCCCGGACTCCTTCCATGGGAATATCAATAAGAACTCTGTGGGCCACACTCAGACCTCAGGCCTGTCCCGATCATGGTCATCGTCTGGCTCATATCCTCGGTCTACAGCCCGCTCCTTTCGAACACGTTCTCGGTTCTGGAGTCTAGTCCCGGGACTCTCCCCTGTTGCCCTCCGACACTGGAAATATTAATGATGCCCGCGCAAGCCCCGTTCGGACCACAGGAGGCACCCCCAATATGGTCCTGACTCGATCTCGTACCGGGCCAATAGATTCGCTGGTTTCCAACTACAATAACCGAGATTCAACCGAATGTTTTCAGTGTCTCGGAATAATAAACTTGCCGTATCCCGGCATGCATATGTTCCAGGTCCTCCTGCGATGATTACAATATTCTTAAGCCGGACTCTCGTCCGAATATTAAATGGTCTCCCGAATGACCGACATGTTTCAAACACCCGCTTCTCCGGACACAGGACTTTTCAGCCGATTCAAGGGATATTCCCTCGTTGCCCCTTAGCACTGGAAATACTAATGCCGCTCATGCAAGTCTTGTTTCGACCGCGGGGGGCCCACCGCAGTATGGTCGCAGCTTGCTCTTGCACCGGGCCAACAGATTTACCGGTTTCCGACCGCTCTAACCGAGGTTTAGCCGAATGTTTTTCCCGTTCTTCTGAACAATAAATTGCCATATCCTGGCATACATATGCTCCGGTCTTCCCATGACGATCGCACTCTTCCCGAGACGGACACTCGTCCGAACATTAAATGGTCAGCGCATGACCGACATGATTCCAAATGGTTTTCTTCCCGCCTGCGCGCGAGGATTTCAATACCTCATAATAGACCTTTCATGCAATTAATTTCTTGGCCATGAGGCCCTGAATCTCGGCGATTAATCAAGGGTGTTCCCTCGTACGGGGGATATAAATGACGTCGTGACCTTTATGGCGCGGCGGATTTTGGTCCCGACACGAACCACACAATCGTCTGACGAAGTCAGATCGAGCGCACCATGGGCTCTTCGGAGCCCGAATAAATTGTCACTTCGGTGACTGGCACGCCCACGCACTCAATAGAAGAAATTACCTGAATAAGCGAATTTTAGTGCGTCCACAGTATCCTTGTCAGTCGTATCAGAGCTTCGGCTTTCATATCCTCTAGTTATTTGGTTCGAATGATAGGTCAAGTATCCTTGTCAGTCATATCATAGCTTCGGCTTTCAAACCCTTAGGGTATCAAGTCCAAGAGATAGGTTGAGTATCCTTGTCGGTCATCCTATAGGAGTTTCGTGAGTGATGGGTAGAACTTGGGGTTAAAGTTATAAAAGAAAGATAAAATATTTGCATTAATTCTCGAGTCAATAAACTATCTCCCCACTCATCTTTGCAGGAACTTAGATAAAATGGAAGCGTCTAAGCCAAGCTTTGTTCCTGAGATGGTACCAGTAGATGTCCAAGCTTATGCGGACCTTGTCAGGAGAGTTCAGGAGCTAGAGAAAGCGGTGGAAGAAAAAGAAACAGTTGAAGGGAAAGCCCATGAGTCGGGAAAGTTCATCACTACCAAGAAAAGGATAAACGAGGGTGATATTTCACAAAGGTGTAAGAAATGCCAGAAATGTAAGAAGTGTAATAAGAAGGGAACTTCGACAGATCACGCGCAAGGTAAGTGTAAATCTTGTGGAAGATATGGTCACCAATCGAAAAAGTGTTGGTGGAGTTCGGGAGCGTGTCTGCGTTGCGGGAGCTTAGATCATAAGATAGCAGAATGCCCTATTTTTACCAAGAAGCCTCCAAGAGGAGTTCAAGCTTTAGCCAAACTTACCAAAGGGAAAGTTGCGGAAGGTACCCCTCACCCTTAAGCCTAAATTAATTCTTCCTAAAAATAGTTCCACTCAATATATCTAGACTTCTTCTACGCATTATAGCTAGTTCTCCATCGTGAGTAAATGATAATTTGAATTTGGGGACCAAATTCTTTTAAGTGGGGGAGGGTGTAACACCCGGTAATTTTGAAGGCTAAAAAGGGAATAAATATATAAATATATATTTAGATTTTGAAAAGAAAAATAACATATACATGATGATACCTACATATCTCCATAAATAGTTAATAAAGGTTCCTAGAATTTATAAAAGACTAGTTAATATTACCTTTTGGAATGGAAGTAAAAATTTATTTAGGATCGAACCTGCCTCTGATACCTAGGACAAGGACAAATAAAAGTTAAAGAAATTATGAGGAATAAAATCCCTGTATACATACAAATTATTAATAGGTATATGAGGGATTAGTGAATAACCCACACACATTGTAAGGGCCCTTAAGTCTCAACCCACTCATCCATATATCTGTGCATATATATATAATGTAAAATAAATAAATATAATACAACGTAAATAATTAAGGCCAGGCTATACACAACCCTCTGACAGCCTAAGAAGTCTCACAAGAAGAACTCATGGACCCTACCATTATATTATAATAAATTTAATAATAACATGTTATTTTAAGTAGCCATTTAATGCACATCATAATTTTAATTGAATTGAGAATCTTTAAATCTTGAAGAAAAGGTCAATTTATATTTTTTACTAATTTAGCAAAATTAATATTCCACATTTATTACATTATAAAGGGAGGATATATATAAATTTACGTGTAGACATGGGAATGGATGAATGAATAAACTTTGGATGAAGGAATGAATGTATAGACTTTGGATGAATGGATGGATGTATAGACTTTGGATGAAGGAATGCGTGGACTTGAGTGGGTAGAATGTATAGACTTTAGGAATGTATAGACTTCAGGAATGCAAAGGCTTTGACAATGTATAGACTTATGTAATGAAATGTATGGACTTGAATGGGTGTATGGACTTTAGAATGTATAGACTTCCGGAATGTATAGACTTCAGGAATGCAAAGGCTTTGACAATGTATAGACTTGTGTAATGGAATGTATGGACTTGAATGGATGTATGGACTTAAGAATGTATAGATTTCAGGAATATATAGACTTCAGGAATGCAAAGACTATGACAATGTATAGACTTGTGTAATGGAATGTATGGACTTGAATGGATGTATGGACTTAAGAATGTATAGATTTCAGGAATATATAGACTTCAGGAATGCAAAGACTTTGACAATGTATAGACTTGTGTAATAGAATGTATGGACTTGAATGGATGTATGGACTTATGAATGTATAGACTTGGCGATGAATGTATAGACTTGGGGAAGAAGTGTGTAGACTTGGAGGAATGTATAGACTTATGCATTGTATGGACTTGGAGAAGGAATGTATAGACATTGAAGAATGTATGGACTTGTGCATTATATAGTTATAGAAATAATAGGAATATATATATACAATATTAGTCTTTTTAAGGGTAAGTGAAAATGCAAAAAAATGAATTGACGCCAACGTATGCTTGCGTCAATTGCATAGAAGATGACTTTGAACAAGTCGTCATTTCAAATAAAATGAATAGTGCCGATTTTTTGACTAAAGAATTTTGGAAAACTAATTATATGAAAAATAGAGAAAAATGGAAAACTCATACCCCTAAAATTTTCCAATAAGATCACTTCAAGAAAAAAAGATAAAAATCTCGAAAGATCGTTACACCTTAAATTAACAAAATAGGAAAGGTGAATGACGCCTTTGTTCAAGTCGTCAATTAAGGAATTGATGACTGTGTATACAAGCGTCGTTTATAAAAATAACGCCCCAACCTGAGGCGTCATTTCCAAACATGTTCCGTTGGTCTTCGGTTCGAACTAGGATGATAATTGGGCAAGTTTTAGATTAAGGAAAGGATGAATACGAGAAAGTGTTAAAGTATAATTGATTCTAAAGATCGAAGTTCTAATCCTAATCAAATTCTTAGAACCTATTAGGATTCTTCTCCTATAAATACCCCTTCCATCGAGCCAACCTAAAGGCTCTTCTCTTAATCAAAACTTGTTGCTACTGTCGACCGTGGAGTTTTCTCCATCCTGTTAGTGTTACGAAGAAGGGGTGTTTACGTGAAGAACTTAAAGGGTTCTTCATCGGCTTCCTCTCCTTCCTGGTTGGTTTGTGGAGGAGAAAGTCGTTGCCTTCTCTACTTCGTCCTGTTGCTGCCACTGCAAGGAGGGATCAAGAGCGACTGCTCTTATTATCATCTTGCTCTTCCTCCGCGATTTGGGTGCAACGAGAAGGCACTCTATTGAAAATAGAGTATCGTTTTAAGGAGATTTACATCCTTTATCTTCACGTTCTGTCAACCAAACCAATCCACAAGGTAGGTTATCTCAAGATTACGTAGCCCAAACCATCATAAATAATGATATTACTATATATTAGTTCATGCATATAGTTTCACTGAGATTTGAAGAAGTTCTGTGAAATTTTGTAAGAGGCGACCCTCGTCAGGGCGCCAATTTTACTTCTGATGACCGGGAGAAGGGTCGTCAATTTCGAATGAATTAATAAATACACATGTTAAAAATTTAATATCTATCTAAACAGTAATCTGATTTAATGCATGATCACATATTTCGAATCCTGCTATTTTTCTTGACCTGTCCATATACTTGTTTCCTGGAAAATATTTATCTTTGAAAAATGCTACAGTTGATAGTGAAATTTTGGAAAAAAAGGAAAAGATGACCCTCATTATGTCGTCTATATTGTATATGATGCCCCTGACTAGGGCGCTATTTACCAAATAGAAGACTTAATGGGGGTCGCCAATTCCTTAAATACTGAAATTTAGTTATTTTCAGCAAACAAAAATATGAATTGGACGACTGTTTTTGCAGTCGTCAATTGTTGAAATGACGACCCAGTCAAGGGCGTCAATTTCCTATCTTGTTATTTTCCTGTGTTTTTCCTGTGAACCGTGGATTTATATACATGTATACGGCACTATATTCCAAATCCGTGAGTATAGTCCCACGTCTTTCGGCGTTTTATCGATTACCCATAATTCTCGGTGGTAGATGAACCCTCCATGGGACATTCCGTTCCTTTGGACCGGTGACTTTATCATAGAGACCTCTGTAAGACTCTGCTAGCCTTGGATTCCCTCGAGGCGGCCGAGCAGGTTGTACCATCAAAACCTATGACACCACTTGATTTCCATGTCACTCTAAAGAAACATGGTAAACCGGCCCTCATGACATGCTATGTGGATGTCATGAGAATATCCTTAAAATTATGGAATGGGAAACCATGCCATCAATGTTCTTAAACAATGATGTGCCATACTTATGGACATTAATTCTATCTACATTATCATGTACAAAGAACAAGCAACGCTATATAAGTGCTTATTCTTGATATCATGATCTCCACCCAGTTTATCGACATGTCATGGTTTCTATGCTTCGCGTAGATTTTTACCGCAAGTTTGTCCTGGCTCAAGGGCATTGCCCTTGAATTCCATGAAAAATCTTACCTTATCCTTCTATTAAAGCTTATTTTTGAAACTCCTTATTGGCTACAAACTATCGTGGATGTCTAGATCTATCTTTAAATGCTGTGCATATAGGGCTCGATCTGGTCCTGGGAGGAGCGCCCGAAAGTACTAGTGCCCATGGGAGTTGTAATGATCGCGGTGTCTTGCATTACACCGCAGTATTCGTCTCTCTTGATCTTTGGCATTCCACTCTCTCTCTCTCTCTCTCTCTCTCTCTCTCTCTCTCTCTCTCTCTCTCTCTCTCTCTCTCTCTCGTGATGTTACTTGATATTACTTGTGTGCGTGACTTGACTTGCGTGACTCGACTAGCATGGCCCGGAATGGGCAAGTACTTGCGTGAAATAGCCAATATTCTATAAATCTCTCTTGGATATCTCTTGCTTGAAAGTTTTTGCACGACGTTGTTAATCTCTTACTAGTTTTGTTTCACTTGCTCGGTTAATTCTACATGCATAGCCTTACTACATTTACATGTGAAAGATGTAATTACTTAAACCAATTTGCTTGTTCTTGAGATATAATTCCTACTGAGCTTTCGCTCACTTAGTTTATTCCAACATTTTTCAGGTAATCAGGTGGCTAGCGAGACCGTGACTCACATGGGAGGGACAAGTGTGCTAGCGAGATTCAAAAACTAGTGAACCTGTGTCTTTTATCTTTCTTGAGTCTAGCATGATGTCTCTTATTTAGTTATCTTGTCTAAGTCTATTAGTGCGTCATCTCCTTTTCTTTCATAGTGACGTAGTTGAGTCTTCAAGTTCTTGTAAGATATTTATATTCGAAATAAAATTTTTATTGTTGTTCCAAATTATTTGGTCTCATGCCATTGCTCTTGATCGTTCAGGATTGTTTAACTGCCACGTTCCGAGCAAACGACGCGTTCCGCTGCTATCGGTTCGGGGCGTGACACCCCCTGACTTGAGCAATCAGAAACATTTAGAAGGTGGGGAGTGATGGGAGATATAGACCAATGACAGGTGGTGAAGATGAATGCCATATGTGAGCAGGGTGAGTGCATTTCCAAAGAGCACAGCTTGGACGGCCATCAACCCACCAGCACTACTCTCATAAAATAAATCTTCATCCAGCCTTTAGACAATCTCCTCAACCAGACTTCATCTTACTCCAGTGACAGACCCGGCACCAGTATTTTCAGAATCATCTGACACTACAAAAAGATTCTCACTAGAGCAATGTCAGGTAACATCTAGCTTACTGAACCAATACCAGTGACACTCCACTAGAGGAGACAGCAGCTCATAGCAATTCAAACATTTTAGCTCAATCAGCAGAAGAGATACCCAATCTCACGTTCTCTTTTTCAAACGGGTATACCTCTAATGACCAGCTGCCTTAGAAAGACTCAGCACCTCCTCTGGGTGAGCAGTGATTTCCATCAAACATTATTATTTTTGTTCTTCTTAAAGCTCACAGAAGTGTTACTCTAAATGATGATGTTATGTTAAACTTCATGCAAAAATCCTAATCATTCAGCATGATTAATTTCAGCATGAGAATCACCATCTAGTACTCATTGCAAGATTGCACCCTCCTAATAACATGAATTAATGACATGGCATGGATTATAAAAGAGGGATAGAAATCATGCAGGGAGTTGTAACTGAAAATATACAGATGTAAACTAGAGAAGAAATTAAATTCAACTAACCTTTGTGTGCCTTGGTTTCATTTTCCCTTTATTTCCTTCTTCAAGGCACGCCTGCAAAGATAGATTAATTTGCAAATTTGGGGACCCAAAAATTCTTGGGTCTTCTTAGTTGAGTGACACCTCTCTCTGATGCACGTCAAGGTTTCCAAGTTTTTCTGTTATCAAGTTCCAAATCATGGTGAACTTTCGTTGAGACAGTTCTGCCATGAAAATTGTTACCTCTTTTTGCATGCCAGCATTCAGAGGCTCGATGGCCAATTTTACCACATTCAAAACATGCGGGTATTTTTCTATTAAGAGCAGTTTTGTTCATAAGAACATTCTCAGGTTTTGACCTTCTTTTTCCTCCCCAGGCATGCCAGCAGTGAGCTGCAACATGACCCAGCTTCCCACATTGGAAGCACTAGATTTTCTTCTTCCTCTTGAAAGCATGGGGTTTTTCATGAACCATCTTAGTATTCAATTCATCTTGAACCATTATTCTACACTCATGCATATGATGACCTGTTATGCCATAGTAATGGCATGAAGTATTCTTGATGTATGCATGTGACTGGATTGAGAATTGCTTTGTATCGTGCACAATATCATAAGGTGTACCACATTCAAAAGAAGCTTTAACAGCAATGGGTGAGGATTTGGTTTTCATTTTACTTCCAGCCTTTTTCTGATTTATTTTATCTTTTAAGTTTTTTGCCTATTCTTCACCTCTTTTGGCCGTGAACTGAAACACAGATGAAGTGGAAGGTTTTTCTTGTTCTAAACTTCTAACGAAAATAGTTTTCAATTTATTTCCATCAACCTTCTTCATTACAGGATTGTAACTGAGTCCCTCCTTCTGAAAATTCACATTAGCTCCAAGCAGCTTGTTAAAATTATCTTTTCCCTTAACAAACTTTGACAATGAATTCTTTAGATCTTCAATTTTAGTTTGCAAGGAAACAATATGGTCTTCACAGGAAATAACTTGATTTTGCAAATTATCATTTAGACTTTTCAGAGTCTCATTTTTCTGTGTTAACTTCATTTCTATGTTCACTTCTTTTTCCTCCAAGATTGATTTTCCTCTTTCAAAAGCTAGCCATTTGTCAGAAAGGACCGTATTCAGAACCATCAACTTTTTATTCTGTTCCTTCAAGTGACTGTTTTCTTCAATCAATTTATCATGCAATTTATCATTTTCTTTCTTCTGAGCCAGCAAGGAGTCGTTTCCGTCTTTCAATGAAGTGATTAAATTTTTCTGCATATTGTCATCAGAATCTAAATCTTCAATTAAATCCTTCAAGAATGCACATTCATTACATGAACCTACATTTTCAGTCGAATTGTTTTTCAGATTCTTATTCTCAGATTTTAGTGTGTCCATCTCTCTCTTCAATTTCCTTTTCTCAGATTTTACTCTATCATACTTGATCAACAGGTGTTCATTCAAGTCTACCAGATCTTCAAAAGAGAGATTGACAATGTCAGAGTCTACCTGTGATGACGTTTCTTCAACTTGAACCAGATCTTCATCTGAAGCCATGAGGCATTTCACTTCGTCCCTGCTCCTGCTGGATGCTATCATGTCGAGCACTTCAAAGGCACTGCAACAATTGACAATGCAAGAGAATTTATCAATATTTATCGCCCCTTTTACTAGGTTCAGGGCTCTCTGATTCTCGGAGAATTTCAGTCTGTCGGAAGCTTTCCATAAGGATCTATCCTTTGGAACTTCATAAGGGCTGTGTGCAATAATTATCCACAGATCAGGATTAATCTGCATCACATGTTCCCTGAACTGATTGAGCCAGTTATAAAAATCTGAACCTTCATACTTCGAAAAATCAACAATCAAAGACATCCTCAGATCAAATCACAGAATAAAATGCAAGACAATTCAAAAGCAAAGGGAGAGATACTGATCAACCTAACAATGCACCGAACCCGAATCCAAGAACGAATCTGCAGGTTGTTAGACCTTTTGTGCAGAAACCGCTCTGATACTAATTGATGGGGTGCGTGAGCTGATAGAAATAGATCCAGAGGGGGGGTGAATGGATCTTTTAGAAATTTTGATCAATTTAAGATTTGAACGAAGTGAGAAATACAAATTCATTGGACAAACTGTCAAGCATCAGAGATGCGTACTAAATCAATCACCACAGTTGGATTACGGTCCTAGTATGCATCTAGCGAAAAGTAATCAATGAATCAAACCATAAAGGACAAAAGGATTTTTTAGGTGGTTCGGTCCTCCAAACCTACATCCACCCCACACTCAAACCTGAGTGTGGATTCTGCTGCCAAACAGCTTGAAGAACGATGGGCTTCACAGCTTGCCTACATCGGCTGGGAAACACAGCTTGCCATCCGCTGATACACAGCTTCGCTGGGCCTTAAAGCT
This sequence comes from Amorphophallus konjac, assembly GCA_022559845.1. Taxonomy (NCBI): domain Eukaryota; kingdom Viridiplantae; phylum Streptophyta; class Magnoliopsida; order Alismatales; family Araceae; genus Amorphophallus; species Amorphophallus konjac. The sequence continues at coordinate 314,122,361 of CM040118.1, read as the reverse complement.
TGCCGACCAGAGGAACAAATCCTCTGCAACCGCTGACCAACAGCTTGAGTAAATGACAAATGAGAAAAGAGAAACAAAAGACGAGGACACACAGTAACTGAAAGCTGCAAGCTATAAGAACATGATGTGGCTCGCACGGAGCTGACTTGATTGGATTTGATCAAGATTCCAGTGAAGACAGATCTTCTGATGAAGCTTCTCTTCTATTTCTTCACGAATTCTCTCTCTCTCTCCTTTTCTTCTGCAACTTCTCTTTTCTTCTCTGCTGCTCTCTTTTCTTCTTCTTTTCTTCTGCAACTTCTCTTTTCTTCTCTGCTGCTGTCTTTTCTTCTTCTTCTCACTGGATCGTGCATGCTCTCCTTTTTAATTAGGCTCACTCCTCATTCTTCTTCTCCTCATTCTTCTTCTGCATCGATCACTATTTTCTTATATACTCTCACTGGGCGTGTGGATGAAGAACTCCCGCCCATTAGCTTCTAGAAGGCTCTCAGCCACGTGTCGCGATCTAAGCGTTGTAGCCTTCCACGTGGCACTTATTAGGAGGTCGATCTGCCTTGGATCACATGCCCCTCCTCGGAGAGAAACTCTGTCAGAAAAACACAAGGCCTTTAATCAAACGCTTAGCATAGTTTGCACCGTTATGTTCAAACATAGAATGCACTGAGTAGAGATATTCAAGTCAACCATTGTATTGACTTACACAATAGCTTGACACCATATGCACAGACATGGGTCCAAGAGGCACAAGGAGAAGACTTTATACTGAGTCAAAAGAAAGGATCAAAGATATGCACGGACTCTTAAAACAACTGTGTAACACAGTTGATGCATCGAGTTGGATTTGCGAGATTTGCACCGAGATGAAAGAGAAGAATCATACGAACACAACAATGGATGCAAGACAGAACTTGCACCGAGTCTGAAAGGCGAGACGCACAAAGATGCACAAACAAGATATGCACGAACCTAAAAGTGTATGCTGCAATGAAATACAATGAAATACACTGAGCCAATTTATGTCTAGACACGTAATGCACCGAGATGGAAACGGGGCTACAGTGTTTGTGAGTGAGACAGAGACTTGCACCGAATTGATAAAGAGAAATACAAGACACCGCTTGCACCCAGACGTATTTGCACTGAGATGAAGAGACAAGATCTAACAGTCCATACCAGACGACGATTGCACCGACTAGAGCTTGCACCGACCTCGAGAGGTGAGATGCAAGGACATGTTATGCACGGAGACAAGTGCTTAAGCGTGAAATGACTTGCAGCAAGTGAGCAAGACATAAAGACAAAATAAAAGGATTTAACCATTTTAATCTAAACATGACTCATAGTTGTCATTATCAAAACTAGGGTTCCAACAACCAGGGGGTTGAAGAGTGAGAAATAGCAAGCAGATACTCGTTAGGAAAGGAATCTGACATGGGAGCGCTTTTGGGTATCACTATTCTTGACAAATGATCAGTAACGACATTTTCTTACCCCTTCTTATCCTTAATTTCCAGATCAATAGAATCCATTGAATCAAACGAGGTTTAGAATCTTTCTTATTGAGCAAATACTTCAAAGCAGCGTGATCTGAAAAGATAATAACTTTCACCCCTAAAAGATATAAATGAAATTTCTCCAGGGCAAACATAATAGCCAAAAGTTCTTTTTCTGTGTTTGTGTAGTTCATCTGTGCATCAGCGAGGGTGCGGCTCGCATAATAGATTACCACGGGTTTCTTATCAATTCTCTGACCTAGGACAACTCCTATTGTGTAATCTGAAGCATCACACATTATTTCGAATGGCAGCGACCAATCAGGCTGAAGAATTTGGGCTTAAGTTAAGGTCGCTTTTAAAGAATGAAATGCTTCTAAACAAGAATCATCAAGATTGAAAGGAGTGTCCTTGGCTAACAGTAGAGTAAGCGGACGAGCACTGGTAGAGAAGTTATGAATCTTCTATAGAAACCTGCATAGCTAAGAAAAGAACAGATTTGCTTGACAGATGAAGGGGGAGGAAGATTTGAAATCAGATGAACCTTACCCTTATCCACCTCTATTCCCCTTTCGAAAACAATATGGCCTAGCACAATACCTTCTCTTACCATAAAATGACTTTTCTCCCAGCTTAACACCAGATTAGATTATATGCACCTCTTTAGCACCTTCGTCAAGTTCTCCAAGCAACTTTCAAATGAGGCACCAAACACCGAGAAGTCATTCATAAAAAATTTTAAAAAATCTCCCACCATTTCAGAAAATATTGCCACCATACACCGCTGAAAGGTGACAGGGGCATTGCAAAGCCCGAATGGCATTATTCTAAATGCAAACGTGCCATAAGGACACGTGAATGTAGTTTTCTCTTGATCAACTTGGTTGTACCTGGAGTAGCCATCCAAAAAGTAGAAATAGTTTTGTTCAGCCAACTTTTCCAAGATTTGATCCACAAACGGGAGAAGAAAATGATCTTTCTTCATCATTGAATTCAATTTTCTATAGTATATGCATACTCTCCACCCCGTTTGCAATCTCATTGGCACTTCTTATCCTTTTTCATTTGTAACAACAGTCAGTCCTGATTTCTTTGGAACAACTTATGTGGGGCTGACCCACTTGCTATCTGAGATGGGATATATAATCCCAGCATCTAGCCACTTCACAACCTCCTTCTTAACCACCTCTTTCATATTCGGATTGAGCCTGCGCTGCATTTCTCGACTTGGCTTGGCGTTGTCCTCTACATAAATGTAGTGCATGCAAACATCCGGACTAATCCCTTTGAGATCCGCCACCGACCAACCTATCGCCCCCTATGCTCCTTAAGGACATCTAAGAGTTGAGATCCCTGAGCGGAGGTGAGGTTCGAGGCAATTATGATAGGTAAAGTTTGATCAGGGCCCAGATAAGCATATTTCAAAGAATCCAGAAGAGGTTTAAGTTCCAGAGCAGGAGGGTGTTGAAGAGATGGAAGAGCAGGTTTGGATTGCAACGGAGGAAGTGGCTCTACCCTAGAGCAGGGTGCAAATGAGAGAGGAGAATCTTGGAGCAAACTACCCTCTTCTAAGGTGTCCTTGATATCATCCGAACTTTCTTCAATTAACTCCTCAATTACATCAATAACATTGCATTCTTCCTCTTGGTCCGGATATTAAGATGCCTTAAAAACATTCAAGGAGACCTTCTCACCTCCAAATGATATGTCCATCATTCTCATGGCGCAATTAATGTTGGTCTCTACCGTGGTTAAAAACGGACGTCCCAAAATAATAGGCGTGTGTTTGAGTTCTTGAGATGAGGCCATATCAAAGATTAAGAAATCCACAGGGAAATAGCATTCATAGACTTTGAGAATAACATCCTCCAATAGACCCCTTGGAGTTTTTACCGATCGATCCGCCATTTGAAGGATTATTGAAGTTGGTTTTAATTCTCCCATATCAAACTGTTCATATATAAAGGTGGGTAACAGATTCACACTAGCTCCTAGATCCACTAATGCCCTATCAAAAGTGACTCTACCTATATCACATGAAATCAACGGAGCTCCGGGGTCCTTCAATTTTTTTGACAAATGATTCATCAAAACGGCACTCACATCCTCAGATAAGCGGATCTTTTGTGTAGTTGCCTTCATTTCCCTCTTCGGTGTACATAGCTCTTTGAGAAATTTCGCATATGCCGGCACATGCTTGATCGCATCCAATAATGGAATATTAATGTTCACCTGCTTTAATAATTGCATTAATTCTTCTTGATGAACCGGTTGTTTCTTAAGAGCTTTTGACTTTAAAGCATCAGGGAACGGAACTTTAGGCACATATTCATGGGGTCTTTCATCAACCTTAGCTTTACCTTTATCAAGCTTCTTCTCCCCACCCTCCAGCTTCTTCTTTTCTTGCATAACCATGGGTTCTTCTTCCTCACTATCACTCTCCTCTAGGGTTTCTTGGCATGAGCTGCTACCAACTCCCCTAGCCTTATAAGGATCATCAAGAATTTTATCGCTCCTAAGAGTAGATATAGCCTTAGCATTCTCGAATTGAGGGCCCATAGGAGGGAGAGGCTGAGGTTGATTTGGTTGAGGAAGGAGAGGGGCTCTTTGGTGAAAGCCCGGAGGTTGATTCTTAGGGTTGGCCACTGGTTTGCTAGGAAGTTTACCTACTTCTCTCCTCATATTATTCGCGGTAATTTGTCCTATTTGATTCTCTAACTTAGCAATGGATTGATTCTGAGAAAGAGTGGATTGATTTTGAGAAAGAATAAGTTATTATATTAATTGTTGGAGTTGATCAACTTTTTCATCGACGTTGGGCTGAGGAGGTGGTGGTTGATATGGAGCTTGAACTTGATTGAATCGGTTAGAAGGATATTGGTGATATTGGCCCTAAGAAAATTGAGCTTGTTGATACGGGGTCTGAGAATAATGTGATGGAGGTTGAGATTGTTGATGTTGTTGAAACGGTGCATAAGAAGAATTGGGTTGAGGGAAATTGTGATGAGATTGAGTTGGAACATGGAAGGATTGTCTTTGAGTTGGTTGTTGTAAGGGATTTTATGGCATGGATGGTCCTTGCTGATTTTTCCAAGAAATGTTCGGGTGATTTCTCCAGCCTGGATTGTAGGTATTGGAATAGGGATCATAAGTAGGCTTAGAGACATCCTGAGCAGTGAAAATCTATTCTTGGATGAATGGGGGAAGTTGGGCTGCAGTGGGACAATCAGTAACGACATGATTTGGGCTTGAACAAAGAGCACAAAGTTCTTGAATGTTAGAATCTAAGAAAGGTTGAGATTGCTGAGCAGAAGAAAAAAGAAGGTTCCTATCTATTCATGGACAACAATTGATCTAAGTTTTGTGATACCAAATCCATCTTCTCAATCTTTTGCGCTAGCAAGTCCACTTTATTTAACTTTTGTGCAAGAGTATTAATGTCCATCCTATTCTCAGATTCCCCTTGATTCTTAACTTCATAAAGCCCACCCCTCTTAGAAGGCCCAATCATTCTCTCATAAGATGATAGCGAGGCATGACTAATTGAATTTTCACTTTGCATTTCAAACAATTCATAAGCTTCATCCTTGCTCTTACTCATAAAAGCTCCCCCACATGACGCATCCACTATTTGACGATAATTTTTCGTTAATCCCTCATATAATGCTTGAACTATTTACCATCTTGATAATCCATGGTGTGGACATTTTCTTAACAAATCTTTCAATCTATCCCAAGCTTCATGAATTTGTTCCCCAGGATTTTGAGTGAATCCAGTGATAGCTCTCCTCATGGTATTGGTTCGCCCTATGGAATAGAATTTCTTCAAAAGCTCTTTTTGTATTTCCGCCCATGTGTCTATTGATCTACCTAAGACTCCTAACTAATATTTAGCTTTGTCCTTGAGAGAGAATGGGAAGAGAGTCAACCTAAGAGCATCATCAGAAAAGTTTTGGATCTTAACAGTTGAGCAAATCTAGAGGAACTCATCAAGATGTTTATAAGGATCTTCATTGGTGTTTCCATAGAAGGATGGCAACATTTAAATGGTGCTTGACTTGATTTCATATTGGGCCGCTTGATTTTGGGGTGCTTGAACATAGAATGAAGGTTGGTATTGATTTGGCAAGAAATATTCTTTCATTTGCTTGGGAGCTACTTGCTGTGGTTGGTTTTGTTCCGCCATGAGATTAGGTTGATGGTGATTTCTAAGATGCACTAACCTCTCAATCTCTCCTATGGGTCCTAGCAAAGGTGAGTGTAGGGATCTCCTACCTTGCATGCAATGTAAAAAGGGCCCAAAGGGAAGTGTTGTTTATATATTTTTGGTATTTTTGGTTTTGTTATTTTTTTCTTTTTTTCAAAATGATGCAAATGCAATAACAACTATATGAGTTATGTATACAATATGATGGTTTTTTTTCAAACTTCTAAGGGCAAGTTAACTTCGGGGTGCTTCGTGGTACAATCGGCCCGGCGTCCGTGAGGGAATCCACGGGTGTGGAGACTTATGGAGATCTTGAAAAGGGAGATTCCAATCCAAAGAGACGGAATTCTCAATGGAGGGTCTTTCCAATTCCAAGAGGGGTGTTCCTATATTGCCCTTAAGAAGAGAGAAAGTGAAGAAGAGAATGATGATTTTTTTTCTTTTTTTTTTAAATGATGCAAGAGCAAAGAACAATGACTAAACTATATGCAACAATGCAAGCAAGAAATATAATTAACATGAAAGCATGATGATGATGCACCAGTTTTTTTTTCTGTTTTCTGATTTTTTTTTCATAGAAATTTTTTTTTCAGTGTTTTTTTCAAAGAGAGAGATGGATAAAAGATAAATAATAACTAAAAGCACTAAACAAGATGTAAGCTACTGAAGAATAAAGCCTAAAATCATGATCTATGAGTTTTCTAATTTTTTTAGATTTTTTAGGATTTTTTTTTATTTTGTGAGATTTTTCAGAAATTGAAAAAATAGAACCTGTACATACACTTATTGACCTTTAGCGACACTTAAATTTCTAAGATTTTTTAGATTTCCAAGATTTCTGCTCCCTGTAGTGACATACAGATTTTCAGCGACACTTCCTGGCTTTCTGCAACAGTTGATTTTCTGTTAATTTTAGGTCAGAATTTCCCTTTTCTTTGATTTTATGACTTTTTCCCTTTTCCTGCAAATCAAAAATATAAAAATTAATATACAAATATACACATCAAACACAAGAATATCCAACTATAAAAAATTATTTTCATTCCCCGGGAACGGCGCCAAAAATTGATGTGCACAAAACTCGTCGTTAAAAGTCGTGCCATGATTTCAAAAATAACTGCACTCTCTCACTAAAAAGATATTAAATATAAGTAGAGTGGTAAGAACGGGTCGATCCCACAGAGAATAAACTTTTTTCTTTTAAGCAAGTTGAAAAATTCTTATGTTTTGAAAACTGAATTTGGGTGAGTTTATGCTAAAGAAAAACAAATTTGCATGAAAATAAACCTATCTAAAGAATATAAGAGGGTTAAAGAAGAGAATTTGGAAGGAGATAGAGAGAGAACCAGAAAAATAGAATTGTAAAAGAATGATTTTTTATTACTTAACATGCAAAATTATAACTCTATGAAAGTGAAAATTACAACTTGTAATGAAAATAAAAGAACAAGGGAAGAAATGGAGCCAAGATGATGAAGAATAGCGCCGCCGTCTCCTTATCGAGCCTTGGATTGGATCGCCCCGCCTTGAAAGTAGACGTCGTCTTATGAGCACTAAAAGAAGATTTTTTGTCTTGAGATGTGTGAAGAAAATAGAGGACGGAAAGATAGATAGAAGATGAGGAAGGGAGTTAAAAATAGTAAAACAGAGCTAAAAATAGGGCAAGAGAAAAATAGAAATAGCCTTAAAACCAGAGAGAATTAGAAGATATGGCAGAAGAGAAAGTTGTAGATATAGATGAGAGGAAGAAGTTAGATAAAGAGTGCAGAGGGAGAAAACATGAGAAAGAGGGTAAAATTTGAGGAAGAACATGGTGGTGTCTGCGTGGATGAATAGTAAATACAAAAAACTGAACTTTAAAAAAGAGATTGTAACTTAAAAACTAGAAAGAATTGGAGGAAGTGGAAGAAGAAGAAAATATATATCATGTAAAAATGAAGAACGTTTGTGAAGAGACTAAGATGAAAAGAAGAACAGAAGGGGAAGAAAACTTGAGAAGAACAAAGTGTAGAACCGCAGATGAACAGTAAAAAATGTAGGATAGAACATTGAAAAAATTGAAATAACTTAAAAACAGGAGAGTATTAGAAGAACATGAAGAAGAAGAAATTAAAGAGCACTTAAAAAAGAAGATGTTTTCAGAAGAAAGAAAATTGAAAGGATGAACAGAAGAGCATGTAAAGAGGCTAAGAAAGGCTAAGATCTCCTTTTCAGTTTGCTCTGGGTGACTTTTTATAGAGTACATGGGCTTTCCACGATTGGAGGCTTTGGGATCAAGTCAAAATCTGATTTTTTAGCATCAAATCTTGTTCAAACTAAGTCTCTTGCTATCAAAGAGTCCTCCTTATATCAAAACTTAGAAAGATAACTTCCATTAGAGCAACTTGGTTCCGTTTCTGCTTCAAACTGTAAATGGCGACCATCGTAGTGCCATTAATTCATAAAATAGCGACTTTTCAAACGGGCGCAATTTTTTTCCATATTTTCATATTTCTGGCTTTTCCATATAATTGAATAGATGACTTTCTGGATGGGCGCTCATTCCTTTTTCTATTTTTCTTGATTTTTCTTCCAATTTTTTCGTATCGAGAATGAGCGACCCTTTACATGGTCGTTCATTCTTTTTCCAAGGAATTATCGCCAGAGTGAGCTGTCGTTCATTCTTCTTTCTTTTCTCGCATTTTTTTCTTCTTTTCCGTACACATGGATTGAGCGCCCGCGCATACGAACGCTTATTCTTCTAATGAGCGACAACACGAACAGCCGCTTATTCCTTTTTCTCAAAATTAGCTTGTAAATGGTGCCTTCTTACAAAGTCATTCATTCCTAAATGGGCGCCCTTCTGCACAGTCGCTCATTCCTAAAATTTTAGAAAATTCAAAGAAACATTATTATTGATCCAAAATAATTATGTAATTTTTTAATTAAATCTCACATTGTCATTTTCACTCAAAAATGATGGTAAAATATATGCAAACTCAAATTATGTGTGAGAATGGAGTTACTCATCTAAATTGCATAATGTTGTTTTTTTAATGCCCAAAGATGATACATGTGACACAAATTATGATATAAAATATGATACTTATCATACTCTCCACCTCTTCCTCCTTCTCTGGTGAAGCGACCGTCTTCTTCTCTATTGCCATCCTCTAGTGAAGCATGGAGGCCGACGTTGAAGATGAAAGCTTTAGCGATTGTTGGTGGGTTTGGATTGCTTAGGCGTGGAAGAATGGGAGACGAGTGGGTGACGACGTGCAAGAATGGGAGACGCCTAACGGGGCGTTCTCCTAGGACTTCCAGGCTATCGCCCACACCAGGAGGGGGGACGGCTCGGAGGATGGTACGAGAGAGGAAGGCATTCAACACCATGGCCTTACCTCTCTCCCTCCGTTCCTTTCCTCTCCTCCCCTCCCACTCCCTATACCCCAAGGGAGTGTTAAAATGTTTCTCCCTCTTCTGTTCTTCTTCGTTCTTTTTCCTGCCTCTTCTTGCCTGCCCCTCCTTTCTTGTCAGCGCCACCTCCTCTTGATGGGGCCTTCTCTTATTTTCTACCAAGTTGGTAGCCGGGCATACAACTCTTTTCTTTTACCTTATTTTCTGATACCATCTCTTCTAAGCTACCCGAGGAAATTAAGTCAGCCGCCTACCTACCCGAGCCAGTTTCCACACTGGGTGGAGTCAGTGGCTCGGTTCGAAGTTTCTAACTTTGTCCGCACCGAGCTATCAGCTTGTGTTGTATCGGTTGATATTTTTTTTATGCACATTGTACTGGCTACGGCCTCTCTTATGTACACGACTTTTGATGCAATAAAAATGAGAGTTGCTATTTAAATTGCTTTCTTACATGTATGGAAGGGGCTCAAAAATAGAATTTTCGTAATGTTGCAGCATTCCACGTCCAAGGGATGAGTGTTCCTTCCATGGTAGACAACTAGTATGTTCCTTTCTCGAGCGTATCGACCACTCGGTAGGGGCCCTCCCAGTTAGGGGCCAGCTTCCCCACTGCCTCCAGTGGTCTAGAGGCTTCGGCCTTTCTCAGAAAAAAATCTACCGGTTGGAACTGTCTGTTTCAGACCCGAGCGTTGTAGTAGCGAGCCATGCGACGTTGGTATTCCGATGCTCGGATCCGCGCCGTCTCGCGTAGTTCGTCCGCCAGGTCTAATTTTTCTAGTAACTTCTGCTCGTTTGGCTCAAGCGAGAAGTTGATAACCTGAAGGGAAGGGCTATCGATCTCTAGTGGAATCATAGCCTCGGTACCATATACCAACTGGAATGGAGTTTTGCCAGTGGCAGCTCTTGGAGTAGTTCGGTACGACCACAGTAAGCTAGGTAGTTCCTCGAGCCAATTACCCTTAGCTTTCCCGAGCCTGGTTTTGATGCCTTTGAGGATAGTTTTGTTGGCATTCTTGACCAGTCCGTTAGCTTGAGGCTGGGCCACCGAAGTAAAGTAATTGCGAATGTATAGGTTGGCACACTTATTCTTACAATACGTGCAACTAAATTGCCGACCGTTATCGCTCACGATTACTCGGGGGATGCCAAAGTGACAAACGATCGACTCCCAAATGAAACTTCAGATTACTATTTCGGGTATCTTGGCAGTGGCTTCAGCCTCGATCTAGGAGGATGAAACGTCAAGCTTGATACTTCAGTCTTCGAGCCTCCCGAGAGTCGGTGGGCTCTTGGGAATCGTAGAGCCAAACTACATATGGAGTCCTATAGTCATCAGATGAAGCTTGCACAATGGCCACGAGCTCGGTTTCTACCCTAGGTCGCTCTAATTCCTCAAGGAGGACCGACCGGGTCCCTTTTGGGCTGATAGAGGAGTCTGGGCGAGAGAGGACGTCCGCTCAGGAATTTTCTTCCCGAGCTATTCGGATCACCTGGAAGCTCTCGAAAAGTTAGGCTATCTCCTTCACCAGCTGAAGGTACTTGACCATTTGTGGCTCCCGAGCTTCATAGTCCCAATTGATCTGACTGGCGACTAGCTAGGAATCAGTGTGAATCCTGACTCGCTCGGCTCCCAGGCGCCGTGCCATCCTGGCCCCAGAGATCAGGGCCTCGTACTCGGAGACGTTGTTTGATGCCGAGAAGTTGAATTTCAGAGCGTATTGTAGCTCCGCTCCTTCTGGGGATCTTAGGAGAATATTAGTGCCGCAGCCGGTCGAGTTTGAGGATCCATCCACGAATAGGTCCCAGGCGGGGCCGGGTTGGACGAGACACTTCCTCGGGCGGGACAACACTCTCCGCGATGAAATCCGTGAGAGCTTGCCCCTTGATGGCAGTGCGGGGCTGGTAAGAAATGTCGTAGGCTCTGAGCAGTATTGCCCACCTGACGAGACGACCAGAAGCTTCGAGGTGAGCCAAAATCTTCTTCAGGGGTTCGCTGGTCAGCACCACAATGGTGTGTCCTTGGAAGTAAGGCTGGAGGCGTTTAGCCGAGGTCACCAAAGCTAGCACAAGTTTCTCAGTTTTGGGGTACCTCCTTTCGGCTTCAAGGAGCACCTTGCTGACGTAATACACGAGCTTCTGTACTCCTCGGTCATCTCGAACTAGAACCGAGCTTACTGTAGCGGGAGTTGCCGAGAGATAGAGGTATAGTGTCTCTCCAGGCACAGGATTTAATAATACTAGCGATGAGGCCAGAAACTCTTTTAGCTCAAAAAATGCCTTCTGGCACTCACTGTCCCAAGCGAAGGTGGCCGGTGCCAGCTTGGGCCCTCTCAGCAATTTGAAGAAGGGCAGGCATCATTCCATCGCTCGAGATAGGAAACGGTTGAGCGCAGTAATTCTTCCTGTCAGGCACTGAACATCCTTGACACAAGCGGGTGGCCGCATGTCTAGGATGGCCTGAATCTTATCGGGGTTAGCCTCGATTCTTCGTTGGGTCACCAGAAATCCCAAGAATTTTCTGGATTTAACTCCGAAGGCACACTTTACTGGATTAAGCTTCATATTGTACCTCTTGAGGGTTTTGAAGGTCTCAGCCAGATCGGTGAAATGGTCCTCGACCTTGGGTCTCTTGACAGCATGTCATCAATATAGACCTCGATGTTCTGCCCGACCTGGTCTTCAAAGATCTGGTTGACCAGCCTCTGAAAAGTTGCGCCAGCATTCTTTAACCCGAAAGGCATCCGGGTGTAGCAGTATATGCCAAAATCGGTGATGAAGGTTATTTTCTCGGTATCTTCGGGGTCCATACGGATCTAATGGTACCCAGAATAGGCGTCCAGAAAGTTGAAGAGTTCATTACCCGAGGTTGAATCGACCAGTTGGTCGATGCTCGGTAATGGATAGTAGTCCTTCGGAGTGGCTTTATTGAGGTCGGTGAAGTCCACGCACATCCGCCATTTGCTTGAGGCTTTTGGTACCAGGACAACATTGGCGAGCCAAGTCAGGTAATGGACCGGGCGGAATAGCCTGGTTTTCTTCCCCTTATTGATCTGCTCTTTAATGACCGCCTATTTTTCTGGGGCGTGCCTCCTTCTTCACTGTTGGACTGGTTTCACCGAGGGGTCAAGATTGAGTTTGTGCATCAGTATCTCCCCGAGAATTCTGAGAAGATCCTCATCAGACCATGCGAAGACTTGAATGTACTCCGAAAGGAAGTCTTTATATTGTTTTTGTACATTGGGCTGTAAATTTGGCCCAAGTTTTACTTCGAGAGCCAGATCGTCTTTGAGGAAGATTGACAGCAGCTCCCCGTCGGGCTTGCCTACCGTCATTTTGTTCTCAACTTCCCCAAACTCTTTATTTTTTTTCCTTTGGCCTTACAGCTTCGACCGAGATTACATAGCACCTTCTAACTATTGCCTGATTACCTTGGACTTCCCCAGTACCGTATTTGGTGGGAAACTTCATTTTCTGGTGATAAGTGGAGGGCACTGCCTTTATCTGGCCGATAATACCTTGGCCGAAGATGGCGTTATAGGCCGACATTCTTCTAATCACAACGAAGTTTGCCATAAACGTGATGGTTTTTGGAGGGGTACCGAGAGTGACAGGTAGGCTTAGGGCTCCCTCAAGATACGTTGCCTGGCCATTGAACCCCCAAAGAGGGGTTCAAATCGGGCGAAGCTTCGATGGGTTTTCACCCATCTTTAAAAAACATTTGTATGCCAAAACATCAAGGGCGCTACCATTGTCCACTAGAATCCTATCTACGTTACAATGGTTTATAGTAGCCGAGATTACAAGGGCGTCATCATGCGGAGTGGCTACCCCTTCCAGGTCTTGGTCGGAGAATACCAGGACCTGTTGGTCGCTCACCGACGGAACTTTGTGGGGCTCGGAAGCCCTGCTAGCTCGCTCGACATGATGCTTTCTTCCTCGACTACTGTCCCCTCCTGAGGCTGATCCCCCTGAGATGACGTTGATGTGGACTCCTCGGGGGCGGTTGTCAATTTCCTCCGGAGGGACTCCACGATCCTCCCGTTGCTCGGCCACATACTGGGAGAGGTGTCCTTGGCAGATGAGACTTTCGATCTCATCCTTTAGCTGTTGACAGTCACCAGTGTGATGGCCATGGTAGTCGTGGAACTGGCAATGCTTTCAACGATTGCGGTGTCTTGGGTCAGCTTTCATTGGCTTGGGTCGGTGAAGGAGGCTTGAATCCTTGATTTCTTGATATATCTCGTAGATGGGGGTGGATAAAGGAGTGTACCGCTCAAACTTGCGCAGAGGCTCTCTGCGGTCTCCTTCTCGGTTTCTCTGTTTACCCTGGCGCGAGGCTTGCTCGGACGGCTGCTTCTTTTCTCCTTCTCTCCCCCCCCCCCCCCCCCCGCCCCCCGAGTTCACCGGATCTCGGCATGCATTGAGGACTTCTTTGCACTCTATGTGGCATAGAGCCAGGGCCATCAAGTCGGCGATGAAGGAGGGAGGATGAAGTACCAATTCTCATTGGAGGTTTTCGTCTCGGGTGCCTCTAGTCAGCGCGGTAATGGCTTAGGCCACATCCAGGCGGGGGATGCGTAGGGCTTTCGACTTAAAGTGGTTGATGTAAGCCCACAGCTTTTCACCTTGTGCCTGCTTGAGGGCCAACAATCCAGCGATCTTCCTTGGAGGGCCGCTACCGGCGAAGCTTTCTTTGAACAATCACCCGAACTGTGGGAAGTTGGGGATGGTTCCGGGGGCGAGTGCTCGAAACCAGGCCTGAGTGCCTTAGACCAGAGTGGTCACAAACGCTCGGCACTTGACAGCATCAGACGCCCCATGTAGGGTCATCAGGGCATCGAAGCTGTCGTAATGGTCGGCCGGGTCCCCCTGGCCGTCGTAAGATTTAAAGGTCGGCAGGGAAACTCTTGTTGAGATCTCTGCCTGCAAAATATGGTCGGAGAACGGGGATTGATCCTCGTCATCCTTTGTGGAACTCTTTTGTACGGCGCAGAGGGCGCGCTCCTTCTCAGTGAAACGCCACTCGAAGTCTCATAGATGGAGGGACAGCTCCAACTGACGTCGGGGCGGAGCTGGGGGGCTGTGAGTATTTCCCTGACTGTTGCCCCGCCGCTCTTCGACGTGAACATCCACTTCGGCGTGCTATTAAGGTAACCCAGATTTCTTCCCTCACGGACTAGAGGAAGCTTCTTGTTCCGGGGGCGGGGGTTGTGAGGTCCCGCCAGGCCCGTTCCGGATGAGACGTCCACCTTGGAGCGTAAAGTGGCCTCCGGCCATTAGCCGGGAGGCTTCTGCATGGGGGGGGACTCGTCCGGGGAAGTCGTGGCCTCTCTTCCCTAGCTGTCTGGGTCCTTATCAAGTCGCCGAGGATGTCCAATTTAGTGTTAAGGGTCTGGAGGGCGTCTGGGTTCCCAGGATGGTGTTGTCCCCCCATGGTCGGCAGAGGTAGGGCATTAGCTTGATTGTTGGCGTTGGAGAGGGGGACCGTAGAAGAGTGAGAGGGCACAAGTTCCCCTCCCACAGTCGCCAGTGCCTTCCCTTTATCGTCGGCGTTTCTCCTACAGGAACTTCTTCGCACCATATTGGCTCTTTGCTCGTTCCCCACAGATGGCGCCAGATGAAGAGGCGTGATCTCATGCTGAAGCCTGAGCCATACGTTCCTTGATAGACACTGATCGCCGCCACCAATGATGAGGATTCTACAAGGTAGGAAACAGATCAGAGGAGCCCAGGGCATTGACCCCGGGGAAAACCCTTCGATGCCTAAGTTAGCAAATTGGTAGAGCGTAGGCGGAAGAGATGTAGAAGAAGGAAAGAGATGGTAACGGGATTGGTCTCCACCAACAAGTGTGGCTTTGAGTGCTCAGACTTACTTACCTTTCCGGAGGGTTTCTTTGAGTTTATATAGTCGTTCGCTCCCCACACTGTGGAGTCAAGCAAGCTAGGGGGACTAGGGGCGTTACGTCCTTGTTAAGGGCTCTTCATCGCCTTAGGACTCTTGCCCTTCCGTTTCCTTTTGAGCTTCCTGCTCCTGGGCAGTAACGTAACATCCGCCTGGATGCACGCTCGGTTGGCAGTTCGAGCATGGGGCGGTCACTTAGGGGGCGCTCGGACTTTTCTCAGGCGACGGGGGTGTCATCGGTCGGTTATGCTAGGATGTCGCCTGGGATTCTCCCGAGTGACCGTTACTCGATCTTCCGGGCCTGAGGGCCGCCTAGGAAGTATGGGTCCGAGCGATTTGGGCTTCAGATTAAGTGGGCCCGTTAAATGGGGCTATCACTTGGGGAGTTCGGCCTGGTTGGGTCAAGTTTGACCTAATTGGTCTGCTCCGGGCCCCATGTTTTTGGGCCACTGATTTACCCCTCTCCAATAACAATCTTAATAAATGAAGAAAACATATTCATGCTTTTAAATAAACAAAGAAAAATTAAATAACCCTTACAAAAAATGTATGATAATGATAATAACAAGTAAAAAAAATACAAACCCATGCATGTGAACAAACAAAAGGAGATCAAATAACCAAACAGAAATAAATTATATATATATATATATATATATATATATCTATATATATATATATATCTATATCTATATATATCTATATATCTATATAACGAATCTATGTTCCGGAGCCCTCGCTCCCCTGGACTTGGTATTAATAGAATATCTATGTCGCCTCGCTACGTTGAATTTGGATCTCGGGAACCATCCCGACATAGCCATGATCCGATGTTGCCCGGGCTAATAGCTCATCGAATCTGGCCCGTTCTGACTGGGATTTAATCCTGCTCTCCTATCAAGCTTGTTGTACACTCAGTAGACATTCGCACGAGTTTTGTACCCGTCTTCGTCACGCTTTCAACACGGACTTCCGTCCGAACACGAAATGGTCGGTAAGCGACCAACATTATTTAAACATTTTCACCCCATCGAGGGATATTTTCACGCGATTCGTGAATTTCAATATCCCATTTCATTAATGTTAATTTCAAGCCGTCGGGCCCCTTTTCCTGGCAATCAATCAACGGTTTTACCCTCTCTGAGGGGATGCAATTAACGTCGTGACCTTTATGGCATGATGGGTTTCTATCCCGACACGATATTCACAATCGTCTGATTAGTCAGACGGTGAGCACCAAAGGCTTCCTCGAAGTCCGAATAAATTGTCACTTATATGACTGGCACGCCCATGTACAAATAAAATGAATAATAAATAAACAAATAGATGTTCAAAAAGTGCATCCACAATACCCTTATCCACGTGTCGCCCTTATGTCCATGCACATGTATTGTGCCCTGGAGGCACATCCCATCAATAAGCGGCAATTGTTGAAACTCGACTAGCATGCCCACAAAACGCATACACCCAACAGATAACAAATCAACCACATCAAAAATAACATTTTTATTATTTTTATTCTACCACCATTCCGCGTGTGCCTGTAAACAACTACGTTTTACCAAATTTTGAAAGTACAAGGTTGACTATTTTATTGTGATTTTACGTGATTATCACCCTTATAAGTCCGTACACCTTGTTCTTCCATGAACTTGTCTTAATGTTCCATACTTGATCTCCACTCACTTGGTACCTTTTCTTTACATGATCTATGCACTTTAGTTGTCTTTTGCTATTCTAGAATATAACTGATGGGGACATCTACCCCAATTCCCTCTCACTCGAGACTCGGATGATCATCGTAAACAAGAATTTGAGTTCATGGTAACATTATGTAGTTTTCTTCATTTTTTGGGGTCATATCCATGTAATTTTTGCTTTTATTGAGTCAAGTCTCTAGGTTATGGAGTTATTTATGTAAGTTCTATGACAATTGGGCCTTAGTCCATTAGTTAGGCCCACAGTCTATGTAACACCCCTAATTTTCCTAGAAATTATTCAAGAATTTTTTGGGATTAAATATAATTATTAAGCATTTAAAAAAGTTTAATGGACTATTAAAAAGAGTTAAGGATTAACTAAATCTATTTTAAGGCCCTATATTAACCAAAGAGTTAAGCCCAATTTCAATAGGCCCAAAGACCCAATTCTATGACCTTTAGGCCTGAGCCCACCTCTAGAGGTGTAATTAGGGTAATTTACAGATTTAAATGGGATAAATATACCTGGAGAGGGGGATTTCTGTAGCCCACCCAAAGAGCAGCCCAACAAGACCCAACAGGGTCCAACGAGACAAGCTCACCCGAGTGATAGCCCACAGGGCCCACTCAGGAAACAAAAGCCCAATGAACGAACACTCGAGGAACCAACTCTCCCCGGCGGCCCCTAGGCTCGGAGGGCCCGAGTGATGGTCAGGTCACAGGGAAGGTCCGGTCCAAGCCGTTTCCCCGCCCGGGAGAGACAGGCGCCAGCCGACCTATCTGACCCCTCTTTCACCGAGCTATACTCATCGCCCGGACAGGGCTGGCGTTTCAGGAGCTCGGCCGGACCAGACACTAGCCGTTCGCACTGCCGTTAAGTGTCCCCAGCGGACATGGGAATCAATCAGCCGCCGGATTTCCAGGCGGTAACGCTCCCACGATAAAGGCCATGAAAGCCCACGTTGAGGACGTAACTCCCGCCGGAGACCCCCCAGCTGACAGGACTCCTGAAGGCGGCATACTACTTAAACCAGGGCTACCCTCCGGTGGAAGGTAAGAGAAAAAGAGAAGAAAGAAGAAAAGAAGGAAAAAACTCCTGAGCAATCTGCTTCACCCCTTTTGGTGGAGAGGAGTCTCGCGCACCAGCTTTTCTCCTCCCCTCATTGCTTCCACCGCCGCTCTACTGACTTAGCCATCGGAGGGTTTTGCCCCAGGGAAAGCCCCTGGGCCCTCTGATACGTTTCCCTGTCTTGCAGTTCATCTTCTGGTGATCCACGGCCCGCTCAGGACGTAGCGCGAGATTTCGCCTCTTCATCTGGCGCCGTCTGTGGGAAACGCACGAAGAGCCGAGATGGTGAGAAGAAGCTCAGGGAGGAGATCCGCCATCGAGAAGGGTAAGGCCGTGGTGGCGGCGGGAGATGACCCCTCTAGGGCCTCACAGAACCCTCCCTCCAACGCCAGCGTCCCTACCAATGGGCCGCCGCCCCCTCCGACGGCGACGGGGGTACCCCCCAACGGCGACGATGAGGTCTTCCAAGCCCTCAATAAGAAGCTCGACGTCCTCGTGGAGCTCATGAGGGCCCAGGCGGCAAGGGATGCCAGGTCTCGCGCCCCGTCTGGAAGCCCCCCCCGTCGAAGTGCGTCCCAGCATACCGCTGGAGGCCGCTTCACCCTCCGCGGTCAGCAGCTCATCCGCAACAACGCGGGAGGACCCTCGCAAGCTTCGCCCTCGGAGCAAGAGGCTTCCTCCACGCCCAGAAGAGGGAAATAGGGGGCGAGGCCTCCTTGCCTGAGCGCCGGCGGTCCTGAGGATCGCCACGACGCTCCCCCCAGTCCCACGGCGCGACCGTAGCCGGAACTATCCCTCCGGCTGAGGGATTTCGAAAGACGCTTCGCAGAGCAAGAGCGCGCCCTCCGCGCCCTGCAAAAGACCTCTCTCCCTGAGGATGAGGAGAAATCCCCTTTCTCCGAGCACATCTTGAAGGCAGAGGTGTCTCCCAGAACCTCCATTCCTACCTTCAAGCTCTATGATGGCCAGGGCGACCCAGCCGACCACTACGACAGCTTCGACGCCCTGGTGACTCTACATGGAACACCGGATCCTATTAAATGTCGAGCCTTTGCGGCCACCCTGGTCCAAGGCGCTCAGGCGTGGTTCCGGGCCCTCGCTCCTGGGTCCATCCGGGACTTCAGGCAATTCGGGCGAGTCTTCAAGGAGAGCTTCGCCGGAAGCGCCCCCCCGAGGTCAGTAGCGGGGCTCCTGGCCCTCAAACAGGCACAAGGGGAAAGGCTCCGGGCTTATGTCCACTGATTTAAATCAGAAGCCCTCAGAATTCCTCGCCTGGATGTGGCCTCGGCCACGACCGCTCTGACCAGGGGCACCCGGGACGAAAATCTCCGCCGTGAACTGGTCCTCCACCCTCCCTCGACCCTTGCCGAGCTACTGACTCTGGCACTGTGCCACGCCGAGTGCGAAGAAGTACTCAGTGCCTGTCGAGACACAACCGGCTCGGGTCGGGAGGGGGACAAGAAGCGGGCCCCCGAGTCAAACCCTGGCTCGGGCAAGAAGCGTGATCTGGAAGGAGAACGCAAAAGGAAGTATGAGCGGTACACCCCATTGACCACGCCAGTCTACGAGATCTATGAAGACATCAAAGACTCGGGACTCCTCCGCCAGCCCGAACCGATGAGTTCGAAGAACCGCAAGCGCGACAGACATTGTCTATTCCACGGCAACCACGGGCACCACACCGGCGACTGTCACCAGCTCCAGGACGAGATCAAACGCCTCATCCGTCAGGGGCACCTGGCCCGGTTCGCAGCTGGCCGCAAAGAAGGCAGACTCCCCAGGTGCCTCCAGCGGCACGCCCGTTGTGCCCTCCAGCGGCACACCCCCAAGGTGCCCCTAGCGGCACGGCCTTTGGCCCTTCCAGCGGTACACTGGCCAGCCCTTTCAGCGGCACGCTCTCACAGCATTCCAGCGGTGCAGCCTGCTGGCTCCCAGCGTCACGCTCCGGCGGATCAAATCTTACGTCCATGCCCTATGGATTCTTGGCACGCAGTGGACTTGCTAAGGTGTCATTCGGGGAGAGGGCCACGCTACCTACTCCTACCACCCAGGACAAGGGAGTCAACTCCCATTGAATGCCCCTTGGACGCTTCCCGCCTTCGGACGCTCCGCCGTATGGGGTATAAAAACCCCTCTCCTTCGCTGCGAATAAAAGGAGGCCAGTGGAGGGAGCCACGACGGAGCTGCCAGAAAAGAGAAGAAGAAGAAGAAGAAGAGAAAAGCGAAGAGAAAAAAGGAGGGGGGGAGGCTCCGCCTCCTCCCGGCCGCTCCGTCTGCCGTCGTCCGTGCAAAGAGAAAGAGAAGAACAGGAGCCTGCTGCTCCGACCACCACCGGCTGAGAGAAAAGAAGAGAAGAAGAGAAGGAGGGGGAGGAGCTCACGCTCCGTCCCTCTTCCCCGTTGTATTCCGTTCCCCCTCCCCCACGCTATATTTTCTCTCTCTTTTCTCTTATCCCTTTCCCTTTGCAATGTATGTGATCGTTTTTGGCCCTTTTCCCTTTTAAATAAAAAACCCCCTTTTGGGATCTTCCGTTGTCTCCGAGTTTTATTAAAGGTGTTGCCGCTCTCGGGCGCCCACCTCCAGTTATCGGGTTCCGCCACTCCTTATGGGCGCGCTCCCTGTATCTCCCTTACGCTCGGGTCAAGGGGAGATGCTGCCGAATTTTTGTTAGAAATGATAATAAAAGACTAAAAGAAAGCAACAAACAAATGAAAAGAACAACAGTAAAATACTTTAACCGAGGCAAGGAAACGTAATTAATTCAAAGAGAGACAAACCTAATAACAACTAAACAACTTGAACGTCCGTCCTCATGGGAGAAAGAATGGAAGATAATCAAGAGAAAGAGAGAAGAAACCCATGCAAACTTAATAAAACCAAAGAAAAGAAGAAAATAAAAGCCTTAAAAGAACTAGAGGGAGAGTGGACCCTCATCGGTATTCACTCCCTAGCCCTTCAACGGTACACCTTTGTAACCCCTCAGCGGCACACTCCCTTGGCCTTCACCGGCACACTCTCCAATCAGACCTTCAACGGCGCGCCTTGGCTAAGCCCCCCAACGGCACACTCCCTACCAACCCTCAGTGGTACACCCCTCTAGCCCGTTCCTTCTTCAGCGGCACACCTACTCCAACCCTCAGCGGTACAACCCCTGACGCCTCCAGCGGTACACCCCTTGACCCTCAGCGGTACAGCCCTTTTGGCCCTCAGCGGCACACTCCCTGGTGCCCTCAGCGGTACACTCTCCTGGCCCCCCCAGCGGTACACCCCTTGACCCAGCGGTACACCCAAAATAATGGTATTAATAGACATAATAAGCTAAAATAAAACATAGTAAATAAATAAATAGTGACATAAAGCTCAAATAATGATAATAACAGCAAATTCAAAAGAAAATAGAGAAATAATAGCAAACAATAATGGCAAGTAGCAGTAATAAATGATAATAAATTCAATAAGGCGAATAAATAAATAAGAATGATAAAGGAATGAGCAATGATAACAATAAGCTTAAAAGAAATAATAATAATGATAAATGGACAAATAAGTGATAACCAAAATAAATAAATAATAATAACAAACTTAACAAAAAATGACAAGCAAATGAATGATAATAAAACGAACAAAAATAATAACAAACCTAATAATAACAATAATAAATGAATAAATCACAAGAAAAATGAATAAATAGTAATAAAGAATTCACTCAAAGATATATATATAAATTAACAAATGATAATGATAACATTTCTTAAATAATAATAAAACAATGGGATCCGCTTCGCAGCCCCGTCTCTCCCGTGACTCGGTGCCGAAGGAACAACAATACCGCCCTTGCGAGTTGGGCCTGAGTTTAGGGAATTATCCCGAAATGGCCATGGCCTGACCTCGCCTCGGGCTGACATTCCGATTAAACCGGACTCATTTCTCCGGCCGGATCCCTTCCGAGCCGCTACTAAAATTACCGCACGTTCGGCAGACATTTGAACGGATTCACCTCGGTTCCCGCCGCGTTCTTATTACGGACCTACGTCCGAACATGAAAAGGCCCGTGAGCGACCTGCATAGCCGGTGGCTCCTACCCTGATATGGTTGTGAGCCGGCATTGCTCCGGGCCAATAGCTCATCAATTCCGACCCATTCCTATCGGGATTCGTTCCCGCCCTTTCATCGAAATTACCGTAAACTCGGCATATATTTGTATGGGGTTGTTCCCGCCCGCGTCGCACTTTCAGTATGGGCCCTTGCCCAAACATGAAAAGGTCGGCAAGTGACCGATGGAATCCGAATTAGAACGAGATGGCTCTCGCCACCCCCGGACTCCTTCCATGGGAATATCAATAAGACCTCTGTGGGCCACACTCAGACCTCGGGCCTGTCCCGATCATGGTCATCATCTGGCTCATATCCTCGGTCTACAGCCCGCTCCTTTCGAACACGTTCTCGGTTCTGGAGTCTAGTCCCGGGACTCTCCCCTGTTGCCCTCCGACACCGGAAATATTAATGATGCCCGCGCAAGCCCCGTTCGGACCACGGGAGGCACCCCCAATATGGTCCTGACTCGATCTCGTACCGGGCCAATAGATTCCCTGGTTTCCAACTACAATAACCGAGATTCAACCGAATGTTTTCAGTGTCTCGGAATAATAAACTTGCCGTATCCCGGCATGCATATGTTCCAGGTCCTCCAGCGATGATTACAATATTCTTAAGCCGGACTCTCGTCCGAATATTAAATGGTCTCCCGAATGACCGACATGTTTCGAACGCCCGCTTCTCCGGACACAGGGCTTTTCAGCCGATTCAAGGGATATTCCCTCGTTGCCCCTTAGCCCCGAAAATACTAATGCCGCTCATGCAAGTCTTGTTTCGACCGCGGGGGGGCCACCGTAGTATGGTCGCAGCTTGCTCTTGCACCGGGCCAATAGATTTACCGGTTTCCGACCGCTCTAACCGAGGTTTAGCCGAATGTTTTTCCCGTTCTTCTGAACAATAAATTGCCATATCCTGGCATACATATGCTCCGGTCTTCCCATGACGATCGCACTCTTCCCGAGACGGACACTCGTCCGAACATTAAATGGTCAGCGCATGACCGACATGATTCCAAATGGTTTTCTTCATGCCTGCGCGCGAAGATTTCAATACCTCATAATAGACCTTTCATGCAATTAATTTCTTGGCCATGAGGCCCTGAATCTCGGCGATTAATCAAGGGTGTTCCCTCGTACGGGGGATGTAAATGACGTCGTGACCTTTATGGCGCGGCGGGTTTTGGTCCCGACACGAACCACACAATCGTCTGACGAAGTCAGATCGAGCGCACCATGGGCTCTTCGGAGCCCGAATAAATTGTCACTTCGGTGACTGGCACGCCCACGCACTCAATAGAAGAAATTACCTGAATAAGCAAATTTTAGTGCGTCCACAATTCTGGCACGCCCGGTGGGACAAACCACCCTTCATCTCTTCGCCGGGATTCAGGGCCTCATGGCCCCCTAATAAACGATATTTGCCTGCTTTGATGAATTGCAGGTGCTGTCTTCGCCTGCCCTATGGGGAGAAAAGCCGGACTAGGTGAAATTATCTTTGTCGCCTCGACGATGCTACTCCGAGGCACCTACAGCTTCCAGGAATCATGGGGGGGTTGTGATAAAAAAGGAAGAGAAAGAGAAGAGAAGGGAGGGGAAATCAAGCCCCCCCCGTTTCCCTCAAGAAGAAAGAGAAGAAAAGAAGAAAAGGAGAAAAGAAGAAAAGAAAAGAAGAAGAAAAAAGAGAAAAGAAAGAAGCAAAAAAAAGGAAGAGAAAGAGCCGGCGAGAAAGGGTTGTATGGCCACGTCCGCCGAGACCCGTACTGAATAAAGATTACCATTGTGGGGTTTATGCGGTGGAGCGAACCACTCATCCCCTCCCTGAGGGGGTGAGCGCTCTCCTGCACCTCCACCCTGGTCAATCATACAAAAAAGAAGAGAAGAGGAGAAGGGATAAAAAAAGAAAAAAAGAGAAAAAAAGAGAAGAAAGAAAGAAAGAAGAAAAGAAGAAAAGTCGGCCAGCATCGCCAACCAAAAAGAGCAAGAAGAAACCCGGCATCCCGCCCGACTCTAGGAGGCTCCGAGTCCGTAGTGTAATGACCCCGCTCGTTCCTCCTTCCTGCTGCCTCCATCCGGCACAAGACGGCCCCTCGAGTGGCTGTTAAAAGACCCAGCGAGCCATAATCGTAGCTTGTTGAATGGCTGCCCGCTGTGGGGAATGCTTTATAGCAATGAGGCCAAGCACGGCCACCACTCCCGAAGAGAGCATGCATATACCCCGCCATGGGGGATAAGAAGAAGATATATACCCTGCTACGGGGGCATAAGAGGCAAAAAAAAGAGATACACCCCATTCCCAGGGGCACATGAAGAGAATCCGCCCCGACTGAGGGGCACAAAGTAAAGGCTGCACCCCGGTTTCGGGGCATTTGAAGAAGAATCCGCCCTGACCTGGGGACATAAGAAGAAATAGAGTTGCACCCCAGCTTAGGAGCATTTGAAGAAGAGAAATACACCCGGATATGGGGGCACATGAAGCAAAAGACATACCCCGCCATGGGGGCGTAAGAAGAAAAGAATTCACCCCTACTCGAGGATACATGAAGCGACAAAGAATACACCCCGCCTTAGGGGAATTTGAAGAAGGAAAATACACCCCACCAACGAGGGCACAGGAACCATCAAGAACACATCCCACTTTCGGGGCACAAGAAGCAAACATTCCCCAGCGTATCGGAGCAAAAGAAGAAGAATCCCCCTCGGGGGCATAAAAAGCAAAGATACACCCTCGTGCCGGGGGCACATGAAGAGAATACACTCCATCCCGGGGTCATGAGAAGCAGAAGGCGCATCCCACCCTGGGGGCATATGAAGTGAAATGAATACACCCTGGCTTAGGGGAATACAAAGAGAAGTATACCCCACCTGGGGCAAAGGAAGCGGGAGAATCACACCCCCGTCTTGGGGGTATTTGAAGAAGAAGTATACCTCGCCTTGAGGGCCTAGAAGCTATAAAGAACACGCCCCGGCTTAGGGGCATTTGAAGAAGCTACATCCCGCTTCGGGAGCATAAGAAAGAGAAAAGTACACCCTGTCCTAGGGACAATTGAAAAAGAAACATACCCCGCCTAGGGGCATAAAAGTCATAAAGAATACGCCCCGGCTCAGGGGCATTTGAAGAAGCTACATCCCGTCTTGGGAGCGTAAGGAGAGAAGAATACACCCCGACTTCGGGGCATTTGAAGAAGGAATACATCCCGGCCCCGGGGTCCGTGAAGCAACATATATCCCCCCCCCCCCCCCGGGGGGGGGGGGGGCATCTGAAGCAGAACAAACAACATTCCCCGGCTTAGGGGAGCATATGAAGAAAGGAACACACCCCGATATGGGGGCACGTAAACAAAGAAGAAGAATTCACCCCGCCTCGGGTGCATAAAAAGCAAGAACTACACCCCGCATCAAAAGCGGCAATACACTCCACTCTGGGGGCACTAGAAGCGGAATACACCCCATGCCGGGGGCATATATAAAAAAAAAGGGATACCTCGCTTTGGGGCATCAGAAGCAGCAATGCGCCCCACCTTGGGGGCATCAAAAGCAACCATACACCCCACCTTGGGAGCACAAGAAGCAAACATCCCCTGGTGTATCTGGGAAGAAGAAAAGAATTCACCCCGGCCTGGAGACACTTGAAGAAAGAAGCACATCCCACCACGGGGGCACATGAAGAGAACCCCTCCCGCCTCGGGAGTATAAGAAAGAGAAGAATACACCCTGGCCTGGGGGCTTTTGAAGAAACAACACACCCCCTCCATGGGAGACAAAGCTGCACCCCGACCCGGGGACACATGCAGAGCGTCCATCCCGCTCAGGGGGCACAAAAAAATTACACTCCGTCCTTGGCGTATAAGAAACAAAAGCATCTACCCTGACCCGAGGCGCAGAAACGAAGAGACATGCATCCCGATCTGGGAGCATAAGAAGAAAGATATACTCCGCCCAAGCGGCATTTGAAGAAACAACATACCCTGCCTGGGGGCACAAAAGCCGTAAAGAGATGCACCCCGGCCTCAGGGGGGGCATAAGAAGCAAGAGATACACCCCCGTGCCGGGGACATATGAAGAGAAGCACTCCTCCGCCTTCAGGGGTAGAAAGAGAGCAAAATTCGCCCCCGCTATGGGGGGTATAAGAAACAAAAGACACGCCCCGTACCAGAGGCATATGAAGAAGAAACATACCCCGCCTGGGGGCATAGAAGCCGTAAAGAGTATACCCCAGCTTAAGGGGCATTTGAAGAGAGCTACACCCCGTACCAGGGGTATGTGAAGAAGAAGCATACCTCGCCTCGAGGGCCTAGAAGCTATAAAGAACACGCCCCGGCTCAGGGGCATACAAAGAGAAGTCCACCCTGGCTTAGGGGCATATGAAGAAGAAACATACCCCACCTAGGGGCATAGAAGTCGTGAAGAGTATACCCCACCATGGGGGCATTTGAAGAAAGCTACACCCCGCCTCGGGGGCATTAAAAAAAACACACCCTGGTCTGGGGACATAGAATCCAAAAAAATACACCCCGCCTGGGGGCACATAAGCAAAGAGGCAAAGCACACCCCTCAGGGGGGATGCATACCAAATGAAGCTACACCCCAACCTGGGGGCATATTAAGAGAAATACACTCCAGCATGGAAGCGTTAATGAGAAAAGAAGAGCAGGAAAGAAAGAAAAAAAGGGGCACACGAGGCAGACGTGGTCTTCCAGCCCGCCTCATCCCATAAAAGAAAAGAAGAAGAAAAAAGGAAGTCACGAAGCAGACGTGGTCTTCGAGCCCGCCTCATCACATAAAAGAAGAGAAGAAGAGGAAGAAAAGACACATGAGGCAGTCGTGGTCCCTGGACCCGCCTCTTCACACAAAAGAAGAAGAGCAGAACCAAAAGAAGAGTCACGAGGCAGATGCGTTCTTCGCACCCGCCTCTCTACACAAAAGAAGAAGAGAAGAAAAGAAAGAAATGATCACGAGGCAAACATGGTCCTTGCACCTACCTCTCCATAAAAGAAGAAGAGAAAAAGAAAAAAAGAATGGTCATGAGGCGAACATGGTCTTTGCACCTGCCTCTCCATAAAAGAAGAAGAGAAGAAGAAACAGAGCAATTTTGAGGCAGACGCGGTCTTTGCACCCGCCTCTCTACACAAAAGAAGAAGAGAAGAAAAGAAAGAAATGATCACGAGGCAAACATGGTCCTTGCACTTGCCTCTACAAAAGAAGAAGAGAAGAAGAAGAAGAGCAATCATGGGGCGAACATGGTCTCTGCACCTGCCCCTCTACAAAAGAAGAAGAGAAGAAGAAAAAGAGCAATCATGAGGCAAACATGGTCTCTGCACCTGCCTCTCTACAAAAGAAGAATATAAGAGGAAAAAAAGAGACATGAGGCGAACATGGTCCCCGCACCCGTCTCTTCACACAGAAGAAGAAGAGCAGAACCAAAAGAAGACACATGAGGCAGACGTGGTCTTCGAGCCCGCCTCATCACAAAGGAGAGGAGAAGAAAAGAAAGAAATGATCACGAGGTAAACGTGGTCCTTGCACCTGCCTCTCCATAAAAGAAGAAGAGAAGAAGAAAAAAAAAATAATGGTCATGAGGCGAACATGGTCTTTGCACCTGCCTCTCCATAAAATAAGAAGAGAAGAAGAAACAGAGCAATTTTGAGGCAGACACGGTCTTTGCACCCGCCTCTCTACACAAAAGAAGAAGAGAAGAAAAGAAAGAAATGATCACGAGGCAAACATGGTCCTTGCACTTGCCTCTACAAAAGAAGAAGAGAAGAAGAAGAAGAGCAATCATGGGGTGAACATGGTCTCTGCACCTACCCCTCTACAAAAGAAGAAGAGAAGAAGAAAAAGAGCAATCATGAGGCAAACATGGTCCCTGCACCTGCCTCTCTACAAAAGAAGAATAGAAGAAAAAAAGAGACATGAGGCGAACATGGTCCTTGCACCTGCCTCTCCATAAAAGAAGAATAGGAGAGGAGTCACGAGGTAGATGCGGTCTTCGCACCCGCCTCTCTACACAAAAGAAGAAAAGAAGAAAAGAAAGAAATGATCACGAGGCGAACATGGTCTCCGCACCTGCCTCCCCATAAAAGAAGAAGAGAAGAAGAGAAAGAACAGTCACGGGGCGAACACGGTCCTTGAACTCGCCTCTTCACACAAAAGAAGAAGAGAAGAAAAGAAGGAAATGATCACGAGGCAAACATGGTCTTTGCACCCGCCTCTCCTCACAAAAGAGGAAGAAAAGAAGAGTCACAAGATGAACTTTTACCTCCGACCTTCAGCCACCCAACAAACAGAAACTGACTAGACTTTCCGCCGACGGGGCATTAAACCGACTAGACCTTCCACCGACGGGGCGTTAAACCGACTAGACCTTCCGCCGACGGGGCGTTAAACCGACAAAGGCCTCCCAGATCCTGGCTCATGTAGCCTGCTTCCCAAAATTCGGCCCTCGTGGCCTGCTTATCTCTGGCTCTAGCAGCTTGCTTCCCTTTGGCCTTTGTGGCCTGCTTCCCAATGTTGGCTCTCGTAGCCTGCTCCCCCAACCTTTGGCCCTTGTGGCCCGCTCGCCAATATCCCTTGGCTTTTTAGCTTACTTTTCATTATCCTTGGCTCTTGCAGCCTGCTCCCCAAGATTCGGCCTTCAAGGCCTGCTTCTCAGAATTCGGCCTTCGTGGCCCGCTTCCCATAATTTCGGCTCCTGCAGCCTGCTTCCCTTCGGCTTTTATAGCCTGCTTCCCAACTTTGGCTCTTGCAGCCTGCTTATCTTTGGCCCTCGTGGCCTGCTTCCCAACTTTGGCTCTCGCAGCCTGCTTCCCCTTGGATTTTATAGCCTGCTTCCAAACTTTGGCTCTTGCAGCCTGCTTACCCTTGGCTCTTGCAGCCTGCTCCCCAAAATTCAGCCTTCACGACCTGCTTCTCAGAATTCGGCCTTCGTGGCCCGCTTCCCATAATTTCAGCTCCCACAGCCTGCTTCCCTTCGGCTTTTATAGCCTGCTTCCCAGATCCTGGCTTTTGTAACATGCTTCCCAAAATTCGGCCCTCGTGACCTGCTTCCCAACTTTGGCTCTCGCAGCTTGCTTCCCCTCGGCTTTCACAGCCTGCTTCCCAGCTTTGACTCTTGCAGCCTGCTTACATTTGGCCTTCGTGGCCTGCTTCCCAAGTCTGGCTCTCGTAGCCTACTTCCCAGGATTCGGCCTTCGCGGCCCGCATCCCATAACTTCGACTCTTGCAGCCCGCTCCCCTAATATCTTCTCAGCCCTTTTGCGGTCTGCCTCCCTAATACATTTACTACCACTACACTTATACGTGACAACAATATTTTCTTATAAAAAAAAACAAACAAAAACAAAACAAACAAAAACAAAAAACAACACCCAAACAAAAAAATAATAAAACAAACACACACAAAAAAAGAAAACAGAAACAAAAGAAGAGAATGCTTGATTGCCCTGTTTGCATGCTTGCTTAATATAGAATAATACACCTCCTTGAAATTTTCTAGGACCGTGTTTCCTTGCTAAATAATAATGTCACCCCGATTCCGGATGCAGACGCGTCACAGCACACGCTCGAAGGGAACCCAATTATGGTGGGTGCACACGTCAAGGGGAAGAGTCATGGCTGAATCGCTAAGCCCAACTCACAAAATAAACCTGAGGCAACGCTCCCACACTTAGCACTTAATGTGTTCAATAGCTTTCAACCATAGGGATTGCCCGAATTTCTTCTTAGCACTCTACGGATGCTTGAATTCCTGCACTCACGTGAAAGGTAATCGTGAGGAAAAAGCTGCCTACCCCCACTGTAAAAAAAAAAGAGAGAGATAAAAAAAGAGAAAAAAGAAAAGAAAAGAGAGAGACACGTGAATCCGAGTAGCCGGGAATCCCCATTGAGACACATGAGGAGACTCGCGCGAAATGGTGAAGCGAATTATAATAAGGATGAAACCTATTAGTCGGGAATCCCCATTGAGACACATGAGGAGACTCGTGTCAAACGGTGGAATCCGTAATAGAATTATAATGAGGATGAATCCTAGTATCCGGGAATCCCCATTGAGACATATGAGGAGACTCGCGCTGAACGGTGAAATCCGCTACCAAAATAAACAGATGGGGGCTGTGTGAAGCTACCGAAAGTCGAAAGCCTGAAACATATGTGTAGGCGCTAGAGTGATCCTCGAGTGTCACCAGGAAAACCTGCATATCCCTGTGGTTGGGGTTCTTTGTTCACACATTTGCACTGCCACGCCACAGAGAGTTGTCTCGGGTGAAATGCGTGAATTAAGGCTATGCATGTAAGACGTGCGATATCCTCTTGACGGGTCAATCACCCCTCGATTGTGCCTCGCGGCCCGCACCGCATCTACGAATTACGGGCGACGTCCCTATCCTATCCCCTATAGAGGGAGCCGCCTTACTTATATTTATGTTATGCCTGCTAATGAATGCTTGCATGCTTTAAAAAAATGATAAATAAAAAACAAAACAAAACAAAACAACATAAAAATAATACCAAAAAAAGTATAATAACAATAAAATAACAAGAATGTTCGTATGCAATAAACTCAATTTCGGCCATCGAAGCCTACGTTCCCAGCTACGACTCGTAGAGCTCAACCTTAGCCCCCATGGCCTACCTCTTTCCCTCGCGGCTCGCTAATCTCCCAACTTCGGCTCCCGCAGCCCGCTTCCAGCCATGTCTATTCTGGCCTCCCTCATCGGCCCCTGAGCCAACAGCTTTCCAATTATTGGCTCCCGGGCCAAAACTTTTCAATCATCGGCCCCTGAGCCGACAACTTTTCAATCATTGGCCCCTGAGCCGACAGCTTTCAATCATCGGCCTTCGGGTCGACAGCTTTTCAATTATTGGCTCCCATGCCAATAGCTTTTCAATCATCGGCCTTCGGGTCGACAGCTTTCCAATTATTGGCTCCCATGCCGACAGCTTTCAATCATCGGCCCTTGAGCCGACAGCTTTTAATCATCGGCCCTCGGGTCGACAGCTTTTCAATTATTGGCCCCCAAGTCAATAGCTTCCAATTATCGGCCGCTGTGCCGACAGCTCTTATATTATTGGCATCTACGCCAACAACCACCTGGAGTTCTTCAAAAAAAGGAAAAAAAAAAGAGAATGGAAGAAGAGAAGAAGAAGGAAAGAAAAAAGAAAACACACAACAAAAAGAGAGAAGAGAAAAAGAAAGAAAGAAAGATAGTAAAAAGGGAAGAGGAGAAGAAGAAGAGAACAAGAGAAAAGAGAGAAGAAGAGACAAAGAGACAAAGAGACCAACAAATCAGGTCAGCTCCCGACGCCCTGTCGGCACTGACGAAGAGACAAAGAGACCAACAAAGCATGTCAGTTCCCGACATCCCATCGGCACTGACGAAGAGACAAAGAGACAACAAACCAAGTCAGCTCCCGACGCCCTGTCGGTACTGACGAAGAGACCAAGAGACAGCAAACTAGGTCAGCTCCCGACACCCAGTCGGCGCTGACGAAGAGACCAAGAGACAACAAACTAGGTCAGCTCCCGACACCTTGTCGGCACTGACGAAGAGACCAAGAGACAATAAACCAAGTCAGCTCCCGTCACCCTATCGGCACTGACGAAGAGACTAAGAGACAACAAACCAAGTCAGCTCCCGACACCCTGTCGGCGCTGACGAAGAGACAAAGAGACCAGCATACTGCTTCAGTTCCCGGCGCCCCGTCGGCACTGATGAAGAGACCAACATACTATTTCAGCGCCTGGCGCCCCGCCAACACTGATGAAGAGACAAAGAGATTAACAAACCAAGTCAGCTCCCGACACCCCGTCGACGCTGACGAAGAGAAGAAAAGACCAACACACAAACACTGACGAAGAGAATAAAAGACAAACAAACCATGTCAGCTCCCGACGTCCCGTCGGCACTGACAAAGAGAAGAGGAGACCAAGTCAGTTCCCGACACCCTGTCGGCACTGACAAAGAGACAAAGAGACCAAGTCAGTTCCCGACACCCTGTCGGCACTGACGAAGAGATAAAGAGACCAAGAGACCAGGTCAGTTCCCGAGACCCCATCGGCATTGGCAAAGAGACAAAGAGACCAACAAACCATGTCAGCGCCCGGCACTCTGTCTGGACTGATGAAGAGACCAAGAGATAACAAACCATGTCAGCTCCCGGCATCCTGTCGGCACTGACGAAGAGAAAAAGAGACAAACATACTGTATCAGCGCCCGGCACCCTGTCGACACGGACAAAGAGAAGAAAAGACAAACAAACCATGGCAGCTCCCGACGCCCTGTCGGTGTCAATGGGGAGAGAAGAAGAAACCAACATGCTACGGCAGCTCCTGGCGCACTGTCAGCACTGATGATGAAGAGACAAAGAGACCAGCACGCTATGCCAGCATACAACACCCCATCGGCATCGACGAAGAGAAAAGAGACGAATACATCCACGGGCACCGCCCGGCTCATCCTTCGCCTGCGCTACCCGTGGGTGGGGGGCATTTGTGGACACCAAAAATTACACGCATAGATATCATGCTCGGCCCAGCATCAATAGCGGCACCGAGTGAAGAAGCCCCGAAGAGACTGGTCATCTGGACTCCCCAAATATGCACACTGTCGTGAAGCCGTCTCCGGAGTCACGACAGTGAAGAGAAATCAACCCCCAAGAGCCCCACAATCCATGGGCCTCGAAGAAAATTAAATGGGCCACAACCCGTGCCCATAATGGGCTCAGAATGGGCTCAGAAATACACCCCCAGGGCGCCTCCAGTGGCACACCCCCTGGCAAGCCCCAGCGGCACGCCCCCAGGTCGCCCAGCAGCTCACCCTTCTGCCCCTCAGTGGCACACTCTTCTCGCCGTTCAACTTCACGCCCATCTGGGGCCTCAGCGGTACGCCCTCAAGCCCGTTCAATGGCACGCCCTGGCTGCTCTCTAGCGGCACGCCCTGGCAGCCCGTTCAGCGGCACACCCCCAGGCGCCCAGCGGCACACCACCAAGCAAGCCCCAGCGGCACACTCCTTGCTGCCTTCCACGGCACACTCCCCAGGTGCCTCCAGCGGCACGCCCGTTGTGCCCTCCAGCGGCACACCCCCAAGGTGCCCCTAGCGGCACGGCCTTTGGCCCTTCCAGCGGTACACTGGCCAGCCCTTTCAGCGGCACGCTCTCACAGCATTCCAGCGGTGCAGCCTGCTGGCTCCCAGCGTCACGCTCCGGCGGATCAAATCTTACGTCCATGCCCTATGGATTCTTGGCGCGCAGTGGACTTGCTGAGGTGTCATTCGGGGAGAGGGCCACGCTGCCTACTCCTGCCACCCAGGACAAGGGAGTCAACTCCCATTGAATGCCCCTCGGACGCTTCCCGCCTTTGGACGCTCCGCCGTATGGGGTATAAAAACCCCTCTCCTTCGCTGCGAACAAAAGGAGGCCAGTGGAGGGAGCCACGACGGAGCTGCCAGAAAAGAGAAGAAGAAGAAGAAGAAGAAGAGAACAGAGAAGAGAAAAAAGGAGGGGGGGAGGCTCCGCCTCCACCCGGCCGCTCCGTCTGCCGTCGTCCGTGCAAAGAGAAAGAGAAGAAGAAAAAGAGAATAACAGGAGCCTGCTGCTCCGACCACCACCGGCTGAGAGAAAAGAAGAGAAGAAGAGAAGGAGGGGGAGGAGCTCACGCTCCGTCCCTCTTCCCCGTTGTATTCCGTTCCCCCTCCCCCACGCTATATTCTCTTTCTCTTTTCTCTTATCCCTTTCCCTTTGCAATGTATGTGACCGTTTGTGGCCCTTTTCCCTTTTGAATAAAAAACCCCCTTTTGGGATCTTCCATTGTCTCCGTCCGTTCGGGTGCTTTGTATGCGTTTGATCGTGTTCTTCCTCCTCCTCATCTTCCCCGTCGGTTTGGCCTCTGGCGATGATCTTTCCTCCCTTGGCTTTCCCCCTTTCTTCAATCCCCAGTCCACCTGGCTAACCCTCAGTCCTCATTCCTTTGCCCAGCCTCCCTAGCTTCTAGCCGTGCGTCCTGGCTAAGCCCCTCGCTGATACACCATCAGCGGCCTTCGCCGGCACGCTTCTATTAGCCCTCGACGGCACGCCCTCAACTGCCCTCAGCGGCACACTCCTTGGCCCTCAGCGGCACACCTTTGGCTGCCCTCAGCGACACGCCTTCAGCTGCCCTCAGCGACACGCCCTTTGGCCCTCAGCGTCACACCTTCAGCCGCCCTCAGCGGCACACTCCATTTGGCCCTCAGCGGCACACTTTCCATCTCCTTCGCCGGCATGCCCTCTCGTGCCGTCCTTGCCCGGCACACCTGCCCTTCCTTCTTGCCCGATGCATTCCCCCCTCAGTCAGTCCTAGAGTAGGCTTCCACTCGCCGTTCCCTCTGAGTTTTCCGAGTTTTATTAAAGGTGTTGCCGCTCTCGGGCGCCCACCTCCAGTTATCGGGTTCCGCCACTCCTTGTGGGCGCGCTCCCTGTATCTCCCTTACGCTCGGGTCAAGGGGAGATGCTGCCGAATTTTTATTAGAAACGATAATAGAAGACTAAAAGAAAGCAACAAACAAATGAAAAGAACAACGGTAAATTCTTTAACCGAGGCAAGGAAACGTAATTAATTCAAAGAGAGCCAAACCTAATAACAACTAAACAACTTGAACGTCCGTCCTCATGGGAGAAAGAATGGAAGATAATCAAGAGAAAGAGAGAAGAAACCCATGCAAACTTAATAAAACCAAAGAAAAGAAGAAAATAAAAGCCTTAAAAGAACTAGAGGGAGAGTGGACCCTCATCGGTATTCACTCCCTAGCCCTTCAGCGGTACACCCTTGTAACCCCTCAGCGGCACACTCCCTTGGCCTTCACCAGCACACTCTCCAATCAGACCTTCAACGGTGCGCCATGGCTAAGCCCCCCAACGGCACACTCCCTACCAACCCTCAGCGGTACACCCCTCTAGCCCGTTCCTTCTTCAGCGGCACACCTACT
This sequence comes from Amorphophallus konjac, assembly GCA_022559845.1. Taxonomy (NCBI): domain Eukaryota; kingdom Viridiplantae; phylum Streptophyta; class Magnoliopsida; order Alismatales; family Araceae; genus Amorphophallus; species Amorphophallus konjac. Next base: position 314,087,543 of record CM040118.1, on the reverse strand, counting down.
CCAACCCTCAGCGGTACAACCCCTGACGCCTCCAGCAGTACACTCTCATGGCCCCCCCAGCGGTACACCCAAAATGATGGTATTAATAGAGATAATAAGCTAAAATAAAACATAGTAAATAAATAAATAGTGACATAAAGCTCAAATAATGATAATAACTGCAAATTCAAAAGAAAATAGAGAAATAATAGCAAACAATAATGGCAAGTAGCAGTAATAAATGATAATAAATTCAATAAGGCGAATAAATAAAAAAGAATGATAAAGGAATGAGCAATGATAACAATAAGCTTAAAAGAAATAATAATAATGATAAATGGACAAATAAGTGATAACCAAAATAAATAAATAATAATAACAAACTTAACAAAAAATGACAAGCAAATGAATGATAATAAAATGAACAAAAATAATAACAAACCTAATAATAACAATAATAAATGAATAAATCACAAGAAAAATGAATAAATAGTAATAAAGAATTCACTCAAAGATATATATATAAATTAACAAATGATAATGATAACATTTCTTAAATAATAATAAAACAATGGGATCCGCTTCGCAGCCCCGTCTCTCCCGTGACTCGGTGCCGAAGGAACAACAATACCGCCCTTGCGAGTTGGGCCTGAGTTTAGGGAATTATCCCGAAATGGCCATGGCCTGACCTCGCCTCGGGCTGACATTGCGATTAAACCGGACTCATTTCTCCGGCCGGATCCCTTCCGAGCCGCTACTAAAATTGCCGCACGTTCGGCAGATATTTGAACGGATTCACCTCGGTTCCCGCCGCGTTCTTATTACGGACCTACGTCCGAACATGAAAAGGCCCGTGAGCGGCCTGCATAGCCGGTGGCTCCTACCCTGATATGGTTGTGAGCCGGCATTGCTCCGGGCCAATAGCTCATCAATTCCGACCCATTCCTATCGGGATTCGATCCCGCCCTTTCATCGAAATTGCCATAAACTCGGCATATATTTGTACGGGGTTGTTCCCGCCCGCATCGTACTTTCAGTATGGGTCCTTGCCCAAACATGAAAAGGTCGGCAAGTGACCGACGGAATCCGAATTAGAACGAGACGGCTCTCGCCACCCCCGGACTCCTTCCATGGGAATATCAATAAGACCTCTGTGGGCCACACTCAGACCTCGGGCCTGTCCCGATCATGGTCATCGTCTGGCTCATATCCTCGGTCTACAGCCCGCTCCTTTCGAACACGTTCTCGGTTCTGGAGTCTAGTCCCGGGACTCTCCCCTGTTGCCCTCCGACACCGGAAATATTAATGATGCCCGCGCAAGCCCCGTTCGGACCACGGGAGGCGCCCCCAATATGGTCCTGACTCGATCTCGTACCGGGCCAATAGATTCCCTGGTTTCCAACTACAATAACCGAGGTTCAACCGAATGTTTTCAGTGTCTCGGAATAATAAACTTGTCGTATCCCGGCATGCATATGTTCCAGGTCCTCCTGCGATGATTACAATATTCTTAAGCCGGACTCTCGTCCGAATATTAAATGGTCTCCCGAATGACCGACATGTTTCGAACGCCCGCTTCTCCGGACACAGGGCTTTTCAGCCGATTCAAGGGATATTCCCTCATTGCCCCTTAGCACCGGAAATACTAATGCCGCTCATGCAAGTCTTGTTTCGACCGCGGGGGGCCGACCGCAGTATGGTCGCAGCTTGCTCTTGCACCGGGCCAACAGATTTACCAGTTTCCGACCGCTCTAACCGAGGTTTAGCCGAATGCTTTTCCCGTTCTTCTGAACAATAAATTGCCATATCCTGGCATACATATGCTCTGGTCTTCCCATGACGATCGCACACTTCCCGAGACGGACACTCGTCCGAACATTAAATGGTCAGCGCATGACCGACATGATTCCAAATGGTTTTCTTCCCGCCTGCGCGTGAGGATTTCAATACCTCATAATAGACCTTTCATGCAATTAATTTCTTGGCCATGAGGCCCTGAATCTCGGCGATTAATCAAGGGTGTTCCCTCGTACGGGGGATGTAAATGACGTCGTGACCTTTATGGCGCGGCGGGTTTTGGTCCCGACACGAACCACACAATCGTCTGACGAAGTCAGATCGAGCGCACCATGGGCTCTTCGGAGCCCGAATAAATTGTCACTTCGGTGACTGGCACGCCCACGCACTCAATAGAAGAAATTACCTGAATAAGCAAATTTTAGTGCGTCCACAGTATCCTTGTTAGTCGTATCAGAGCTTCGGCTTTCATATCCTCTAGTTATTTGGTTCGAATGATAGGTCAAGTATCCTTGTCAGTCATATCATAGCTTCGGCTTTCAAACCCTTAGGGTATCAAGTCCAAGAGATAGGTTGAGTATCCTTGTCGGTCATCCTGTAGGAGTTTCGTGAGAGATGGGTAGAACTTGGGGTTAAAGTTATAAAAGAAAGATAAAATATTTGCATTAATTCTCGAGTCAATAAATTATCTCCCCACTCATCTTTGCAGGAACTTAGATAAAATGGAAGCGTCTAAGCCAAGCTTTGTTCCTGAGATGGTACTAGTAGATGTCCAAGCTTATGCGGACCTTGTCAGGAGAGTTCAGGAGCTAGAGAAAACGGTGGAAGAAAAAGAAAGAGTTGAAGGGAAAGCCCATGAGTCGGGAAAGTTCATCACTACCAAGAAAAGGATAAACGAGGGTGATATTTCACAAAGGTGTAAGAAATGCCAGAAATGTAAGAAGTGTAATAAGAAGGGAACTTCGACAGATCACTCGCAAGGTAAGTGTAAATCTTGTGGAAGATATGGTCACCAATCGAAAAAGTGTTGGTGGAGTTCGGGAGCGTGTCTGCGTTGCGGGAGCTTAGATCATAAGATAGCGGAATGCCCTATTTTTACCAAGAAGCCTCCAAGAGGAGTTCAAGCTTTAGCCAAACTTACCAAAGGGAAAGTTGCGGAAGGTACCCCTCACCCTTAAGCCTAAATTAATTCTTCCTAAAAATAGTTCCACTCAATATATCTAGACTTCTTCTACGCATTATAGCTAGTTCTCCATCGTGAGTAAATGATAATTTGAATTTGGGGACCAAATTCTTTTAAGTGGGGGAGGGTGTAACACCCGGTAATTTTGAAGGCTAAAAAGGGAATAAATATATAAATATATATTTAGATTTTGAAAAGAAAAATAACATATACATGATGATATCTACATATCTCCATAAATAGTTAATAAAGGTTCCTAGAATTTATAAAAGACTAGTTAATATTACCTTTTGGAATGGAAGTAAAAATTTATTTAGGATCGAACCTGCCTCTGATACCTAGGACAAGGACAAATAAAAGTTAAAGAAATTATGAGGAATAAAATCCCTGTATACATACAAATTATTAATAGGTATATGAGGGATTAGTGAATAACCCACACACATTGTAAGGGCCCTTAAGTCTCAACCCACTCATCCATATATCTGTGCATATATATATAATGTAAAATAAATAAATATAATACAACGTAAATAATTAAGGTCAGGCTATACACAACCCTCTGACAGCCTAAGAAGTGTCACAAGAAGAACTCATGGACCCTACCATTATATTATAATAAATTTAATAATAACATGTTATTTTAAGTAGCCATTTAATGCACATCATAATTTTAATTGAATTGAGAATCTTTAAATCTTGAAGAAAAGGTCAATTTATATTTTTTACTAATTTAGCAAAATTAATATTCCACATTTATTACATTATAAAGGGAGGATATATATAAATTTACGTGTAGACATGGGAATGGATGAATGAATAAACTTTGGATGAAGGAATGAATGTATAGACTTTGGATGAATGGATGGATGTATAGACTTTGGATGAAGGAATGTGTGGACTTGAGTGGGTAGAATGTATAGACTTTAGGAATGTATAGACTTCAGGAATGCAAAGGCTTTGACAATGTATAGACTTATGTAATGGAATGTATGGACTTGAATGGGTGTATGGACTTTAGAATGTATAGACTTCCGGAATGTATAGACTTCAGGAATGCAAAGGCTTTGACAATGTATAGACTTGTGTAATGGAATGTATGGACTTGAATGGATGTATGGACTTAAGAATGTATAGACTTCAGGAATATATAGACTTCAAGAATGCAAAGACTTTGACAATGTATAGACTTGTGTAATGGAATGTATGGACTTGAATGGATGTATGGACTTATGAATGTATAGACTTGGCGATGAATGTATAGACTTGGGGAAGAAGTGTGTAGACTTGGAGGAATGTATAGACTTATGCATTGTATGGACTTATGGATGTATGGACTTGGAGAAGGAATGTATAGACGTTGGAGAATGTATGGACTTGTGCATTATATAGTTATAGAAATAATAGGAATATATATATACAATATTAGTCTTTTGGAGGGGAAGTGAAAATGCAAAAAAATGAATTGACGCCAACGTATGCTTGCGTCAATTGCATAGAAGATGACTTTGAACAAGTCGTCATTTCAAATAAAATGAATAGTGCCGATTTTTCGACTAAAGAATTTTGGAAAACTAATTATATGGAAAAATAGAGAAAAATGGAAAACTCATACCCCTAAAATTTTCCAATAAGATCACATCAAGAAAAAAAGATAAAAATCACGAAAGATTGTTACACCTTAAATTAACAAAATAGGAAAGGTGAATGACGCCTTTGTTCAAGTCATCAATTAAGGAATTGATGACTGTGTATACAAGCGTCGTTTATGAAAATAACGTCCCAACCTGAGGCGTCATTTCCAAACATGTTCCGTTGGTCTTCGGTTCGAACTAGGATGATAATTGGGCAGGTTTTAGATTAAGGAAAGGATGAATACGAGAAAGAGTTAAAGTATAATTGATTCTAAAGAAGGAAGTTCTAATCCTAATCAAATTCTTAGAACCTATTAGGATTCTTCTCCTATAAATACCCCTTCCATCGAGCCAACCTAAAGGCTCTTCTCTTAATCAAAACTTGTTGCTGCTGTCGACCGTGGAGTTTTCTCCATCCTGTTAGTGTTACGAAGAAGGGGTGTTTACGTGAAGAACTTAAAGGGTTCTTCATCGGCTTCCTCTCCTTCCTGGTTGGTTTGTGGAGGAGAAAGTCGTTGCCTTCTCTACTTCGTCTTGTTGCTGCCACTGCACGGAGGGATCAAGAGCGACTGCTCTTATTATCATCTTACTCTTCCTCCGCGATTTGGGTGCAACGAGAAGGCACTCTATTGAAAATAGAGTATCGTTTTAAGGACATTTACATCCTTTATCTTCACGTTCTGTCAACCAAACCAATCCACAAGGTAGGTTATCTCAAGATTACGTAGCCCAAACCATCATAAATCATGATATTACTATATATTAGTTCATGCATATAGTTTCACTGAGATTTGAAGAAGTTCTGTGAAATTTTGTAAGAGGCGACCCTCGTCAGGGCGCCAATTTTACTTCTGATGACCTGGAGAAGGGTCGTCAATTTCGAATGAATTAATAAATACACATGTTAAAAATTTAATATCTATCTAAACAGTAATCTGATTTAATGCATGATCACATATTTTGAATCCTGCTATTTTTCTTGACCTGTCCATATACTTGTTTCCTGGAAAATATTTATCTTTGAAAAATGCTACAGTTGATAGTGAAATTCTGGAAAAAAAGGAAAAGATGACCCTCATTATGTCGTCTATATTGTATATGACGCCCCTGACTAGGGCGCTATTTACCAAATAGAAGACTTAATGGGGGTCGCCAATTCCTTAAATACTGAAATTTAGTTATTTTCAGCGACGACTATTTTTGCAGTCGTCAATTGTTGAAATGACGACCCAGTCAAGGGCGTCAATTTCCTATCTTGTTATTTTCCTGTGTTTTTCCTGTGAACCGTGGATTTATATACATGTATACGACACTATATTCCAAATCCGTGAGTATAGTCCCACGTCTTTCGGCGTTTTATCGATTACCCCTAATTCTCGGTGGTAGATGAACCCTCCATGGGACATTCCGTCCCTTTGGACCGGTGACTTTATCATAGAGACCTCTGTAAGACTCCGCTAGTCTTGGATTCCCTCGAGGAGGCCGAGCAGGTTGTACCATCAAAACCTATGACACCACTTGATTTCCATGTCACTCTAAAGAAACATGGTAAACCGGCCCTCATGACATGCTATGTGGATGTCATGAGAATATCCTTAAAATTATGGAATGGGAAACCATGCCATCAATGTTCTTAAACAATGATGTGCCATACTTATGGACATTAATTCTATCTACATTATCATGTACAAAGAACAAGCAACGCTATATAAGTGCTTATTCTTGATATCATGATCTCCACCCAGTTTATCGACATGTCATGGTTTCTATGCTTCGCGTAGATTTTTACCGCAAGTTTGTCCTGGCTCAAGGGCATTGCCCTTGAATTCCATGAAAAATCTTACCTTATCCTTCTATTAAAACTTATTTTTGAAACTCCTTATTGGCTATAAACTATCGTGGATGTCTAGATCTATCTTTAAAAGCTGTGCATATAGGGCCCGATCTGGTCCTGGGAGGAGCGCCCGAAAGTACTAGTGCCCATGGGAGTTGTAATGATCGCGGTGTCTTGCATTGCACCGCAGTATTCGTCTCTCTTGATCTTTGGCATTCCACTCTCTCTCTCTCTCTCTCTCTCTCTCTCTCTCTCTCTCTCTCTCTCTCTCTCTCTCTCTCTCTCGTGATGTTACTTGATATTACTTGTGTGCGTGACTTGACTTGCGTGACTCGACTAGCATGGCCCGGAATGGGCAAGTACTTGCGTGAAATAGCCAATATTCTATAAATCTCTCTTGGATATCTCTTGCTTGAAAGTTTTTGCACGACGTTGTTAATCTCTTACTAGTTTTGTTTCACTTGCTCGATTAATTCTACATGCATAGCCTTACTGCATTTACATGTGAAAGATGTAATTACTTAAACCAATTTGCTTGTTCTTGAGATATAATTCCTACTGAGTTTTCGCTCACTCAGTTTATTCCAACATTTTTCAGGTAATCAGGTGGCTAGCGAGACCGTGACTCACATGGGAGGGACAAGTGTGCTAGCGAGATTCGAAAACTAGTGAACCTGTGTCTTTTATCTTTCTTGAGTCTAGCATGATGTCTCTTATTTAGTTATCTTGTCTAAGTCTATTAGTGCGTCATCTCCTTTTCTTTCATAGTGACGTAGTTGAGTCTTCAAGTTCTTGTAAGATATTTATATTCGAAATAAAATTTTTATTGTTGTTCCAAATTATTTGGTCTCATGCCATTGCTCTTGATCGTTCATGACTGTTTAACTGTCACGTTCCGAGCAAACGACACGTTCCGCTGCTATCGGTTCGGGGCGTGACACCCCCTGACTTGAGCAATCAGAAACATTTAGAAGGTGGGGAGTGATGAGAGATATAGACCAATGACAGGTGGTGAAGATGAATGCCATATGTGAGCAGGGTGAGAGCATTTACAAAGAGCACAGCTTGGACGGCCATCAACCCACCAGCACTACTCTCATAAAATAAATCTTCATCCAGCCTTTAGACAATCTCCTCAACCAGACTTCATCTTACTCCAGTGACAGACCCGGCACCAGTATTTTCAGAATCATCTGACACTACAAAAAGATTCTCACTAGAGCAATGTCAGGTAACATCTAGCTTACTGAACCAATACCAGTGACACTCCACTAGAGGAGACAGCAGCTCATAGCAATTCAAACATTTTAGCTCAATCAGCAGAAGAGATACCCAATCTCACGTTCTCTTTTTCAAATGGGTATACCTCTAATGACCAGCTGCCTTAGAAAGACTCAGCACCTCCTCTGGGTGAGCAGAGATTTCCATCAAACATTATTGTTTTTGTTCTTCTTAAAGCTCACAGAAGTGTTACTCTAAATGATGATGTTATGTTAAACTTCGTGCAAAAATCCTAATCATTCAGCATGATTAATTTCAGCATGAGAATCACCATCTAGTACTCATTACAAGATTGCACCCTCCTAATAACATGAATTAATGACATGGCATGGATTATAAAAGAGGGATAGAAATCATGCAGGGAGTTGTAACTGAAAATATACAGATGTAAACTAGAGAAGAAATTAAATTCAACTAACCTTTGTGTGCCTTGGTTTCATTTTCCCTTTATTTCCTTCTTCAAGGCACGCCTGCAAAGATAGATTAATTTGCAAATTTGGGGACCCAAAAATTCTTGGGTCTTCTTAGTTGAGTGACACCTCTCTCTGATGCACTCCAAGGTTTCCAAGTTTTTCTGTTATCAAGTTTCAAATCATGGTGAACTTTCGTTGAGACAGTTCTGCCATGAAAATTGTTACCTCTTTTTGCATGCCAGCATTCAGAGGCTCGATGGCCAATTTTACCACATTCAAAACATGCGGGTATTTTTCTATTAAGAGCAGTTTTGTTCATAAGAACATTCTCAGGTTTTGACCTTCTTTTTCCTCCCCAGGCATGCCAGCAGTGAGCTGCAACATGACCCAGCTTCCCACATTGGAAGCACTGGATTTTCTTCTTCCTCTTGAAAGCATGGGGTTTTTCATGAACCATCTTAGTATTCAATTCATCTTGAACCATTATTCTACACTCATGCATATGATGACCTGTTATGCCACAGTAATGGCATGAAGTATTCTTGATGTATGCATGTGACTGGATTGATAATTGCTTTGTATCATGCACAATATCATAAGGTGTACCACATTCAAAAGAAGCTTTAACAGCAATGGGTGAGGATTTGGTTTTCATTTTACTTCCAGCCTTTTTCTGATTTATTTTAACTTTTATGTTTTTTGCCTGTTCTTCACCTCTTTTGGCCGTGAACTGAAATACAGATGAAGTGGAAGGTTTTTCTTGTTCTAAACTTCTAACGAAAATAGTTTTCAATTTATTTCCATCAACCTTCTTCATTACAGGATTGTAACTGAGTCCCTCCTTCTGAAAATTCACATTAGCTCCAAGCAGCTTGTTAAAATTATCTTTTCCCTTAACAAACTTTGACAATGAATTCTTTAGATCTTCAATTTTAGTTTGCAAGGAAACAATGTGGTCTTCACAGGAAATAACTTGATTTTGCAAATTATCATTTAGGCTTTTCAGAGTCTCATTTTCCTGTGTTAACTTCATTTCTATGTTCACTTCTTTTTCCTCCAAGATTGATTTTCCTCTTTCAAAAGCTAGCCATTTGTCAGAAAGGACCGTATTCAGAACCATCAACTTTTTATTCTGTTCCTTCAAGTGACTATTTTCTTCAATCAATTTATCATGCAATTTATCATTTTCTTTCTTCTGAGCCAGTAAGGAGTCGTTTTCGTCTTTCAATGAAGTGATTAAATTTTTCTGCATATTGTCATCAGAATCTAAATCTTCAATTAAATCCTTCAAGAATGCACATTCATTACATGAACCTACATTTTCAGTCGAATTGTTTTTCAGATTCTTATTCTCAGATTTTAGTGTGTCCATCTCTCTCTTCAATTTCCTTTTCTCAGATTTTACTCTATCATACTTGATCAACAGGTGTTCATTCAAGTCTACCAGATCTTCAAAAGAGAGATTGACAATGTCAGAGTCTACCTGTGATGACGTTTCTTCAACTTGGACCAGATCTTCATCTGAAGCCATGAGGCATTTCACTTCATCCCTGCTCCTGCTGGATGCTATCATGTCGAGCACTTCAAAGGCACTGCAACAATTGACAATACAAGAGAATTTATCAATATTTATCGCCCCTTTTACTAGGTTCAGGGCTCTCTGATTCTCAGAGAATTTCAGTCTGTCGGAAGCTTTCCATAAGGATCTATCCTTTGGAACTTCATAAGGGCTGTGTGCAATAATTATCCACAGATCAGGATTAATCTGCATCACATGTTCCCTGAACTGATTGAGCCAGTTATAAAAATATGAACCTTCATACTTCGGAAAATCAACAATCAAAGACATCCTCAGATCAAATCACAGAATCAAATGCAGGACAATTCAAAAGCAAAGGGAGAGATACTGATCAACCTAACAACGCACCGAACCCGAATCCAAGAACGAATCTACAGGTTGTTAGACCTTTTGTGCAGAAACCGCTCTGATACCAATTGATGGGGTGCGTGAGCTGATAGAAATAGATCCAGAGGGGGGTGAATGGATCTTTTAGAAATTTTGATCAATTTAAGATTTGAACGAAGTGAGAAATACAAATTCAATGGACAAACTGTCAAGCATCAGAGATGCGTACTCAATCAATCACCACAGTTGGATTACGGTCCTAGTACGCATCTAGCGGAAAGCAATCAATGAATCAAACCATAAAGGACAAAAGGATTTTTTAGGTGGTTTGGTCCTCCAAACCTACATCCACCCCACACTCAAACCTGAGTGTGGATTCTGCTGCCAAACAGCTTAAAGAACGATGGGCTTCACAGCTTGCCTACATCGGCTGGGAAACACAGCTTGCCATCCGCTGATACACAGCTTCGCTGGGCCTTACAGCTTGTCGACCAGAGGAACAAATCCTCTGCAACCGCTGACCAACAGCTTGAGTAAATGACAAATGAGAAAAGAGAAACAAAAGACGAGGACACACAGCAACTGAAAGCTGCAAGCTATAAGAACATGATGTGGCTCGCACGGAGCTGACTTGATTGGATTTGATCAAGATTCCAGTGAAGACAGATCTTCTGATGAGGCTTCTCTTCTATTTCTTCACGAATTCTCTCTCTCTCTCCTTTTCTTCTGCAACTTCTCTTTTCTTCTCTGCTGCTCTCTTTTCTTCTTCTTTTCTTCTGCAACTTCTCTTTTCTTCTCTGCTGCTGTCTTTTCTTCTTCTTCTCACTGGATCGTGCATGCTCTCCTTTTTAATTAGGCTCACTCCTCATTCTTCTTCTCCTCATTCTTCTTCTGTATCGATCACTATTTTCTTATATACTCTCACTGGGCGTGTGGATGAAGAACTCCCGCCCATTAGCTTCCAGAAGGCTCTCAGCCACGTGTCACGATCTAAGCGTTGTAACCTTCCACGTGGCACTTATTAGGAGGTCGATCTGCCTTGGATCACATGCCCCTCCTCGGAGAGAAACTCTGTCAGAAAAACACAAGGCCTTTAATCAAACGCTTAGCATAGTTTGCACCGTTATGTTCAAACATAGAATGCACTGAGTAGAGATATTCAAGTCAACCATTGTATTGACTTACACAATAGCTTGACACCATATGCACAGACATGGGTCCAAGAGGCACAAGGAGAAGACTTTGTACTGAGTCAAAAGAAAGGATCAAAGATATGCACGGACTCTTAAAACAACTGTGTAACACAGTTGATGCATCGAGTTGGATTTGTGAGATTTGCACCGAGATGAAAGAGAAGAATCATACGAACACAACAATGGATGCAAGACAGAACTTGCACCGAGTCTGAAAGGCGAGACGCACAAAGATGCACAAACAAGATATGCACGAACCTAAAAGTGTATGCTGCAATGAAATACAATGAAATACACTGAGCCAATTTATGTCTAGACACGTAATGCACCGAGATGGAAACGGGGCTACAGTGTTTGTGAGTGAGACAGAGACTTGCACCGAATTGATAAGGAGAAATACAAGACACCGCTTGCACCAAGACGTATTTGCACTGAGATGAAGAGACAAGATCTAACGGTCCATACCAGACGACGATTGCACCGACTAGAGCTTGCACCGACCTCGAGAGGTGAGATGCAAGGACATGTTATGCACGGAGACAAGTGCTTAAGCGTGAAATGACTTGCAGCAAGTGAGCAAGACATGAAGACAAAATAAAAGGATTTAACCATTTTAATCTAAACATGACTCATAGTTGTCATTATCAAAACTAGGGTTCCAACAACCAGGGGGTTGAAGAGTGAGAAATAGCAAGCAAATACTCGTTAGGAAAGGAATCTGACATGGGAGCGCTTTTGGGTATCACTACTCTTGACAAATGATCAGTAACGACATTTTCTAACCCCTTCTTATCCTTAATTTCCAGATCAAATTCTTGCAATAATAGAATCCATTGAATCAAACGAGGTTTAGCATCTTTCTTATTGAGCAAATACTTCAAAGCAGCGTGATCTGAAAAGATAATAACTTTTGCCCCTAAAAGATATAAATGAAATTTCTCCAGGGCAAACATAATAGCCAAAAGTTTTTTTTCCGTGTTTGTGTAGTTCATCTGTGCATCAACGAGGGTGCGGCTCGCATAATAGATTATCACGGGTTTCTTATCAATTCTCTGACCTAGGACAACTCCTATTGTGTAATCTGAAGCATCACACATTATTTCGAATGGCAGCGACCAATCAAGAGACTGAAGAATTTGGGCTTAAGTTATGGTCGCTTTTAAAGAATGAAATGGTTCTAAACAAGAATCATCAAGATTGAAAGGAGTGTCCTTGGCTAACAGTAGAGTAAGGGGATGAGCACTGGTAGAGAAGTTATGAATCTTCTATAGAAACCTGCATAGCTAAGAAAAGAACAGATTTGCTTGACAGATGAAGGGGGAGGAAGATTTGAAATCAGATGAACCTTACCCTTATCCACCTCTATTCCCCTTTCGGAAACAATATGGCCTAGTACAATACCTTCTCTTACCATAAAATGACTTTTCTCCCAGCTTAACACCAGATTAGATTCTATGCACCTCTTTAGCACCTTCGTCAAGTTCTCCAAGCAACTTTCAAATGAGGCACCAAACACCGAGAAGTCATTCATAAAAAATTTTAAAAAATCACCCACCATTTTAGAAAATATTGCCACCATACACCGCTGAAAGGTGGCAGGGGCATTGCAAAGCCCGAATGGCATTATTCTAAATGCAAATGTGCCATAAGGACATGTGAATGTAGTTTTCTCTTGATCAACTTGGTTGTACCCGGAGTAGCCATCCAAAAAGTAGAAATAGTTTTGTCCAGCCAACTTTTCCAAGATTTGATCCACAAACGGGAGAGGAAAATGATCTTTCTTCATCATTGAATTCAATTTTCTATAGTATATGCATACTCTCCACCCCGTTTGCAATCTCATTGGCACTTCTTCTCCTTTTTCATTTGTAACAACAGTCAGCCCTGATTTCTTTGGAACAACTTGTGTGGGGCTGACCCACTTGCTATCTGAGATGAGATATATAATCCCAGCATCTAGCCACTTCACAACCTCCTTCTTAACCACCTCTTTCATATTCGGATTGAGCCTGCGCTGCATTTCTCAACTTGGCTTGGCGTTGTCCTCTACATAAATGTAGTGCATGCAAACATCCGGACTAATCCCTTTGAGATCCGCCACCGACCAACCTATCGCCCCCTATGCTCCTTAAGGACATCTAAGAGTTGAGATCCCTGAGCGGAGGTGAGGTTCGAGGCAATTATGATAGGTAAAGTTTGATCAGGGCCCAGATAAGCATATTTCAAAGAATCCAGAAGAGGTTTAAGTTCCAGAGCAGGAGGGTGTTGAAGAGATGGAAGAGCAGGTTTGGATTGCAACGGAGGAAGTGGCTCTACCCTAGAGCAGGGTGCAAATGAGAGAGGAGAATCTTGGAGCAAACTACCCTCTTCTAAGGTGTCCTTGATATCATCTGAACTTTCTTCAATTAACTCCTCAATTACATCAATAACATTGCATTCTTCCTCTTGGTCCGGATATTGAGATGCCTTAAAAACATTCAAGGAGACCTTCTCACCTTCAAATGATATGTCCATCATTCTCGTGGCGCAATTAATGTTGGTCTCTACCGTGGTTAAAAACGGACGTCCCAAAATAATAGGCGTGTGTTTGAGTTCTTGAGACGAGGCCATATCAAAGATTAAGAAATCCACAGGGAAATAGCATTCATAGACTTTGACAATAACATCCTCCAATAGACCCCTTGGAGTTTTTACCGATCGATCCGCCATTTGAAGGATTATTGAAGTTGGTTTTAATTCTCCCATATCAAACTGTTCATATATAAAGGTGGGTAACAGATTCACACTAGCTCCTAGATCCACTAATGCCCTATCAAAAGTGACTCTACCTATATCACATGAAATCAACGGAGCTCCAGGGTCCTTCAATTTTTTTGACAAATGATTCATCAAAACGACACTCACATCCTCAGATAAGCGGATCTTTTGTGTAGTTGCCTTCATTTCCCTCTTCGGTGTACATAGCTCTTTGAGAAATTTCGCATACGCCGGCACATGCTTGATCGCATCCAATAATAGAATATTAATGTTCACCTGCTTTAATAATTACATTAATTCTTCTTGATGAACCGGTTGTTTCTTAAGAGCTTTTGACTTTAAAGCATCAGGGAACGGAACTTTAGGCACATATTCATGGGGTCTTTCATCAACCTTAGCTTAACCTTTATCAAGCTTCTTCTCCCCACCCTCCAGCTTCTTCTTTTCTTGCATAACCATGGGTTCTTCTTCCTCACTATCACTCTCCTCTAGGGTTTCTTGGCATGAACTGCTACCAACTCCCCTAGCCTTATAAGGATCATCAAGAATTTTCTCGCTCCTAAGAGTAGATATAGCCTTAGCATTCTCGAATTGAGGGCCCATAGGAGGGGGAGGCTGAGGTTGATTTGGTTGAGGAAGGAGAGGGGCTCTTTGGTGAAAGCCCGGAGGTTGATTCTTAGGGTTGGCCACTGGTTTGCTAGGAAGTTTACCTACTTCTCTCCTCATATTATTCGCGGTAATTTGTCCTATTTGATTCTCTAACTTAGCAATGGATTGATTCTGAGAAAGAGTGGATTGATTTTGAGAAAGAATAAGTTATTATATTAATTGTTGGAGTTGATCAACTTTTTCATCGACGTTGGGCTGAGGAGGTGGTGGTTGATATGGAGCTTGAACTTGATTGAATCGGTTAGAAGGATATTGGTGATATTGGCCCTGAGAAAATTGAGCTTGTTGATACGGGGCCTGAGAATAATGTGATGGAGGTTGAGATTGTTGATGTTGTTGAAACGGTGCATAAGAAGAATTGGGTTGAGGGAAATTGTGATGAGATTGAGTTGGAACATGGAAGGATTGTCTTTGAGTTGGTTGTTGTAAGGGATTAGATGGCATGGATGGTCCTTGCTGATTTTTCCAAGAAATGTTCGGGTGATTTCTCCAGCCTGGATTGTAGGTATTGGAATAGGGATCATAAGTAGGCTTAGAGACATCCTGAGCAGCGAAAATCTATTCTTGGATGAATGGGGGAAGTTGGGCTGCAGTGGGACAATCAATAACGACATGATTTGGGCTTGAACAAAGAGCACAAAGTTCTTGAATGTTCGAATCTAAGAAAGGTTGAGATTGCTGAGCAGAAGAAAAAAGAAGGTTCCTATCTATTCATGGACAACAATTGATCTAAGTTTTGTGATACCAAATCCATCTTCTCAATCTTTTGCGCTAGCAAGTCCACTTTATTTAACTTTTGTGCAAGAGTATTAATGTCCATCCTATTCTCAGATTCCCCTTGATTCTTAACTTCATAAAGCCCACCCCTCTTAGAAGGCCCAATCATTCTCTCATAAGATGATAGCGAGGCATGACTAATTGAATTTTCACTTTGCATTTCAAACAATTCATAAGCTTCATCCTTGCTCTTACTCATAAAAGCTCCCCCACATGACGCATCCACTATTTGACGATAATTTTTCGTTAATCCCTCATATAATGCTTGAACTATTTACCATCTTGATAATCCATGGTGTGGACATTTTCTTAACAAATCTTTCAATCTATCCCAAGCTTCATGAATTTGTTCCCCAGGATTTTGAGTGAATCCAGTGATAGCTCTCCTCATGGTATTGGTTCGCCCTATGGGATAGAATTTCTTCAAAAGCTCTTTTGTATTTCCGCCCATGTGTCTATTGATCTACCTAAGACTCCTAACTAATATTTAGCTTTGTCCTTGAGAGAGAATGGGAAGAGAGTCAACCTAAGAGCATCATCAGAAAAGTTTTGGATCTTAACAGTTGAGCAAATCTAGAGGAACTCATCAAGATGTTTGTAAGGATCTTCATTGGTGTTTCCATAGAAGGATGGCAACATTTAAATGGTGCTTGACTTGATTTCATATTGGGCCGCTTGATTTTGGGGTGCTTGAACATAGAATGAAGGTTGGTATTGATTTGGCAAGAAATATTCTTTCATTTGCTTGGGAGCTACTTGTTGTGGTTGGTTTTGTTCCGCCATGAGATTAGGTTGATGGTGATTTCTAAGATGCACTAACATCTCAATCTCTCCTATGGGTCCTAGCAAAGGTGGGTGTAGGGATCTCCTACCTTGCATGCAATGTAAAAAGGGCCTAAAGGGAAGTGTTGTTTATATATTTTTGGTATTTTTGGTTTTGTTATTTTTTTCTTTTTTTCAAAATGATGCAAATGCAATAACAACTATATGAGTTATGTATACAATATGATGGTTTTTTTTCAAACTTCTAAGGGCAAGTTAACTTCGGGGTGCTTCATGGTACAATCGGCCCGGCGTCCGTGAGGGAATCCACGGGTGTGGAGACTTATGGAGATCTTGAAAAGGGAGATTCCAATCCAAAGAGACGGAATTCTCAATGGAGGGTCTTTCCAATTCCAAGAGGGGTGTTCCTATATTGCCCTTAAGAAGAGAGAAAGTGAAGAAGAGAATGATGATTTTTTTTTTCTTTTTTTTTAAATGATGCAAGAGCAAAGAACAACGACTAAACTATATGCAACAATGCAAGCAAGAAATATAATTATCATGAAAGCATGATGATGATGCACTAGTTTTTTTTTTCTGTTTTCTGATTTTTTTTCATAGAAATTTTTTTTTCAGTGTTTTTTTTCAAAGAGAGAGATGGATAAAAGATAAATAATAACTAAAAGCACTAAACAAGATGTAAGCTACTGAAGAATAAAGCCTAAAATCATGATCTATGAGTTTTCTAATTTTTTTAGATTTTTCAGGAATTTTTTTTTTATTTTGTGAGATTTTTCAGAAATTGAAAAAATAGAACCTGTACCTACACTTATTGACCTTTAGCGACACTTAAATTTCTAAGATTTTTTAGATTTCCAAGATTTCTGCTCCCTGTAGTGACATATACAGATTTTCAGCGACACTTCCTGACTTTCTGCAACAGTTGATTTTCTGTTAATTTTAGGTCAGAATTTCCCTTTTCTTTGATTTTATGACTTTTTCCCTTTTCCTGCAAATCAAAAATATAAAAATTAATATACAAATATACACATCAAACACAAGAATATCCAACTATAAAAAATTATTTTCATTCCCCGGGAATGGCGCCAAAAATTGATGTGCACAAAACTCGTCGTTAAAAGCCGTGCCATGATTTCAAAAATAACTGCACTCTCTCACTAAAAAGATATTAAATATAAGTAGAGTGGTAAGAACGGGTCGATCCCACAGAGAATAAATTTTTTTCTTTTAAGCAAGTTGAAAAATTCTTATGTTTTGAAAACTGAATTTGGGTGAGTTTATGCTAAAGGAAAACAAATTTGCATGAAAATAAACCTATCTAAAGAATATGAGAGGGTTAAAGAAGAGAATTCGGAAGGAGATAGAGAGAGAACCAGAAAAATAGAATTGTAAAAGAATGATTTTTTATTACTTAACATGCAAAATTATAACTCTATGAAAGTGAAAATTACAACTTGTAATGAAAATAAAAGAACAAGGGAAGAAATGGAGCCAAGATGATGAAGAATAGCGCCGCCGTCTCCTTATCGAGCCTTGGATTGGATAGCCCGCCTTGAAAGTAGACGTCGTCTTATGAGCACTAAAAGAAGAATTTTTGTCTTGAGATGTGTGAAGAAAATAGAGGACGGAAAGATAGATAGAAGATGAGGAAGGGAGTTAAAAATAGTAAAACAGAGCTAAAAATAGGGCAAGAGAAAAATAGAAATAGCTTTAAAACCAGAGAGAATTAGAAGATATGGCAGAAGAGAAAGTTGTAGATATAGATGAGAGGAAGAAGTTAGATGAAGAGTGCAGAGGGAGAAAACATGAGAAAGAGGGTAAAATTTGAGGAAGAACATGGTGGTGTCTGCGTGGATGAATAGTAAATACAAAAAACTGAACTTTAAAAAAGAGATTGTAACTTAAAAATTAGAAAGAATTGGAGGAAGTGGAAGAAGAAGAAAATATATATCATGTAAAAATGAAGAACGTTTGTGAAGAGACTAAGATGAAAAGAAGAACAGAAGGGGAAGAAAACTTGAGAAGAACAAAGTGTAGAACCGCAGATGAACAGTAAAAAATGTAGGATAGAACATTGAAAAAATTGAAATAACTTAAAAACAGGAGAGTATTAGAAGAACATGAAGAAGAAGAAATTAAAGAGCACTTAAAAAAGAAGATGTTTTCAGAAGAAAGAAAATTGAAAGGATGAACAGAAGAGCATGTAAAGAGGCTAAGAAAGGCTAAGATCTCCTTTTTAGTTTGCTCTGGGTGACTTTTTATAGAGTACATGGGCTTTCCACGATTGGAGGCTTTGGGATCAAGTCAAAATCTGATTTTTTAGCATCAAATCTTGTTCAAACTAAGTCTCTTGCTATCAAAGAGTCCTCCTTATATCAAAACTTAGAAAGATAACTTCCATTAGAGCAACTTGGTTCCGTTTCTGCTTCAAACTGTAAATGGCAACCATCGTAGTGCCATTAATTCATAAAATAGCGACTTTTCAAACGGGCGCAATTTTTTTTCCATATTTTCATATTTCTGGCTTTTCCATATAATTGAATAGATGACTTTCTGGATGGGCGCTCATTCCTTTTTCTATTTTTCTTGATTTTTCTTCCAATTTTTTCGTATCGAGAATGAGCGACCCTTTACATGGTCGTTCATTCTTTTTCCAAGGAATTGTCGCCAGAGTGAGCTGTCGTTCATTCTTCTTTCTTTTCTCGCATTTTTTCTTCTTTTCCGTACACATGGATTGAGCGCCCGCGCATACGAACGCTTATTCTTCTAATGAGCGACAACACGAACAGCCGCTTATTCCTTTTTCTCAAAACTAGCTTGTAAATGGTGCCTTCTTACAAAGTCATTCATTCCTAAATGGGCGCCCTTCTGCGCGGTCGCTCATTCCTGAAATTTTAGAAAATTCAAAGAAACATTATTATTGATCCAAAATAATTATGTAATTTTTTAATTAAATCTCACATTGTCATTTTCACTCAAAAATGATGGTAAAATATATGCAAACTCAAATTATGTGTGAGAATGGAGTTACTCATCTAAATTGCATAATGTTGTTCTTTTAATGCCCAAAGATGATACATGTGACACAAATTATGATATAAAATATGATACTTATCATACTCTCCACCTCTTCCTCCTTCTCTGGTGAAGCGACCGTCTTCTTCTCTATTGCCATCCTCTAGTGAAGCATGGAGGCCGACGTTGAAGATGAAAGCTTTAGCGATTGTTGGTGGGTTTGGATTGCTTAGGCGTGGAAGAATGGGAGACGAGTGGGTGACGACGTGCAAGAATGGGAGACGCCTAACGGGGCGTTCTCCTAGGACTTCCAGGCTATCGCCCACACCAGGAGGGGGGACGGCTCGGAGGATGGTACGAGAGAGGAAGGCATTCAACACCATGGCCTTACCTCTCTCCCTCCGTTCCTTTCCTCTCCTCCCCTCTCACTCCCTATACCCCAAGGGAGTGTTAAAATGTTTCTCCCTCTTCTGTTCTTCTTCTTTCTTTTTCCTGCCTCTTCTTGCCTGCCCCTCCTTTCTTGTCAGCGCCACCTCCTCTTGATGGGGCCTTCTCTTATTTTCTACCAAGTTGGTAGCCGGGCATACAACTCTTTTCTTTTTCCTTATTTTCTGATACCATCTCTTCCAAGCTACCCGAGGAAATTAAGTCAGCCGCCTACCTACCCGAGCCAGTTTCCACACTGGGTGGAGTCAGTGGCTCGGTTCGAAGTTTCTAACTTTGTCCGCACCGAGCTATCAGCTTGTGTTGTATCGGTTGATATTTTTTTTATGCACATTGTACTGGCTACGGCCTCTCTTATGTACACGACTTTTGATGCAATAAAAATGAGAGTTGCTATTTAAATTGCTTTCTTACATGTATGGAAGGGGCTCAAAAATAGAATTTTCGTAATGTTGCAGCATTCCACGTCCAAGGGATGAGTGTTCCTTCCATGGTAGACAACCAGTATGCTCCTTTCTCGAGCGTCTCGACCACTCGGTAGGGGCCCTCCCAGTTAGGGGCCAGCTTCCCCACTGCCTCCAGTGGTCTAGAGGCTTCGGCCTTTCTCAGAACAAAATCTACCGGTTGGAACTATCTGTTTCAGACCCGAGCGTTGTAGTAGCGAGCCATGCGACGTTGGTATTCCGATGCTCGGATCCGCGCCGTCTCGCGTAGTTCGTCCGCCAGGTCTAATTTTTCTAGTAACTTCTGCTCGTTTGACTCAAGCGAGAAGTTGATAACCTGAAGGGAAGGGCTATCGATCTCTTGTGGAATCATAGCCTCGGTACCATATACCAACTGGAATGGAGTTTTGCCAGTGGCAGCTCTTGGAGTGGTTCGGTATGACCACAGTACGCTAGGTAGTTCCTCGAGCCAATTACCCTTAGCTTTCCCGAGCCTGGTTTTGATGCCTTTGAGGATAGTTTTGTTGGCATTCTTGAGCAGTCCGTTAGCTTGAGGCTGGGCCACCGAAGTAAAGTAATTGCGAATGTATAGGTTGGCACACTTATTCTTACAATACGTGCAACTAAATTGCCGACCGTTATCGCTCACGATTACTCGGGGATGCCAAAGTGACAAACGATCGACTCCCAAATGAAACTTCAGATTACTATTTCGGTTATCTTGGCAGTGGCTTCAGCCTCGATCTAGGAGGATGAAACGTCAAGCTTGATACTTCAGTCTTCGAGCCTCCCGAGAGTCGGTGGGCTCTTGGGAATCGTAGAGGCAAATTACATATGGAGTCCTATAGTCATCAGATGAAGCTTGCACAATGGCCACGAGCTCGATTTCTACCCTAGGTCGCTCTAATTCCTCAAGGAGGACCGACCGGGTCCCTTTTGGGCTGATAGAGGAGTCTGGGCGAGAGAGGACGTCCGCTCAGGAGTTTTCTTCCCGAGCTATTCGGATCACCTGGAAGCTCTCGAAAAGTTAGGCTATCTCCTTCACCAGCTGAAGGTACTTGACCATTTGTGGCTCCCGAGCTTCATAGTCCCAATTGATCTGACTGGCGACTAGCTAGGAATCAGTGTGAATCCTGACTCGCTCGGCTCCCAGGCGCCGCGCCATCCTGGCCCCAGAGATCAGGGCCTCGTACTCGGAGACGTTGTTTGATGCCGAGAAGTTGAATTTCAGAGCGTATTGTAGCTCCGCTCCTTCTGGGGATCTGAGGAGAATATTAGTGCTGCAGCCGGTCGAGTTTGAGGATCCATCCACGAATAGGTCCCAAGCGGGGCCGGGTTGGACGAGACACTTCCTCGGGCGGGACAACACTCTCCGCGATGAAATCCGTGAGAGCTTGCCCCTTGATGGCAGTGCGGGGCTGGTAAGAAATGTCGTAGGCTCTGAGCAGTATTGCCCACCTGACGAGATGACCAGAAGCTTCGGGGTGAGCCAAAATCTTCTTCAGGGGTTCGCTGGTCAGCACCACAATGGTGTGTCCTTGGAAGTAAGGCTGGAGGCGTTTAGCCGAGGTCACCAACGCTAGCACAAGTTTCTCAGTTTTGGGGTACCACCTTTCGGCTTCAAGGAGCACCTTGCTGACGTAATACACGAGCTTATGTACTCCTCGGTCATCTCGAACTAGAACCGAGCTTACTGTAGCGGGAGTTGCCGAGAGATAGAGGTATAGTGTCTCTCCAGGCACAGGATTTAATAATACTAGCGGTGAGGCCAGAAACTCTTTTAGCTCAGAAAATGCCTTCTGGCACTCACTGTCCCAAGCGAAGGTGGCCGGTGCCAGCTTGGGCCCTCTCAGCAATTTGAAGAAGGGCAGGCATCATTCCATCGCTCGAGATAGGAAACGGTTGAGCGCAGTAATTCTTCCTGTCAGGCACTGAACATCCTTGACACAAGCGGGTGGCCGCATGTCTAGGATGGCCTGAATCTTATCGGGGTTAGCCTCGATTCTTCGTTGGGTCACCAGAAATCCCAAGAATTTTCTGGATTTAACTCCGAAGGCACACTTTACTGGATTAAGCTTCATACTGTACCTCTTGAGGGTTTTGAAGGTCTCAGCCAGATCGGTGAAATGGTCCTCGACCTTGGGTCTCTTGACAGCATGTCATCAATATAGACCTCGATGTTCTACCCGACCTGGTCTTCAAAGATCTGGTTGACCAGCCTCCGAAAAGTTGCGCCAGCATTCTTTAACCCGAAAGGCATCCGGGTGTAGCAGTATATGCCAAAATCGGTGATGAAGGTTATTTTCTCGGTATCTTCGGGGTCCATACGGATCTAATGGTACCCAGAATAGGCGTCCAGAAAGTTGAAGAGTTCATTACCCGAGGTTGAATCGACCAGTTGGTCGATGCTCGGTAATGGATAGTAGTCCTTCGGAGTGGCTTTATTGAGGTCGGTGAAGTCCACGCACATCCGCCATTTGCTTGAGGCTTTTGGTACCAGGACAACATTGGCGAGCCAAGTCAGGTAATGGACCGGGCGGAATAGCCTGGTTTTCTTCCCCTTATTGATCTACTCTTTAATGACCGCCTATTTTTCTGGGGCGTGCCTCCTTCTTCACTGTTGGACTGGTTTCACCGAGGGGTCAAGATTGAGTTTGTGCATCAGTATCTCCCCGAGAATTCTGAGAAGATCCTCATCAGACCATGCGAAGACTTGAATGTACTCCGAAAGGAAGTCTTTATATTGTTTTTGTACATTGGGCTGTAAATTTGGCCCAAGTTTTACTTCGAGAGCCAGATCATCTTTGAGGAAGATTGACAGCAGCTCCCCGTCGGGCTTGCCTACCGTCATTTTGTTCTCAACTTCCCCAAACTCTTTATTTTTTTCCTCTGGCCTTACAGCTTCGACCGAGATTACATAGCACCTTCTAACTATTGCCTGATTACCTTGGACTTCCCCAGTACCGTATTTGGTGGGAAACTTCATTTTCTGGTGATAAGTGGAGGGCACTGCCTTTATCTGGCCGATAATACCTTGGCCGAAGATGGCGTTATAGGCCGACATTCTTCTAATCACAACGAAGTTTGCCATAAATGTGATGGTTTTTGGAGGGGTACCGAGAGTGACAGGTAGGCTTAGGGCTCCCTCAAGATACGTTGCCTGGCCATTGAACCCCCAAAGAGGGGTTCAAATCGGGCGAAGCTTCGATGGGTTTTCACCCATCTTTAAAAAACATTTGTATGCCAAAACATCAAGGGCGCTACCATTGTCGACTAGAATCTTATCTACGTTACAATGGTTTATAGTAGCCGAGATTACAAGGGCGTCATCATGCGGAGTGGCTACCCCTTCCAGGTCTTGGTCGGAGAATACCAGGACCTGTTGGTCGCTCGCCGACGGAACTTTGTGGGGCTCGGAAGCCCTGCTAGCTCGCTCGACATGATGCTTTCTTCCTCGACTACTGTCCCCTCCTGAGGCTGATCCCCCTGAGATGACGTTGATGTGGACTCCTCGGGGGCGGTTGTCAATTTCCTCCGGAGGGACTCCACGATCCTCCCGTTGCTCGGTCACATACTGGGAGAGGTGTCCTTGGCAGATGAGACTTTCGATCTCATCCTTTAGCTGTTGACAGTCACCAGTGTGATGGCCATGGTAGTCGTGGAACTGGCAATGCTTTCAACGATTGCGGCATCTTGGGTCAGCTTTCATTGGCTTGGGTCGGTGAAGGAGGCTTGAATCCTTGATTTCTTGATATATCTCGTAGATGGGGGTGGATAAAGGAGTGTACCGCTCAAACTTGCGCAGAGGCTCTCTGCGGTCTCCTTCTCGGTTTCTCTGTTTACCCTGGCCCGAGGCTTGCTCGGACGGTTGCTTCTTTTCTCCTTCTCCCCCCCCCCCCCCCCGTGTTCACCGGATCTCGGCATGCATTGAGGACTTCTTTGCACTCTGTGTGGCATAGAGCCAGGGTCATCAAGTCGGCGATGAAGGAGGGAGGATGAAGTACCAATTCTCATTGGAGGTTTTCGTCTCAGGTGCCTCTAGTCAGCGTGGTAATGGATTAGGCCACATCCAGGCGGGGGATGCGTAGGGCTTTCGACTTAAAGTGGTTGATGTAAGCCCACAGCTTTTCACCTTGTGCCTGCTTGAGGGCCAACAGTCCAGCGATCTTCCTTGGAGGGCCGCTACCGGCGAAGCTTTCTTTGAACAATCACCCGAACTGTGGGAAGTTGGGGATGGTTCCGGGGGCGAGTGCTCGAAACCAGGCCTGAGTGCCTTAGACCAGAGTGGTCACAAACGCTCGGCACTTGACAGCATCAGACGCCCCATGCAGGGTCATCAGGGCATCGAAGCTATCGGAATGGTCGGCCGGGTCCCCCTGGCCGTCGTAAGATTTAAAGGTCGGCAGGGAAACTCTTGTTGAGATCTCTGCCTGCAAAATATGGTCGGAGAACGGGGATTGATCCTCGTCATCCTTTGTGGAACTCTTTTGTACGGCGCAGAGGGCGCGCTCCTTCTCGGTGAAACGCCACTCGAAGTCTCGCAGATGGAGGGACAGCTCCAACTGACGTCGGGGCGGAGCTGGGGGGCTGTGAGTATTTCCTTGACTGTTGCCCCGCCGCTCTTCGGCGTGAGCATCCACTTCGGCGTGCTATTAAGGTAACCCAGATTTCTTCCCTCACGGACTAGATGAAGCTTCTTGTTCTGGGGGCGGGGGTTGTGAGGTCCCGCCAGGCCCGCTCCGGATGAGACGTCCACCTTGGAGCGTAAAGTGGCCTCCGGCCATTAGCCGGGAGGCTTCTGCATGGGGGGGACTCATCCGGGGAAGTCGTGACCTCTCTTCCCTAGCTGTCTGGGTCCTTATCAAGTCACCGAGGATGTCCAGTTTAGTGTTAAGGGTCTGGAGGGCGTCTGGGTTCCCAGGATGGTGTTGTCCCCCCATGGTCGGCAGAGGTAGGGCATTAGCTTGATTGTTGGCGTTAGAGAGGGGGCCCGTAGAAGAGTGAGAGGGCATAGGTTCCCCTCCCACAGTCGCCAGTGCCTTCCCTTTATCATCGGCGTTTCTCCTATAGGAACTTCTTCGCACCATATTGGCTCTTTGCTCGTTTCCCACAGATGGCGCCAGATGAAGAGGCGTGATCTCATGCTGAAGCCTGAGCCATACGATCCTTGATAGACACTGATCGCCGCCACCAATGATGAGGATTCTACAAGGTAGGAAACAGATCAGAGGAGCTCAGGGCATTGACCCCGGGGAAAACCCTTCGATGCCTAAGTTAGCAAATTGGTAGAGCGTAGGCGGAAGAGATGTAGAAGAAGGAAAGAGATGGTAACGGGATTGGTCTCCACCAACAAGTGTGGCTTTGAGTGCTCAGACTTACTTACCTTTCCGGAGGGTTTCCTTGAGTTTATATAGTCATTCGCTCCCCACACTGCGGAGTCAAGCAAGCTAGGGGGACTAGGGGCGTTACGTCCTTGTTAAGGGCTCTTCATCGCCTTAGGACTCTTGCCCTTCCGTTTCCTATTGAGCTTCCTGCTCCTGGGCAGTAATGTAACATCAGCCTGGATACACGCTCAGTTGGCAGTTCGAGCATGGGGCGGTCACTTAGGGGGCGCTCGAACTTTTCTCAGGCGACGGGGGTGTCATCGGTCCGTTATGCTCGGATGTCGCCTGGGATTCTCCCGTGTGACCGTTACTCGATCTTCTGGGCCTGAGGGCCGCCTAGGAAGTATGGGTCCGAGCGATTTGGGCTTCAGATTAAGTGGGCCCGTTAAATGGGGCTATCACTTGGGGAGTTCGGCCTGGTTGGGTCAAGTTTCACCTAATTGGTCCGCTCCGGGCCCCATGTTTTTGGGCCACTAATTTACCCCTCTCCAATAACAATCTTAATAAATGAAGAAAACATATTCATGCTTTTAAATAAACAAAGAAAAATTAAATAACCCTTTCAAAAAATGTGTGATAATGATAATAACAAGTAAAAAAAATACAAACCCATGCATGTGAACAAACAAAAGGAGATCAAATAACCAAACAGAAATAAATTATATATATATATATATATATATATATATATATATATATATATAACGAATCTATGTTCCGGAGCCCTCGCTCCCCTGGACTTGGTATTAATAGAATATCAATGTCGCCCCGCTACGTTGAATTTGGATCTCGGGAACCATCCCGACATAGCCATGATCCGATGTTGCCCGGGCTAATAGCTCATCGAATCTGGCCCGTTCTGACTGGGATTTAATCCCGCTCTCCTATCAAGCTTGTTGTACACTCAGTAGACATTCGCACGAGTTTTGTACCCGTCTTCGTCACGCTTTCAACACGGACTTCCGTCCGAACACGAAATGGTTGGTAAGCGACCAACATTATTTAAACATTTTCACCCCATCGAGGGATATTTTCACGCGATTCATGAATTTCAATATCCCATTTCATTAATGTTAATTTCAAGCCGTCGGGCCCCTTTTCCTGGCAATCAATCAACAGTTTTACCCTCTCCGAGGGGATGCAATTAACGTCGTGACCTTTATGGCATGATGGGTTTCTATCCCGACACGATATTCACAATCGTCTAATTAGTCAGACGGTGAGCACCAAAGGCTTCCTCGAAGTCCGAATAAATTGTCACTTATATGACTGGCACGCCCATGTACAAATAAAATGAATAATAAATAAATAAATAGATGTTCAAAAAGTGCATCCACAATACCCTTATCCACGTGTCGCCCTTATGTCCATGCACATGTATTGTGCCCTGGAGGCACATCCCATCAATAAGCGGAAATTGTTGAAACTCGACTAGCATGCCCACAAAACGCATACACCCAACAGATAACAAATCAACCACATCAAAAATAACATTTTTATTATTTTTATTCTACCACCATTCCGCGTGTGCCTGTAAACAACTACGTTTTACCAAATTTTGAAAGTACAAGGTTGACTATTTTATTGTGATTTTACGTGATTATCACCCTTATAAGTCCGTACACCTTGTTCTTCCATGAACTTGTCTTAATGTTCCATACTTGATCTCCACTCACTTGGTACCTTTTCTTTACATGATCTATGCACTTTAGTTGTCTTTTGCTATTCTAGAATATAACTGATGGGGACATCTACCCCAATTCCCTCGCACTCGAGACTCGGATGATCATCGTAAATAAGAATTTGAGTTCATGGTAACATTATGTAGTTTTCTTCATTTTTTGGGGTCATATCCATGTAATTTTTGCTTTTATTGAGTCAAGTCTCTAGGTTATGGAGTTATTTATGTAAGTTCTATGACAATTGGGCCTTAGTCCATTAGTTAGGCCCACAGTCTATGTAACACCCCTAATTTTCCTAGAAATTATTCAAGAATTTTTTGGGATTAAATATAATTATTAAGCATTTAAAAAAGCTTAATGGACTATTAAAAAGAGTTAAGGATTAACTAAATCTATTTTAAGGCCCTATATTAACCAAAGAGTTAAGCCCAATTTCAATAGGCCCAAAGACCCAATTCTATGACCTTTAGGCTCGAGCCCACCTCTAGAGGTGTAATTAGGGTAAATTACAGATTTAAATGGGATAAATATACCTGGAGAGGGGGATTTCTGTAGCCCACCCAAAGAGCAGCCCAACAAGACCCAACAGGGTCCAACGAGGCAAGCTCATCCGAGTGATAGCCCACGGGGCCCACTCTGGAAAGAAAAGCACAATGAACAAACACTCGAGGAACCAACTCTCCCCGGTAGCCCCTAGGCTCGGAGGGCCCGAGTGATGGTCAGGTCACAAGGTGGGTCCGATCCAAGCCGTTTCCCTGCCCGGGAAAGACAGGCGTTAGCCGACCTATCCGACCCTTCTTTCACCGAGCTATACTCATCGCCCGGACAGGGCTGGCGTTTCAGGAACTCGGCCAGACCAGACATTATCCATTCATGCTGCAGTTAAGAGTCCCCAACGGACAGGGGAATCAAGAAGCCGCCGGACTTCAAGGCGATAACGCTCCCACGATAAAGGCCATGAAAGCCCACGTTGAGGACGTAACTCCCACCGGAGACCCCTCAGCTCACAGGACTCCTGAAGGCGGCATACTATTTAAACCAGGGCTACCCTCCGGTGGAAGGTAAGAGAAAAAGGGAGCCATTAAGGCACTCACACTCGACACTCCTGAGCAATCCGCTTCACCCCTTTGGTGGAGAGGAATCTCGCGCACCAGCTTTTCTCCTCCCCATCATTGCTTCCACCGCAGCTCTACTGACTCAGCCATCGGAGGGTTTTGCCCCAGGGAAACCCCCTGGGCCCTCTCATACGTTTCCTTGTCTTGCAGTTCATCTTCTGGTGATCCACAGCCCGCTCAGGACTCAGCGCGAGATTTCACCTCTTCATCTGGTGCCGTCTGTGGGAAACGCACGAAGAGCCAAGATGGTGAGAAGAAGCTCAGAGAGGAGATCCACCGTCGAGAAGGGTAAGGCCGTGGTGGCGGCAGGAGATGGCCCCTCTAGGGCCTCACAGAACCCTCCCTCCAACGCCAGCGTCCCCACCAATGGGCCGCCGCCCCCTCCGACGGTGACGGGGGTACCCCCCAACGGTGGCGACGAGGTCTTCCAGGCCCTCAATAAGAAGCTTGATGTCCTCGTGGAGCTCATGAGGGCCCAGGCGGCAAGGGATGCCAGGTCTCGCGCCCCGTCTTGGAGCCCCCCCGTCGAAGTGCGTCCCAGCATACCGCTGGGGGCCGCTTCACCCTCCGCGGTCAACAGCTCATCCGCAACAACGCGGGAGGACCCTCGCAAGCTCCGCCCCCGGAGCAAGAGGCTTCCTCCACGCCCAGAAAAGGGAAACTAGGGGCGAGGCCTCCATGCCCGAGTGCCGGCGGTCCTGAGGATCGCCACGACGCTCCCCCCAGTCCCACGGCGCGATCGCAGCTGGAACTATCCCTCCGGCTGAGGGATTTCAAAAGACGTTTTGCAGAGCAAGAGCGCGCCCTTCGCGCCCTACAGAAGACCTCTCTCCCGGAGGATGAAGAGAAATCCCCTTTCTCCGAATACATCTTGAAGGCAGAGGTGTCTCCCAGAACCTCCATTCCGACCTTCAAGCTCTATGATGGCCAGGGCGACCCAGCCGACCACTACGATAGCTTTGACGCCCTGGTGACTCTGCATGGAACACCGGATCCTATTAAATACCGAGCCTTTGCGGCCATCCTGGTCCAAGGTGCTCAGGCATGGTTCCGGGCCCTCGCCCCTGGGTCCATCCGGGACTTTAGGCAATTCGGGCGAGTCTTCAAGGAGAGCTTCGCCGGAAGCGCACCCCCGAGGTCAGTAGCGGGGCTCCTGGCCCTCAAACAGGCAGAAGGGGAAAGGCTCCGGGCTTATGTCCACCGATTTAAATCGGAAGCCCTTAGAATTCCCCGCCTGGATGTGGCCTCGGCCACGACCGCTCTGACCAGGGGCACCCGGGATGAGAATCTCTGCCGCGAACTGGTCCTCCACCCTCCCTCGACCCTTGCCGAGCTAGTGACTCTGGCACTGCGCCACGCCGAGTGCGAAGAAGTACTCAGCGCCTGCCGAGACACAACCGGCTCGGGTCGGGAGGGGGACAAGAAGCGGGCCTCCGAGCCAAACCCTGGCTCGGGTAAGAAGCGCGATCGGGAAGGAGAGCGCAAACGGAAGTATGAGCGGTACACCCCGTTGACCGCGCCAGTCTACGAAATCTATGAAGACATCAAAGACTCGGGACTCCTCCGCCAGCCTGAACCAATGAGATCGAAGAACCGCAAGCGCGACAGGCATTGCCTGTTCCACGGTGACCACGGGCACCACACCAGCGACTGTCACCAGCTCCAGGACGAGATCGAATGTCTCATCCGTCAGGGGCACCTGGCCCGGTTTGTAGCTGGGTGCAAAGAAGACCGAGACGCCGCCGAGGAGATCGACAACGCCCCCCGAGGGGTCCACATCAACGTCATCTCCGGAGGAACGGCATTAGGCGGCGACACCAGCCGAGGAAGGAAGCGTCATGCCGAGCGGGCCAGCCGGGTCTTAGAGTCCTCAGGGGGCCCGCCGAGGGAGCCCCAGGTCATAGTCTTCTCCGACCAAGACCTGGAAGGGCTAAGCACCCCGCATGATGATGCCCTCGTTATCTCGGCCACAATAAACCATTGTAACGTAGATAGAATTCTGGTTGACAATGGGAGCGCCCCCGATGTATTATCTTATGACTGTTTCCTCAAGATGGGGGAAGACCCATCCAAGCTCCACCCGATCCGAACACTCTTTGCGGGTTTAACGGCCTGGCCACCTACCCCGAGGGAGCGCTAAGCCTGCCGGTCACCATCGGCACCCCACCCAAAACCGTTACGGTCATGGTGGACTTCATAGTGATCAAGGGTATGATAGCGTACAACGCCATTTTCGGCCAGAAAATTCTCAGCGGAATAAAGGCCGTACCATCTACCTATCACCAGAAAATGAAGTTTCCCACCAAAAATGGGTTGGGGGAAGTCTGAGGTAACCAGGCCACGGCTAGAAGGTGCTACAACATCTCGGTGGAAGCCTCAAGGCCGGACGGGGGGGATAAGGGCCCCAAGGGAATCGAAGGAAAGACCGTAACTGCCGAGCCCGGTGGCGAATTGCTAACGGTATTCCTAAACAATGACCCGGCCCTCGGAGTAAGGATCAGAGCCGACCTACCACCCAAGGAACAGCAGCAATACAAGAAATTTCTTTCGGAGTACGTCCAGGCCTTTGCTTGGTCCGATGATCAACTCCCTGGCATACCAGAGAAGACCGTGATGCACAAGCTCAGCCTCGACCCCACCGTCAGGCCCGTACAGCAACGGAGAAGGAAGCATGCGCCCGAGAAGCAGGTGGTCATCAAGGCGCAGGTCACCAAGGGACAAGAGACAGGCCTCTTCAGACCAGTCCTGTACCCTATGTGGCTAGCCAATGTCGTCCTGGTGCCAAAAACCACAGGCAAGTGGCGAATGTGCGTGGACTTCACCGATCTGAATAAGGCTACCCCCAAGAACTGCTATCCGCTACCGAGCATCGACCAATTGGTTGACTCAACCTTGGGCAATGAGATACTCAGTTTCCTGGATGCCTATTCGGGTTATCACCAGACCAGAATGAATCCAGAAGACATCGAGAAGACCGCCTTCATCACCGACTGCGGCGTGTACTGCTACACTCGGATGCCCTTCGGGTTAAAGAACGCCGGAGCCACATATCAGCGACTGGTAAATCACATGTTCGAGGGACAGCTATGTCAGAACGTCGAGGCTTACATTGATGACATGCTCGTCAAGACCCCCAAGGCCCAAGACCACTTCACCGACCTCACCGAAACCTTCGGCACCCTCCTGAAGTACAACATGAAGCTCAACCCCGCCAAGTGCGCCTTTGGAGTAAAATCCGGGAAGCTCCTGGGTTTCCTGGTCACTCAACGCGGGATCGAGCCAACCCTGACAAGGTCCAGGCCATCCTGGACATGCGCCCGCCCACGTGCATTAAAGACATCCAGCGTCTGACAGGGCGTGTCGCCGCTCTCAGCCGTTTCCTGTCCCGTGCGGCCGAACGATGCTTGCCCTTCTTCAAACTGATGAGGGGACCCAAGCTAGCATCTGCTACGTTCGCATGGGATGAGGAGTGCCAGACAGCATTCACCGAGCTTAAGGAGCTCTGGCTCGCACCGGTGCTCTCCGAGCCCGTCCTAGGCGAGGTCTCGCTGCTCTACCTCTCGGCGACGCCATCCACGGTCAGCTCGGTCCTAGTTAGAAATGACTCGGGAATCGAAAGACCGGTATACTACACCAGCAAGGTGCTCAATGAGGCCGAACGGAGGTACCCCGCAACCGAGAAACTTGTGCTAGCGTTGGTCACCTCCGCGAGGCGCCTCCGCCCCTACTTCCAGGGGCACCCCATCACCGTGCTAACCGGCGAGCCGCTGAAGAAGATTCTGGCCCACCCCGAGGCCTCAGGGTGACTCGTCAAATGGGCCATCATGCTCAGGGCCTACGAAATCTATTACCGGCCACGATCAGCAATCAAAGGCCAAGCGCTCGCTGACTTCATTGCCGAAAGCACCATCCCTGCCGAGGACAGGCCTCCGACCACGACCGGGCCAACCTGGGAACTGTTCGTCGATGGATCGTCCAATTCGGCAGGCAGCGGTGCGGGGATCCTCCTGAGGTCCCCCGAAGGGATAGAGCTACAGTACGCCTTAAAATTTAACTTTCAGGCGTCCAACAATGCTTCCGAATACAAGGCCCTTATCTAGGGAGCACGCATGGCCCGACGGCTGGGGGTCGAGCGAGTCAGGATCCACACCGACTCTCAACTAGTCGCAGGTCAGGTCAACGGCGAGTATGAAGCTCGGGAGGCACCCATGATCAAATACCTTCAGTTGGTCCGGAGCCTAGCCCAACAGTTCGAGGGATTTGAGGTAGTCCGGATAGCCCGGGAGCAAAACTCTCGGGCGGACGCCCTCTCTCGACTGGCCACCTCCCTAGACCCGGAAGGTACACTATCGGTCCTCCTAGAAGAGCTAGAGTGCTCGAGCGTCGACACGGAGCTCCTCGCTGTTGACTCGGCCACTCTAAGTGACTGGCGCTCCCCCTACCTGTCCTGGCTACAAGACTCCCAAGAGCCCTCCGACCCTCGAGAAGCCCGCCGAATGAAGTATCAAGCTCGGCGCTTCGTCGTCCTCGACAACACCCTCTACCGAAGATCGTTCTCCGGTCCCCTCCTGAAGTGCCTCGGTCCCGACGAGGCAGGCCGAGCCATCCAAGAGATTCATGAAGCCCTATGCGGGGCGCACTCAGGGGCAAGGTCGCTGGCCAGAGTCCTATTGCGACAGGGGTACTGGTGGCCCACCCTGCAGCGCGACTGCTCGGCCTATGTTCAACGGTGCGACTGGTGCCAGCGATTCGACCACCTGGTCCATCGGCCGGCCACGGAGCTTGTCACCCTAGCAGAGCCTTACCCTTTCGCTCGGTGGGGAATCGATATCCTTGGGCCATTCCCAACGGCCCAGTCCCAGAAGAAGTTCATCGTCGTCGCCATCGACTACTTCACCAAATGGATAGAGGCCGAGGCTACGGCCAGGATCACCGAGACAGTCGTTTGGGGCTTTGTTTGGAAATCGATCAT
The DNA here is from genome assembly GCA_022559845.1 of Amorphophallus konjac. NCBI lineage: Eukaryota > Viridiplantae > Streptophyta > Magnoliopsida > Alismatales > Araceae > Amorphophallus > Amorphophallus konjac. The sequence goes on along the minus strand of CM040118.1, from coordinate 314,054,282 downwards.
TTGTCACTTTGGCATCCCCCGAGTGATAGTAAGCGATAGCGGTCGGCAATTCGACTCTCGGTACTTCCGAGACAGATGCGCCGACCTAAATATCCACAACCACTTCACTTCGGTCGCCTACCCTCAGGCCAACGGGATGGTTGAAAATGCCAACAAGACTATCTTGAAAGGCATAAAAACCAGACTCGGTAAGGCTAAGGGTAGCTGGCTCGAGGAATTGCCTAGCGTACTGTGGTCGCACCGAACAACCCCCAGGACGGCAACCGGTGAAAGCCCTTTTCAGTTGGTATACGGCACCGAAGCCGTCGTTCCATTGGAGATCACCAATCCGTCTCTCCGAGTGATCAGCTTCTCACTCGAGGCAAACGGGCAAAAGTTGCTCGAGAACCTCGACCTGGCAAGCGAACTCCGAGAGATCGCGAACATCCGGGCAACGGAGTACCAGCACCGTCTCACTCGATACTACAATGCCAAAGTCCGAGACAGACGTTTCCAACCGAGGAACTTCATCCTCAGGAAGGCCGAAGCCTCTCGACCACTAGAGGCGGCGGGCAAGCTATCCCCCAACTGGGAAGGCCCCTTGATGTGACACAATCTTGGACTTAAGCAAGCAAGCACATTCACATTCTAAATGGGCCAATTTGGGCCGCCGCTCTCTCGTCGCTCACCCAAGCCCGGGGTAACTTGGCAATGCCAAGGTGAAGATGTGGGGTTGGGCCCTTGCTGGTAGAGGGCCAGCAAGGCCAAGGCTTGATTCCCAAAAGGATGTGGAACCCAATTCAATGGGGCCGACAAAGTGCCAAGGGCACCGGTTTCACTCTTCCCACGGTGATCACTCAAGGCAACGGGGCTTGAGGATCGGGCTCTCTCTCGCACAACCAGCGGAGCTAAGAAACAAACATTGAAAGACAAGCACAATGAGCAAGGGTTTAGAGCACTTACTCGACCGGTTTGAAGAAACCGGTCCCGCTCGGAGACGAGGGCGAGCGGGGAGGCGGTGGATCCCCACACGCCGCGGCGGTGTAGCTTGACCTGAAATTACAAACGGTACAGCACTACTCCTCACGCAGGAGGGGTGATCTTGGGGTGGGGGTTATGCTTAATACATTCAAAACTACCTCCACACAGGGAGGGGCCTTCAACCGGCCAAGCGGGGTGGGGAGAGATGCAAAGGAAACCGAGTTTCCGAGCTTCGCCGATTCTGTCTAGCTTCTGTAATTCTGGACAGGGAGTCGATGTTGATGCAGCCAATAAATCCACCGAGCTCAGAATCTGATGAGACTTGCGCCAAAAGATTGCTAACCGGAGAGGGGTGCAGCCTGAATTTTTGGACGACGTTCTGATCTGGGGGCTGACTGCTCCGGCGACTGGAAGATGGATGCAGCTCTGGTCTCTGGCCGAGCTCAGTCTGAAACAGCAGGTTGCAGAAGCGGTCACGGTTGCTCCTGAGCTCCAAATCTGGCACCGCTGGACTCTTTGGAATCGTTGACGAGTCTACTTTGCAGCAAAACAAACAGGGAAGTCTTCTGATGTCGGAGATGAGCTGGGTGTCCAGAGAAGTGGATGGTAGTCGGGGCAGACTGTGAGGAGGCAGAACGGCGTGGTTGTGGTAGAAAATTAATATCTCTGATTGTCGGATGCCGAACGGAGCTCCGCCTTCTGTTCCTGGACGCTGACAGAGGGAGGAAGATCTTTGTAGAAGACCCTGAAGGCTGATTCCTTCAAGGTTCGTCGTGGGAGAGTCTTCTCTGCCGCTCTGGCTTTTGGTCTGAGAGGTTCTGCGCAGTCGGGGAAGAACAGCCTTCACGGACGGCCACGAACTCAGAATGGAGTGATTCCACCTCGCCTGAGAAGAGCACAGGGAGGCCTTTCCAGAAAGTTAGGCCACGCCACTAGCATAACTAGGATGCAGTCGTGGACGTCGCTGCAACAGAGTGCTAATCTGCAGGTCGGCCTGCACACAAAGCTAGAGTGGAGAAGAGAGGAGGGGGACGAACTTGGCTTGAGGGGAGAGGAGGGGTGCGACCTAGGGAGCAAGGAGGGATGGGGAGATTCGAATTTGGGCTTTGGAATGAGTTAATTCAGCCTTGGGAAGGTGGAGATATGCTTAGGGAAGTGAAAGGGGTAGGTGGTGGTTGGAGGGTGGGGTTTTGAGTGGTGGAACTTCCTTGGGACTAGGTGAGGATTAAAGAGGGGTTGTGGGAAGTTGTGGGGAGTTAATGGAGGTAGGTGGGGGTTGGAAGTGGTTGAGAGGGGGAGGAGAGAGAAGAAAATTCGAATTTGGGTGTTGAGGAGAGAGAAAGTGGAGTGAAAAAGAGAGATTAAGAGAGGGAAGGGTGGGGAATCTCTCCCCTAGGGTTTCTCACCCAAAAAATGGAATCTCTCCACTAGATAAGGAGTGTAAACTCTCAAAATGGCAATTTTTTTCATTCATTGATTCATTACCTCCAAATGAAGGAAATGGGGCCCTATATATAGGAAACCCACATTTTACAATAAGTCCCTTACAAAAGACTCAATAACAAATAACCGAAGGGGTAGGGGGGGCTCATGGGCCAAGCCCGAAGAATTGGGCCCAATAGCACATTACACAATCTAATGACACTCAAACTTAGGAAAATAAATGCAAGACCTAGGAACATGACTCAAATAAAAGGGAAAATACATCAAATGACTCAAATAAAATTACATAGGACTTAAAATTAAATGACTAAACCATGCCGGATGCAACCGGGGCGAGGAGACGAGCTGTGAACGTGGGCATGGGAGGTGATATCCCCATCATACTCCCGGGGTGCGGAGAACTCGACTCCGTCGAGTAAGTGTCATTCCCTCCTTGGAGGGTGTAGAAGTGGTACTGCCCTCAAGTCTTCCGAACGAGTCCGATCCATCCACCTTTCGAGATAGCGCTCGTATACCTTGCTCCGAGTGGTAGTGACTTGTTCATCCAATATTTGTTCAATTTGTTCACGATGGGCTCTCTTGGCTGGTGATCTCTCTTCACGGGTGGGTGCTCTCTCAAGGGAAGAAGTGGGCTCAATCTCCTCACTAGGTACCACCGTGGGTCCCTTATATGACACTAGGTCGGCCACATTGAATGTGGGACTTATTGCATACTCCTCAGGGAGATCTAACTCGTAGGCATTTGCACCGATGCGCCTCAAGACCTGGAAGGGACCAGCCCCACGTGGCCTCAGTTTAGAGTTGGCTCCCGGGGAGAGCCTCTCCGTCCTTACCATCACAAAGTCACCCTCATGGGAGTCTCGGTGACGCCGATGAGAGTCGGCCCGCCTCTTATAAGCCTCATTCTTTTTACTTATGTGCTTGCAAAGGCTTTCATGCAATTTCGTGAATGTTGACATTCTAGGGGTGATGGGTGGACCTGGGCAACTGAAAGTAGACCGATCATGCTTTGATGCCAAGAAGCCTTTGATGGATTTTGGAGGGCCGGGACAACCATATGTGGACTTATCATGCAATGTTGTCATGTAGACTTTGGTGGGCCTAGGTGGGCCGGGGCACTCGTAGGTGAACCTATCATGCAAAGTGGTGATGAATGTGGGGGGACCCGGACATCCGTAGATACTTTTGACATGCTTAAGATCCATGATGAATGAAGGAGGACCATGACATCCGAATGTGGACCACTCATACTTTCTACTTGACATGTGGGTGATATGAATGAATGGACCCAACATAGTGTTCATGCCAAGGGGTATGGTAAGCCTAGACACATGCATGCTTTTCCCAAAGGTGACTTCCATGTGTATAGGTGTGGGATAACCTTTGAACTCCCATTGGAAAGGATCGAATGGATCTAAGAAGGTAGTCATCATGGGGTGGGGTACAACCTGATTACCTAGGGATATATGGCCCAAGGTCATGGCTCCCAAGGTATAACCCGAGTCATGGATGAGGTGGGTTTGGCCCAATATGGTGGGTGAGGGTAGGAAAGGGTGGGTGGTTGGTAAGATGGTTGGGTCATATGAGTCCCTTGACTCCCATTGGAATGGATCATATGGATCATAAAATGGGTCATCTAGGGGGAGGAACTCATGTCCTCAAGATCTTAAAAGGTGCTAAGTCATCCTTCTCATGATAGTTGGGCCAATGTTCTTGACAAGTGGGTCGGCCATGAGTGGAGGGCTTGGCTTTCTACCCGAGATAAGAAGCTCTAAATCGAGGAGAAGGTTGGGCTCATCGGGTGTAGGGAGGAATAGAAGGAGGTCGCTAGTGTAGCAACCAATGGTGCAAACTGAGGTGATAGACCCTATGCATAGGTGTAGGAGGCTAAGGCTCCTAGGTTGTTCTACCATAGGGGTCAACATGCTAGTCATCTCTAATTGCCATGCTATGCCCTTGAGAAGGTCTTCTAAGGTCTCCACTTGATAGGATGCTTGGATTGTGGTGTGATAGGAGAAGAATGGCACTAAGGGAAGGTCTTGTTCTATGGGAGGGAAAATATGGGCCCGGGTCTCTCCAATTGGGCTCTCCTTTAGCCAACTAACAATGGGTTCTCCTAAGATGAGCTTGGTCCCAACTAGAGAGGGTGATGTAAGGTGAAGACCCTCATGTGTTGTTTCTTCTTCAATTTGGGCTTGGGTTTCCTCCAAGGTGGAGAGTGGGTTTGGAGTGTTCACCACTATGGGGTGGGGTATGGGTTCTTCTTCCAAGGAGGTGAGAGGGGCTTTTGAGGGTGTGGTGATGATTGGGGCATGGTGTATCCGGGGTGGTAGGTAGTGGGAAACTTGGGTTAGGATAGGTGAGGGTAGTAGTGGAGGCTTTGGTGGGAGTTGGATTGGGGTAGGGAGAGGAAGATGGGTGGGTTGAAGGGGTTTGGGTTGATTTGTTTTGGGAGGAGTGTCTCTTTTTGGGGGTGATGGAGAGGTAGTGGTGGGGGTTACCATGGGCCTAGGTGGAGAGTTGGCCATGGGGCCCAATTGGGTATGGGGGCCTATGGTTGTGGTGTGGACTTGGAGGTGGGGTGTAAATGTAGTGGTTGGGGTGGGAGAGATGGGAAGTGGTAGGGAATGGGTGATTGGGGTCTTGGATTGACCGGGTGGGGATGAAGGAGTTGAAGTACTCCTTGGGCTTTTGTGATTTGAGTAGGAGGGAGAGGGTTGGAGAGTGTAGGTTTTCCTAAGCTCGACCTTCATCTCATCCCAAGTGCTAATGGGGGCCTCCCTGCGGATCCTTCTTAAACCTTCCACAACTAACCAATGAGTTTTAGCTTGTTTGGAGAGGTGTGCCTTGGCTAGCCTCATTCTCCTTTCATCGTTCAAGGGGCAACTTTTAAAGAATTGGTCTAGGGAAATCTCCCAATCTATGTAAAGGCTTGGGCTGTTGGATCCATCAAAGGCAGGGGTTTTGATTTTCAAGTGTTCTAAAAATATGGTTTCTAGATTTCCCCAAAGGTCACTCTCATTCACTCTTGGTGCACGGCTATTTCCTTCAAGTCGGTCGAGTCGAGACATGATATCTTCAAGCCGATTAAGGACATTAGGTAGGGCTTCTATGATAGAGGTGTTGCTACCCACTTTGTTGGCAATGGAGCTTCCATAAGGATTTGGGCTTCTTGGGAAAGTTGATGGGGATGAATATGACGGGTATGAAGTGGCCATTCTAGTGGACATGGGAGATGCAACCGAGGACTCTAAATGCATAAACATGCCCTAGGACCAACTTGTGGAGAGACAAGTTGTGAACTTGCTCTGATACCACTTGATGTGACACAATCTTGGACTTAAGCAAGCAAGCACATTCGCATTCTAAATGGGCCAATTTGGGCCGCCGCTCTCTCGTCGCTCACCCAAGCCCGGGGTAACTTGGCAATGCCAAGGTGAAGATGTGGGGTTGGGCCCTTGCTGGTAGAGGGCCAGCAAGGCCAAGGCTTGATTCCCAAAAGGATGTGGAACCCAATTCAATGGGGCCGACAAAGTGCCAAGGGCACCGGTTTCACTCTTCCCACGGTGATCACTCAAGGCAACGGGGCTTGAGGATCGGGCTCTCTCTCGCACAACCAGCGGAGCTAAGAAACAAACATTGAAAGACAAGCACAATGAGCAAGGGTTTAGAGCACTTACTCGACCGGTTTGAAGAAACCAGTCCCGCTCGGAGACGAGGGCGAGCGGGGAGGCGGTGGATCCCCACACGCCGCGGCGGTGTAGCTTGACCTGAAATTACAAACGATACAGCACTACTCCTCACGCAGGAGGGGTGATCTTGGGGTGGGGGTTATGCTTAATACATTCAAAACTACCTCCACACAGGGAGGGGCCTTCAGCCGGCCAAGCGGGGTGGGGAGAGATGCAAAGGAAACCGAGTTTCCGAGCTTTGCCGATTCTGTCTAGCTTCTGTAATTCTGGACAGGGAGTCGATGTTGATGCAGCCAATAAATCCACCGAGCTCAGAATCTGATGAGACTTGCGCCAAAAGATTGCTAACCGGAGAGGGGTGCAGCCTGAATTTTTGGACGACGTTCTGATCTGGGGGCTGACTGCTCCGGCGACTGGAAGATGGATGCAGCTCTGGTCTCTGGCCGAGCTCAGTCTGAAACAGCAGGTTGCAGAAGCGGTCACGGTTGCTCCTGAGCTCCAAATCTGGCACCGCTGGACTCGTTGGAATCGTTGACGAGTCTACTTTGCATCAAAACAAACAGGGAAGTCTTCTGATGTCGGAGATGAGCTGGGTGTCCAGAGAAGTGGACGGTAGTCGGGGCAGACTGTGAGGAGGCAGACCGGTGTGGTTGTGGTAGAAAATTAATATCTCTGATTGTCGGATGCCGAACGGAGCTTCGCCTTCTGTTCCTGGACGCTGACAGGGGGAGGAAGATCTTTGTAGAAGACCCTGAAGGCTGATTCCTTCAAGGTTCGTCGTGGGAGAGTCTTCTCTGCCGCTCTGGATTTTGGTCTGAGAGGTTCTGCGCAGTCGGGGAAGAACAGCCTTCACGGACGGCCACGAACTCAGAATGGAGTGATTCCACCTCGCCTGCGAAGAGCACAGGGAGGCATTTCCAGAAAGTTAGGCCACGCCACCAGCATAACCAGGATGCAGTCGTGGACGTCGCTGCAACAGAGTGCTAATCTGCAGGTCGGCCTGCACACAAAGCTGGAGTGGAGAAGAGAGGAGGGGGGCGAACTTGGCTTGAGGGGAGAGGAGGGGTGCGACCTAGGGAGCAAGGAGGGATGGGGAGATTCGAATTTGGGCTTTGGAATGAGTTAATTCAGCCTTGGGAAGGTGGAGATATGCTTAGGGAAGTGAAAGGGGTAGGTGGTGGTTGGAGGGTGGGGTTTTGAGTGGTGGAACTTCCTTGGGACTAGGTGAGGATTAAAGAGGGGTTGTGGGAAGTTGTGGGGAGTTAATGGAGGTAGGTGGGGGTTGGAAGTGGTTGAGAGGGGGAGGAGAGAGAAGAAAATTCGAATTTGGGTGTTGAGGAGAGAGAAAGTGGAGTGAAAAAGAGAGATTAAGAGAGGGAAGGGTGGGGAATCTCTCCCCTAGGGTTTCTCACCCAAAAAATGGAATCTCTCCACTAGATAAGGAGTGTAAACTCTCAAAATGGCAAGTTTTTTCATTCATTGATTCATTACCTCCAAATGAAGGAAATGGGGCCCTATATATAGGAAACCCACATTTTACAATAAGTCCCTTACAAAAGACTCAATAACAAATAACCGAAGGGGTAGGGGGGCTCATGGGCCAAGCCCGAAGAATTGGGCCCAATAGCACATTACACAATCTAATGACACTCAAACTTAGGAAAATAAATGCAAGACCTAGGAACATGACTCAAATAAAAGGGAAAATACATCAAATGACTCAAATAAAATTACATAGGACTTAAAATTAAATGACTAAACCATGCCGAATGCAACCGGGGCGAGGAGACGAGCTGTGAACGTGGGCATGGGAGGTGATGTCCCCATCACCCCTACCGAGTGGTCGAGACGCTCGGGAAAGGTGCGTACAGCTTGGCGACAATAGAAGGGGAGCCTATTCCTCGGACATGGAACGCAGCCGCACTACGCAGATTCTACTTTTGAAATTGTACAGCAAGATGGACAGAATAAAATTCCTGTTCTTTTCATTCCAAACCATTGGTACATCAGGTATGCAAATGCCAGCACATCACATAGCAAAAATAAAATAAAAGGTCCGTCTAACATCGCTTCAAGGGGTCATCGCTCGACTGACTCGGTCTTGACCTCCTCGCATCCAGCCACTGACTCTGCCTCGTGCGAAAACTGGCTCGGACAAAAGGTGGTCGAGCCAGTTGGCTCGGATGACCCGTGACAAAGGTGACAGAGGGACTTCAGGAGGAAGGCCACCTTCAAACGTTGAGGAAGGCTACCTCCTAAGTTGGCAACAACCAGGAAAAAGGAGCGCCGTGAAGGCCTCCCCTCTTCCAAACTGCCAACTCCTTGAAAGGAAGGAGAGAGCAAGCAGCCCCCGAAGAGTGAAAGAAATGAAGAACAGAAGAGGGAGAAAGAGACTGCAGACGGAGGAAGGCCTCGGTGAGGAGAGAGCTTGATACGCCTCCTCCCCTCACACGGAGGGAAGTGACGGCAGACTCCCCTGATGCCCCCATCCGTCCTCCGCCTCGGCATCCACCCGGAAGCCTCGCCGGAGCTAAGAAGAGGCCAACGGCGTGCTTCCACACGTCGGAGTCCTCCCCAGATCCGCGCGGCGACCGTCGGACCCGTCTCGTGCACGCGCGGCGACCGTGGGATCCGTTCAACATTACAAGATAGCGGGAGCCCGCCGCTCCCCGTCGTTGGCGGCATCGCCCTCCGAAGGATCCTCCATGCTCCGAATACAAAGGCACAACGCAGAGTGAAAAGGAAGGAGCGAGAAAAGACTGTTAGAGAAAATCCCAAGCGGTAGAGAGGAAAGGGCCCCTTTCGGTCCTTCTTATAGGACAAAGGAGGCTACACGCCTTAAATGCCCCCCCCTCTGAAACATGCCAAGGGATTTCTCCCCCGAACAGTCATGTCCAACTCCTCGTTTCCCGCCCTCGCGGGATTCACGAAGTGGCCTGACATTCAAGGCATGAGGGGACGAAAGGATGCCCCGTCCGAAGCCTACCAAAACAGCATGCGAAAACCGTGCAGGACATATCGGCACCTCTCAACTACCCAATATTCGCCAACCAAATCACGGCAAGGATAGTACTCAAACAGAGCAAGTCATTTAGTACCACACCAAAAGGAAACCCTCTAAAAAGGGGAAAGAGAGACAAAAAGGGAAAGAGGTAAAATACATCAGGCCTCGGGCCCACTTTGACGTTCGAGACCAGCGGAAGGAGACGCGTCACCCCCGGCGCCCTGGGTGACGGCCGGCTCGGACACTGACCTCGCCTGTGCGAGAACTATCTCGGTCGTGAGCCCTCCCGAGACGCTCGGAGCCGGTGACCCCGACGGAGGCGACCCCTCCGAATCTTCCCCAACCGACGAAGAAGAGCTGGAAACTGACTCATCCGAGTCATAACACTGGCCAAAGGGGAACTCGATTGCGGAGTTCTGTTCGTTGGCGTAGTCTACCGCCCTGCGATAGCCCTGCTTGAACCCCTTTCGACCACCTCGGCGTAGCGCTACCTCGTAGTAAGGTAGGGCGGCTTCCACCAGGTCGACCGAGTAAGCATCCGAGCTCCTGTAACGCTCGATTGCCTCCGCCTCGATCTGCCCCACCCTTCCGACGAGCTCGGCCCGAGCCCACTCCGCCTCGGCCGCACGCTCCTCTGCCTGGGCCCGGTCCACCTCAGCCTCAGCTCGGAGACGCTCCGCCATCTCCGCCCGATCTAGCAGCTCGGCGCGCTCGAGCTCCCAGTGATTGTCCAGCTCGAGGCGACGCAGGCGCTCCTCCTCCAGAGATCGGCTTGCCCTCTCGAGAGACTCCCGGGTCTTGGCGAGCAGTTCGGTCAGCACCCCGGCTTCCAGTCGGCTCGCCAGCGCCACCTCTCGGAACGCGAAGAACTCCTGCCGGAGCCCCTCATTCTCCCCCTTGAGTCGGGCCAGCTTCCTCTCGCATCCCCCGAGGGTCCAGGCAAGGTTCGACCGCTCCGTTTCCGTCCGTGCGTGCGCCTCCACCATCAAAGCCGCCGACCGAGCTATGACCAGGCCGCCCTCCATCAGAACATCGAGGAGCCTGGGGGGGTATTGCGCCTTTCTCCCCCCTTCATCCTTGCGGCAATCGACCGGCAGACCCGATACAGGTCACCCGTAATGCTGAGCCTTTCCAAGGGCTCCGGCAGAGGGGACCGCTCCGCCCAGGGCACCCCGCCAGAAGGCTCTGCTCGAGCAACGGAACCGGCCACCTCGCGCGCCACGGTCGGTTGGGGTTGCGACGCCTCCCTGGGCGAACCCCCAACCTCGACCGGTGCCGCGGGACCAACCGCACCGGGAGCTCCCAGCACCTGGGGCTGCAAAGCCCTCGCGGGTGAACCCCCAGCCCCGCCTGTCTCGGCCCGCACCTCGACGACCGGGACATCACCACCTCCGGCCGACCCCCGGGCCTCGGTGTCAGCTACTTCAGCATCGGCCCCCTCTACCCCCGTGGGGGGGAGAGCCGACCTATCGCCATCCTCTGAAGGGCCCCCGGTCTCCTCGGCTCTCTCTCGCCTAGCAAGTGGGGGAGCTGGCCCCGAGGGGTCGGCCCCATCTTGCCCCCGAGAGGGGAGCGCCGCCGAGCCGGAGTCACCCTCGGCGGTAGGAGGGAGACCTGCCTTCTTGGCCCGTTTCTTGGCCTTCGCGGCCTCCCGCAACTTTCCCGCCATGGGATCCTTGCGCTTCGTACCAACTGGCCGTGAAGACCCCCCGGGGGCCACCCCCTTGCCCTTATCCCGGGCTTGAGCGCAACCCACAAGAGCCTCCGGTTCGTCGGCCGCCGAGTCATCTTCTCCCAGATCGATGACCTCAGAAGTTTCCTCCAGAGGTTCCCGCCTCACGTCTGCAACAAAGAAAGAAGACCCGGTCAGAAGAAGAAAAGTAACTACCACCCCAGGGGAACAACCTCGAGAGCGGTACCTGTCGACGTCAACCGCGTAAGCAGACACCGTTCGATGTTCTCCAGCGTTACCAGCTCCTCGGTCGATTGGCGGTTACCCAGCAGACGGGTGGCCTGCCGCTCCACGTGCGGAGGGAACTCCTCCAGGCGAGGAGCGAGATTCGGATGGAAATTGGGTGAGATCAGGCATCTCCAAAACTCATCCGTCGCCTCCGCCTTCACCTAGAAGAATTGGGTTTTCCACCCCTTGTGCGAGGAGTCCTTCGCAGCGAGGGAGATGCAACTCCTGTTCCTCCTCGCCTGGATAAAGTAGAAGCCCTTCCCCGCCGACGGGTGCGCCTTCAACTCGAAAAAATAATGAAAGAGGTCCAAGGAAGGAAAAATGTTGTGCTGGCGAGAGAGGATCCGAAAGGCGGAGAGGAGGAGGTACGAGTTGGCCACCAACTGAATGGGCGCCAACCGGAAAAATTCGAGAATCTGGAGTACAAGGGGCTCGAAGGGAAGGCAGAACCCGCTTTTCCAAGCCAGAAGGAACGTGCAAATGTGCCCCGTTCGGTCGTCCAGACTCGTCTCGTACGGGGCGGTGGCAGCAAAGCTATACCTGAGAGGCAAACGAAAGCGATGCTCCAGCTTCCTCACCTCGGCCTCCCCCAACTCACTGCAGTTGGGGACAGGCTCCCGCCTCACCTGCCCGGTTTCCAAAGGCGGACCAACCATTGAGCCGAAAGATGATCCCTCGCACGAACTCGAAGACTCCGGAGGGGAAGGAAGTTGCCGGACCGCCTCCGCGGTTATCCTCGCCAATTCCTCGAACGCCACCGCAAGACTTCGTGCCTCCACTGTGCCCTCACGGCGCATCAAGGAGCCCCAAAAGCCAAGAAACTAAGGAAAGCCCGAAACCCTGGAAGCCTAGAACGAAGAACAGCGCCCAACGCCTATAAAACCCTGGAGGGAGGCGGCGCGTCGTTCCGTGCTCCGAGAAAAGGGGGGGCCCCTTCAGTTCAAATCCGTCAGGATCATCATTACGGGCCCAGGCGACCACTACACGTGGCTCCATAAACGCCAATAGAATTCCACCCACCTGAGCCACACCGGTCCAAAGCCTCAAAACTACTCGACCGAGCCTCCATGGCTCGGGAGTAGGAGGGGGACAAGTGGAGAGGGGGATTTCTGTAGCCCACCCAAAGAGCAGCCCAACAAGACCCAACAGGGTCCAACGAGGCAAGCTCACCCGAGTGATAGCCACAGGGCCCACTCAGGAAAGAAAAGCCCAATGAACGAACACTCGAGGAACCAACTCTCCCCGGCGGCCCCTAGGCTCGGAGGGCCCGAGTGATGGTCAGGTCGCAGGGAAGGTCCGGTCCAAGCCGTTTCCCCGCCCGGGAGAGACAGGCGCCAGCCGACCTATCCGACCCCTCTTTCACCGAGCTATACTCATCGCCCGGACAAGGTTGGCGTTTCAGGAGCTCGGCCGGACCAGACACTAGCCGTTCGCGCTGCCGTTAAGAGTCCCCAACGAACAGGGGAATCAATCAGCCGCCGAATTTCAAGGCGATAACGCTCCCACGATAAAGGCCATGAAAGCCCACGTTGAGGACATAACTCCCGCCGGAGACCCCCCAGCTGACAGGACTCCTGAAGGCGGCATACTACTTAAACCAGGGCTACCCTCCGGTGGAAGGCAAGAGAAAAAGAGAAGAAAGAAGAAAAGAAGGAAAAAACTCCTGAGCAATCCGCTTCACCCCTTTTGGTGGAGAGGAGTCTCACGCACCAGCTTTTCTCCTCCCCTCATTGCTTCCACCGCCGCTCTACTGACTTAGCCATCGGAGGGTTTTGCCCCAGGGAAACCCCCTGGGCCCTCTGATACGTTTCCCTATCTTGCAGTTCATCTTCTGGTGATCCACGGCCCGCTCAGGACGCAGCGCGAGATTTCGCCTCTTCAATACCAATTAGGGGATAAATAGGTGATAAAACTGAACATATGAAATTTTTGAATTTAACAGCCTAAACGCGATCTATCGCGAGACCGCCTTCTCACAATAGCTGCCTCGAGACGATCGCTACTATGTTCTGTGATCGCAAGTTGTGGAAGCGTGGAAAAATGGGATTTTCCCCATCCCAATCCCTATGGTTCGATGCTATCTGGCATGAAAACTTATCTAGGACTCTTGGGGATCGATCTTAACCCCAAATAGGACTCCCAATTCGATCACATCCTCAAACCCTAACTCAAACCCTATAAATAGGTCTCAGGTTCGACCTGCGCGAACCCTTATTTTGGAGCGCGTAGTTCGACGGTAAGGAGGCATTATTTCAGGTTGGTTATTTTGAACATTATGTTCCTTTTAGTATTAACTAACATCCCTCCAAATTTCGTGGTAGGAGATAAAGTATCCAGAAAGTGAGAAGCCCCAGAAATTACTGTTTTGGTGCAGTCTGCGCAGGAAGCAATGCGTCCGTCCAGAGAAGAAGAGGAGATTAGAAATCCTAAACGAGGTATTTTCAAGTCAAGTCTTTAGAACTTTTTGTTCCCATTCGTGTCTTCTACCTACCCTGCAAATCTCATGGATTTAGGTCAAGTGGTTAAGGAGAACGAGGGATGGGAAGTTGCTGGTTAAGCATAGGATGTACAGAAACTAGGGCATCCTTCCAGTCCAAAAATTGAAGTTTAAAGCCTGTAACCAAGGTAGGTTATCTCATGAAAAGTCTAAATTAATGTGTTAGGAACAAAAGCCCTCTAGTTTCATATTTTCTACTAGTCGTATTACATGTTTTAATACTACTACGCATTAGGTTAATTATGCATGCATGATTCCTACCCTTAATGGAGAAAATGATAACTTTGGCTTAATTCATGCAACCCATGCATTTTCATGACTGAACCTTGTTATATCATGACCTATCCTTCTGTTTTAGTATGTTTTCCATGCATTTATTGCCCTAGGATAGGCCTTACATGCATAAAATAGGTTCTGTCTGATGCAGTATAGAAACGGTCACACAGAGATCGCTAAGCTCTAGTAGCGGTTCCCATAGGACCGCTATTGTATAGAAACGATTCTGCTAGAACTGCCTTTATGATTCTGATTTCTGATTTCTGTTAACTCTAAACAGAACGCAGAACGCAGAACGGCCATTATAAACCTATGTTAAGCCTAGGTAATTAGGGTTTATTCTTAGTTATGGCTTCAAATTCCTATTACTTGTTATATGATGCATCTAGTATGATAGATTGCATGCCCTTCATGTATTTTAAAGTTATTTTAAACTTATGCTATTTTCATGTCAAAACTCATATAGTTTTTATTAAAGTTATTCCTACATGGTTTATAGACTTGTGTTATAGATATTTTGATCGCTATTTTATCATGATCCACTCTCATCTTTGAGTCTTTTCTTAAATACATGGCATGTATTCTGGTACAATGTCATTAGTTACACTTTGTACATATTAGGAACACAATCTTGGACTTGAGATCCTCTCCATTGGATATTCCTTCCACTGGACTAGGTGATCTTATTTTAAGGCCTCTATAAGTCTCTGCGAGCCTGGGATTCTCACTAGGATGCCGAGCTGGTTGTACCCTCAAAACCCATTGATCTAGAGAGCACTCAAACTTATCGATGTTTTCTGTAACCTGGATAATAGCGATTCTCAGGCGACCGCTACTGTCTAGTAGCGGTTCTGGAACGACAGCGTATGTTCAGATTTCACCACTGCGTCGACACTTTTCTTTTTGGTGTCGACTCTGTCATAGAAACGGTCTTGGTATGACGGCCTCTTCATAGAAATGGTCCTGGCATGACCGCTATTTCAAGAAATGGCCCCGATATGACTGTTTTATGTCTAAGTATTGTTTAACCCAAGGTTTGACCCAAGGGTTGATTTTCCTAGGCTCCTAGATAGTCTATTGATAATCTAGAACCTAACACCTTGTTCAATAAGCTATTAATGAATTATGAAAGTGAAAGAACATACTGTTATGCTACCGGATTCCTTCAGTAGCATGACCTTGTCTTAAATCATTCTTCGAACTCTCATGATTTTATGTTGGTGCGCTCTTGCCTTGGTTACATTATCATGGAACTATTATTGAATTGAGTATTATTGGCCTACTTTATTTATATCTCATTGAAGTAGCTTGATTTATAATGTGAAGATGCAGATCGGGCACTGATTGTGTCCAAGGGCTAAATACTAGCCCCCTCAGTTGATTGTCAAAAACGTGCTGAAAACCATGGGGTACGATGATACTGGCATCGCATTGCGCTGGGAGTACTTATTTTTATAGACGAGTGAAAACCACGAGGCAATCTAGTGAAATTACATTCTTGCGTGTTAAGTGACTTTCTAGTGCATAGCCTTTATGGTTATGAAAAGTGCATTCTCGTTACATTCTTGTTCGTGAAAGGCCAGATTTACATGTCATTGTTAGCGCAGCAAGAGTGATATAGAAGGGGGGGGTGAATAGATCACTCCCATTTTGTAAAAACTTAGGCGGAAAATAAATTCTATTGCTTACGCCCCTCCTTAACCCGCACACATAGAAATGCAAATACAGTCACCAAGCAAGGCAGTATAAGTAAATGAGAATGAAGAACTGATCACATGAAGCAAAGAGACAAGCAGATGGAGAGCGCAGATAATAATAGCAAACCACAGAGGAGGCACTCAGTTTTTAGGTGGTTCGATTGCAGTCCGCAATCTACATCCACCCCTCACTCCAACTAGAATGAGGATTCCACTAGACAATGCTAGATCACTGCAGACTCAGTCTGCGAACAACATGCTGCCACACAGCTTGAACAACCAAGGGAAACAAATCCCTCAACCAAGCTCTGCTACCCACAGAACTTGATACCTGTTCCAGCTACCAGCTAGAACAGACCCGGAGACACCTCTCCCTTCCTCCATACACCGGAGGGAACCTGCTAATGACAACCTGTCACTAGCAACGCCAGAGATCACCGATCTCTCTTCCTCTGCAACCCAGAGGGAAACTGGAGTAATACTCCCTTCCTCCACACACCGGAGGGGAACCAATTCGAATCAGAAGGATGAACAAAATGAAAAGAAAACAAAATAGGAACAAAGACCAACGAAGAAGCAGTCGGTTCAGAAACCAATACAAATGTAGCTTCAAAGGAAGCAATTCATCAAACCACATACACTGCTCTCTCTCTCTCGAACATATTCCTCTCGGATCTAGACACTATGGAACTCTTTGCTCTTTTTCTCTTTCTGGATCGTGCAGCCTCACACATATGCCTTCTGCTTTTTCTTTTCACGATCAAGCTTCTACTGAAGGACGAAGCTCCATATTTATAGCAGATATTGGGCGTGTGGCTGCCAGGTTCCCGCCCATGAACTTTTTGCCAGATCATTTGAATTTTGACCACATGGCAGCATCCTGACTAGGTTGCCATCCACGTGTCATGTTCCTGGTGTCTTGGATCACGTGCCAGGTGCCAACCTCGGATCACGTGCCCAATCATCAGCCTGAATCGCCTGCAGATAGAGACAGATGGAATGTATATACTTAGTTAGTTCAGGCTATTAACACAAGTGTATATACTTCAGAAACATCAACTGAGTAAGTGTGTACAACGTGAGAGAGAGCGTATAGACTTAATGAATAAAGCGCATGTGAAGGCAGTGTATAGACTTAATGAATAAGCGCATGAATGGCAGTGTATAGACATGTGATGAACAATGCATGAACTAGCCTTGCCAATGTGTAGACTTTACAATGCTCAGCCACTGTGTAGACTTCACGAAGCCTAACCAGTGTACAGGCTTGGAACGAGTGTGCTGTGAGCACTGAAGACTCAAGTTATAACAACAGAATGTATAGAGTTGTGGTCGGACAATCCCAATGTGTAGACTTGAAACAAGAGGCCAGTGTTCAGACTTTGAGGAAGAGATGCACTGTTCGCAATGTACAGACTTGATAGTGTAAGACTCTTAATAAGACGGTGAACATTGTATTGACTTGATGCCCAACGATGATGTATAGACTTCGACAAGCTTGAGCCAGTGTATAGACTATGCCAGAGTGAGACGATGCATGAGACGCTTGGCTGTACAGCCTTGCAAAAGTTCTGAATGAGACTTTCGGCTGTTGGACCGATGTACAGACTTTGAATGTGAAGGTAGGCTGTATAGACTTGAATCGCTTGAAGCGATGTACAGACTTGGTGAGGCTCAAGCAGTGTACAGACTTGTGAAGGCTTCAGCGTTGTACAGACATGGAAGTACCACTGTGGATGTATGGACTTGAGTGAATGAAGCCGATGTACAGACTTGCCTAAGACGCAGCATGAGACGCTGGCTGAGACGGACGATGTACAGACTTTGAAGAGCAGTTCAATGTATAGACTTGAAGCCCCTGAGCTAAGGTATAGACTTCACGCTGTACAGACTTTGAGCTTTGATCGTTTGAGCAGAATGCAATGTACACACTTAGCGATGTATAGACTTGGCCAGGAAAGCGTAGGGAATTGTATGAGTGTATAGACTTGGCCAAGCGTAGGAAAAGATGTGGAGTGTACACACTTGGTAAAACAAGGTTCAGTGTATAGACTTGGAGAAGCGAAACCGATGTACAGACTTTGAAGGATTCGAACGGGAGAGTGTATGGACTTGGTTCCTGTAGCAGTGTATGGAGTTGAAGGTATGAAGGCGATGTATGGACTTGGTGAACACTGCAATAGTAATCGGATGTATAGAGTTGAAGTTTAGACAAACCAGTGTATAGACATGAAGCTTGACAATCCAGTGTATAGAGTTGAAGCTTGGAAGGATGTATAGAGTTGAGCTGTACTGACTTTGGCAATGTGCAGACTTAACTGGTCGGGCAGTGTACAGACTTAGAATATTAAGACCAGTGTATAGACTTTGGTACCCAGTCTATCAATGTTCTGATGCGTCGACCCACCCTTGCTGATGAGTCGACCCACTACTGTCCATATTAACCAAACAATGTAGATAGATGAAATAATGAAACAACATATGAACTGTACACACTTAGGTGATGAACCAGCATAAGTCTAGAGATAGAAGATTGATTTATAGTGTGAGACATCATCAAAACCATAGGGATGCAACAGTCATGTTATATTCTTGCTTGATCATATTTCCAATCTACATGAATTCTCATATCTCATCTTGATCATATCTTGTTACTTGGGTTACTTTGATTTATACTGCATGTTTTACTGTATTTCCTTTTATCTTGTTTTCTAGAGCTAAAATATTAATTACTTAAACATTACCTTCATGTTGATACGAAGATACCTACTAGGCAAGTGTGCTCATACCCAACTGTTTCAATTTTTTCAGGACATTCTAGCAGGTCGGATTCAGACTATTCAAGTGATGGATCCGAGAGCGATTGATGGTTCGGGAGAAGCCGTAGCGAGTCTAGTCAAGAGTCAATTATGTAATTTTCACTTAATTGAGTCTAGTTAGTCAAAGAGTCTTTGTAAACTTTTCGTTATGATTCAACAAAGTCAAGGTTTTTTAATTATATCCTCTTATTTTCACTTTTATGTGTGAATGATTAGCGCTCTGATTGTTATTATAACTTGAGGCTTCTCTTGCCGGCTGTTCACGATCCCAATTAGTTTCCGCTATATAATCTCGGGGCGTGACAACCTAATCTATAGGATAGGCTTGGTCTTTTGTGTAATTGGCAGGGGTAGTCTTGTCATGTAAAGAGTTGAGCTCCTATAAATAGGACCCAACTCCCCCATTTGAAGCTAATGAAGAATTCAGAATTTGAGCCATTTTTATTCCTTTTATTGGTGGATTCCAATAGCCTAGGGTGGATTCCCTAGTTGGGAGTGGATTCTCTCCCTATATATATCTCTCTCTACCCCTCTCTCTCTAGCTACATGTGTCTCCATTCTCTCTCTTCCCCAAGAGAGTGGGCCCCCCTCCACTTCACACATCCACCTCATCACCCCCTCCACTTTAACCTATCCCCTTCTTGCCACCTCACCCATCTAGTGCCACATCATTCGCCACCTCATTGTGACCCCTCAAATCCCCCACCTCTCCATCAATTGATCATTAAATTCCCCCCAGCCTCCTAGGCAATTCCCCAGCCCCAACACACCCTTCCCACTCCTAACACACCCCTTCACTTCCCCAAGCACCTCTTCCCCTCCCCAAGGCAATCATTTATTCCCCTAGCCCACCCACCAACGAGAGAACCCAGCCACCTCACCACCAAGGCCGCCGCTCTCTCTCTCTCTCCCCACCCTTGGCAGAACTCCCCCCCATCCCTCCCCTCTACTAGATCCGCCCCCTCCAGCTCTCTCCTCCCTTCTCCAGCTTGGTTCACAGCCCCCCCACCTCCCCTCTCAACCAGGGAAAGCCCCCCAACCCCTTCCCACCCCTTATCTCCCCCTTCTCACTCTCTATCTCCTACTACCACCCAAAAAGCAGCAGTGGTAGGATCGTCCACCTTGTTGTAGCATCGCCACTGCCTTCCCTGAGGAGTTCCTGGTGACCAGCTCAGCATCAGTGGATCCCTCTTCAAATCATCTTCGCCACAAGAGCTAAAGCCCCTTCATATGACGTCGGGGCTGACCGGAGGATCAATTCCTGTCCAACTGCGCAGTCTACCTCCGGCAGACAACCAGAGACAAGTGGCAGAGGCCCCCACGACCTCCACACCGAGCATCTGGCCACGCCCTTCGACCGAGGTGTTCCTCATCAAGTTCTCTTCCAGCACATGAGGGAAGGACTGCATTCGGTCATCGGAGCACCCCGGGACGATCGTTCTCCCCTGTGCGCGCAGATTGCTCTCCCCTCTGTCAGGTTGGACCACCCTCTGCTCTTCTAGTCATTGCTATCACCTCTGACCTCGAACGGGGCCCTCTCTTCTACCACGCATAGTAGACCCCTCCATGATCATTTCTACCTTGGCCCCGCCCCCAACTGCGATCGGAGGAGCTGGTAGTGCCGCAGTTTCACCACCTCTGTCTATTGGATTCTGTAGGGTCATCCTATCTGCTCAGTCTCCAATCGTCTAGAATCGGATCCATACGGCGTCGAGCGGACCTTTCCTTGCTACAGAATGAAGAAGGATCAATTACGGACGTTTCGGCACCAACCTCATCATCAAAACCAGTCCGTGGAGCTTGTGGTGAGTGAAGAAGCCACCCTCTGTCCAGCGAGGTCTGCTCAGGATAGAGCTGCGCCACTCATCTTGTTCACTAGGATCGCAGCTCAGAGCAGCATCCCGGCAACCCACCAGGTGTTCCTGAGATCCAGAACCATCCACAGAAGACTTCCCAAGTGGTCACGCCTTCGACAGTGATCGGGAGACCCGTCGGCGTCCCCTGCAACAACTTACTATCCTACAGAACACCGTGTAGGCAGACTGCGCACTGCACGCCGATCTCCCTCCCTGCCTGGCCGGCTGACCGCCCCTCTCTGCGTGGAGGTAATCGTTGGTTGTAATCCTAACTTCCCCACCCCTCATTCCCCCCTCCCACGTGAGGTGTAGTGTTGTAATTGAGTTCAGAGCAGGAGAAGCTCCATCGGCGCAGCGCGCGGGGAGTCCCCCGCTTCTCCGCTCGCCCTCGTCTTCAGCCGGGATCGGCATCTTCACACCGATCATGTATTCTCTGAACCCTCCCTGGTATTGTTTGGTCCCTTAGTATCATTTCTGAGCTTAGTTGGCGAGGAACAGAGCGCCTGGCCCCGTGACTCCTCGATCACAAGTGGCCACCACGGGTAGAGTGAGGAGAGAGCCCCGTGCCCTCAAGGCACGAAGTCCGCCCACTGCCATGGGTGCCCCCTATCCTAGGGAGGGACACGTTAGGCTGAGCCATCTCCCTTACCAGTAGGTTTCAGGTCCCCAAACCCACCCTGCCATCACATAGTCACCACGGGAAAGGGTTGCGCTGTGAATTCAGTCCACCAACATTGAGTCTGCCTTCTTGTCCATGTGCTTGCAAGTCTAGGTCCGAGGATCGCCCGGTCTGTCCCATTACATCCCTAGGGTGTGTCACATCAAGTGGTATCAGAGCAAGTTCTAGACTTGTTCTCACAAGTCAAGTCCTAGGGCATTTGCATCTTGTTGGGTCCCACAGTGTAGTGGCACGGATCTAAAGGGGGGTGAATAGATCCCTCTCTAAAAAATTAAGACCAATTTAATCAACTTGAACGGCTCTCAATACCTCCTCACTAAACGTTTGCAAATGATAAGATCACACACGGAGAATTAGCAAATTTAACTAACCGTATACATAGACAAATCTAGCATCGATGAGCAACATGATTAGCAATCCATCCTGTGAATGATGATAGAAGATAAGGAGCACACACACAACCAATCACAAGTGCACAACGATTTTTAGGTGGTTCGGGACCACGACGGGTACCCTACGTCCACCCCTCACCACCTCGGTGAGGCTTCACTAACATGCTACTCAAGGTAGCACACGGGGATGAACCCCAATACACCACACGCTGCACGATGGTAGCAAACCTCACATACAAGCATGAAGCTCAACACGCTACTACGCAGCACACACACGAGGGTGAACCCTCAACACGCTACTCCGCAGCACACACACACACTAGGATGGGGAACGTACCCCTGCAGTGAGTCCCCACTCGGACACACCACTCCGAACACACACACAATCATTTTCAGTTTAAGGAATGAACACATATATACAATGCAAGGACAATAGGCATCAACTAAACAAAGGATGACTGCAAATAGGGACATGAAATGGATCAATAGACTCCTAGTCGGAAGATGATGGAGTTGGTTTCTTCGATGACTGGGCTTCTTCTTCTTTTCACTCAATCGATGGTTGAGGCACGTAGCAGATTCCTTAACAGGTTCCTTGTTGCAGCTTGAAAGGTGGACGACCTCACGTTCTTCCTCAACTCAACCCGTCTTCAGCTCATCGATGGTTTGGAGGAGATGCAGCTTTGGTCTGTTCAACAAGATAACTTCAGCAAGGTGGAAGATGATCGTCTTCATCCTTGAATCACGCTCAGCACACCAGGAAGGGAGGTAGAAGCAGTTGCGACCTCGTCTTCCTGCAAAACCCAAAACAGAAAAAACATGAAAAACCTTTCTCCCACTTAAGATAAACCTTATCCTTAACAATATATACTCCAGGTAATGAAGGGCCACGTGGAGGGGATATTCCCCCATGGACCAATCAAAGATTGGCACTCAAAGATAGGGTCGTGCTCGGGCATCGGCTGCCCCACGAACCTGTGAGTTTTCCGTTCGCCGGAAAGTGTCGACTCATAGAGTCGACACTCGCGACCGGCCAAGGCATAAAAGCCAGCCAGACAGAGTGAGGCGAGGAAAGTGTCGACTCATAGAGTCGACACATTCTGCATGAAGCGTTAAGAAACGCCCAGACAGAACGCCTCGGAAAAAATGTTGACCCATAGAGTCGACATTTGTTCCCGGGTGAGTCTGGGAAACACCCAGACAGAACAGCCCGATAAAAAGGTCGACTCATGAAGTCAACTTTTTATCTCACGGTTCGAAAGCTTAAGAGGGCCAGGCTTAAAAGATCAAGGCCCCGTGGCAAAGTGTCGACTCAATGAGTCGACACTTCTCCTGACATAAAGGGGTTAACCAATTGACATGAGACATTAAAGATCAAGATGTAAATGATGGAGTTAATCAAAACTTACCCCAATTCACCGACTTATCAGCTAGCTATGCACATGGATTACCTTGTGATATGTGCATCCATTTTCGACCACAAACCTACTTCCATCCGGGTAGTCAAGCAGCATACTCCTCTTTATGGTTTGTTAGACACTTAAGATTGTCCTGAATGGTCATTCCACTTGGATCTTCAAGTTGATTCCAAGAAGTATCTCTGTCAGACATATGCAATAGAGGTAAGTCATTCAAGGCTTTTAAATTCCAAAAGAAGATTGAAAGTCTAGTTCACATTCACACTCAATATTTCTATTGAATCCCCTCAATCAACATGTTAGCTATGACAACAACTCAGTTGACATTTGAATCAGCCAGGGACGTGTTAAATGAGTTTAACCCAATTTGTTCTAAGTCTGTCCTTTCTCAACAGATTCTTGTGGACAGATCAAAACCCATGTCAGTCAACTTCATCAAATGATCTCAAAATAAAAGACCCCATTTAGCTATGACATTGATATTCCACTAAGCATCATTCAATCAAATAGAACAGATCAATCCACTTCATATTCACAAACTACATATGCATTTATTTACATGGAACACACTCACATGGTATTTAGATCATCATCAAAATTTCATAACACAAGGTTGTACACGGGGTTCCACAATCTCCCCCTTTTTGATGATGGTAAAATACTATGTGCAATTAAGCAAAGCCGTTTTAACAAAGAAAATGTGTTTCAGGGAATTTCAAACCAGAAGGTATATTTCAATCAAACCATAACATGCATTCTCATTTCACAACCTAGAGGGCACAAGACATATCCACATAGCATGAATTGTGATCTGATCATCCCAGAAACATGTCTAACCTCATTCAAGAGACATTCATTCCATGAGCTAATTTTAAGCACTCTCAATCCATAAATACATTCCACATACATTCAGCAAAATAGATAACCAAGCTGAGGTTCATTTGATAGCCCATTTAACAAAAGAAATTAAAGATGAAAAGTGGATATCCTATCCACAGTCCATTAGACATACCATGTAGACCATTACCAAAATATCACATGACACCAACCCATGTCCATGAACAACACAAAACCACAAAATTAACACAAGGCACATTCATCTACTCCTTTGTCATCAACAAAAAGGAATGGAAGGGGAGAGTTAGACAAGGTGCAGTCAAATGAATTAGAGTTCAAAGGATCATGGCCTCAAGGGGAGGTAGGAGGTGTTCGAGGACGGTGAAGATAGTCTGACAAATCATCAAACTTGGAGCACTTAATCCCTATCACAGTGTGCAAGGAGTCAATGGAATTCGCCATAGCTGCAAACTTCTGAAGATATGTTTCATAATGAATCTTTAGTTCTTTGACTTACCTTGTGAGCACATCCACTGATTCCTTTACATTGCAGACTTCATCACCTAACTCATCAATTTTGGTGTGCAGTGATGTTTCAGCTGAAGATGTAGGCCGAGAGACTCCAGTTCTTCTGACATGTTCCTCTTGTTCTTCACCTTCACTAGGATCAGACTCTGCAGCTGGAGTTTTTCCTTTCTGAGATCGAAGAGTACGGATCAGTTTTCCGTTCTTTAGCTCATATCCCAGATTGTTGCAGATTGATGGAATGGTGTAAATATCAGCATCTCGAATTGCATGATTGACCTGTTTGCTTAAATCAATGTGCTAGTACTGAAAGATTGGGGTTAATATAGCACCATAAGGTAAATTTATGTTCTTTGATTTTCTGCAGCTGGTTATGTATTCCATCATCACAGTGGGGAAGTTGATTGGTTCTCCACTCATAATTTGAACAAATAGAAATTTGTGCCAATCTGTCACTTGTTCCCTTGACCCTGATCTAGGTAGTAAAGTTGTGGTCATCATGTGGTGTAATATCCTTTGAAGTGGTGGAAAATTGTTTGCATTTAACTTGGGTACACAGCCTTTTGCTACTATCTCATCAGTCATAAGCTCATAGGCAAGCTCTTCTTAATATATTGCTTCCTCATAAATCATGCCAGTATCATATGGCATATTAAGGGCTTTTCCAATTAGTTTAACAGTCAATGGAACAGGGTGCCCATCCAGTTCCATGTGCAATTCATCATTCCTAACGACCATGTTTCCATAAAACTGATGAACAAGAGAATGATAAACTCTCCTATGTTTTGACAAGAAAGGGATCAAGTTGGGCTGCCTTCTCAAAAGTTCAACCAATTTCGGTGACACAGTTTCAATGCTTCTGAAATCAATAGCACGGGGATGGAGTACCTTTCTTTCAACTAGCATAGTACTCTCTGAAGCTCTCTTCTTTCTCTGAGCTTAAGCTTCCTTGTCTTTGCGCCGTAGTTCCGTCATAATACGAGCTTCTTCTCTTTCTTGCACGGATCTCTTCTTGGGGGCCATTCTTGCAACTCGGACTACCTTGAGTGGATGTAGATGGAAAAAGAGTGTGCAGCTCAGTGTCCTTTGAACAGATGCAGGTGTTCCTCATAGTAGCTCGACATCCATAGCAAAGGCTCCAGACGAATGTGGTGAAATATGACGCCGTGAATGCTTCAGGAGGAAGAAGAGGAGCAGACGCCGCCACCCACCGGAGGGTTTCTTGGGGATGAAGGGCGCAGACGAAGTGAAGTTTAAGGAAGAGGAAGACTAGAGAGGAAGAATCACGGAGGCTTTGGGAAGAAAATGAACGCCCGCGGCTTCGTGTGAGGGTTCGTTGAGAGATGGAGGAGGAAGGGGTTTTTAGGGCAAGAAGGACATGCGTTTGAGAAGACCACGGGGGATTTAAGAAAGAGGCGGATGAACGGTTTCAACCAAAGAGACCCAAGTGACCTTAGGTTCGATTGAGATTAAGTGAGGAAGGACCCCAGCGGACCGGTTCACGAACCGGGATCCAGAAACAAAGTGTCGACTCATTGAGTCGACACATTTTTGAAGCACTTCTGTCCCGCGAGAAAAAGGACACAGTCAATGAAAGGTTGACTTTAAGGGTTGACACTTCCTCTACAACACAAAATTCTCAACTGAAGTGAAGGGGAATGAAGGCCAAGGGTGTAAGATGTGATACCAAATGGATTATGGACACAGATCAGGTAGAATGTGGGTTGATTAATAGGAAAAATTTTCTTGCACAAGAAAAATCAATTAGCCACAATTGGATGACCAATACAATTGAACATGCAAGCATTCATCTCCAATATCCATCACAGTTCATTGTAACTGAAATGTTCCAAGGAACAGACCAGATCTGAACTAAAGACTTTTCATCCTCATGAAATAGCAATAAAACCAAGATTGCTTACCTTGACCCAAGGGAAGCTGTTACCTTGAATCCTTCATATTGGGCAATTCAATGAACTCATGATAAAGCACATTAGAGTCACCCAATGCAACCTATTAATTCTGTGCATTATAGCTCATGGTCAGTGCAATATGAGACAAAGTCCGTGCAATGGACACAATGTCTGAGCATCAAATCAACATTCAAGACAGTCCAATCATAATTTGTTCTCAATTCAGCACATGGACAAATTCAACATGGAGGCAATCATGTCAATCCTTTTAGCAAAGCTCTTTGTAGTGAAATTCATGGAAACACAAGTTGAAGACATGAAATTTCAGGGTTAAGACATGAGATTTCAGAGATGTATTCACATGATCAGAAGGACTTTTCATGGGGGTTCACACAATCATGATCAACTCATGCACTTCAAGCATACACGCAGGCAGTCAAGCATATATAGATATAAAATCAAGCATGAGGGTCCCTTAGGGACAGGTATATAAGGAATGCAACTGATTTTAGCATGATGTCCATGAACCATATTAACAGGGTTGTGCTTACAAGTAGATGTACTGCATAACCAATCAAAATCAACTAATTCAGGAAATACACTCACACAATCAAGCTCAGATTCAACATGTGAACAATGAGGAATGACTTTCAAAATAATATGGATAATCACATGTTCTAAGGAACACTAACAAGAATCTCTCCTCCCTACATCTCCATACACAGTGCTCGACTTTTGGTAGCTTCGCACAGTCCCAAACAATTTTTTGATAAGATGCAATTGAAATGACTAACTTTTTGACGCGAGTCATGTCCTTTGTTTCAGGGGCATTTCCCGGTTACTCAGTTTCGTCATTTATTTGGAATGTGAATTTTTGTCACTTTTCGTTCCGAGTTTCCTCCTTTGTTTCAAGGGGGATTTTCGGCTACTCGGTTCCAATTCCACTTATTGAATTTTTTTGGTAGGACTGACAGCTTTTTCCTCACGAGTCACTAGACTTTAATGTAGGGGTTTAAGAATCCTTAAAAGTGTTGAGTGGAATAACTGAGATCCTTATTGAATGAAGTCATTTGTCTCAAGGTTCCATATGGAGTGAGTGATTGAATAGATAGTAGTAGATGAATTAGTCTACTCAAGGTTATGTCTCCCCCTAAGTGTATGCACGATTGAAAACAAAATTTCTTTTTAATATGTGCCATGAAGCATACATGCCTTGATCAATGCAAATTTATTTATCAAGGTTGTTCGGCCATAGAAGGGTTCAAAAAGTAAAGGGTGTGTATGATATACACTCAAGCATGTCAAAATGATATATTCAAGCAAGTTGATTAACGGTACGTGGCGGAGGTAAAGGTCCACAGACCCTACTCACGCATAACGAAAGCTTCCAGGTGGACGTAGTCCACCTTTCTACTAACATCATTTTAGATACCGAAAAATCATGGCATTCATGTACACAAGGATATGAATATATGCAAGTCTGTACATCAAAGCGACCGATGACTGAATTTTATTTGTATTAACAAGTGTGCAAAAAGATGTGATATGTATAAGATGTAAAGTGTGTGTGCTCTATGTGTAAAGTTCAACTTTTATTCACAAAAAGAGATGAGTGTAACTATAGAAAGCTCTGTGAACAACAGCAAAATAATAGTTATTCACACAAGAAAACACGAGTGAAAGCCATTAACCTCTATGAACAATTGGAAAAGATTGTTATTCACACGTGGAAGTGAGAGTGGAATGTATTACCACAGAAGCTCATCAAATTTCTTCCCTTGGAGGATTCTTATTCTATTGAAAAATTATTCCATCTCAAGGCACCCCTGCAAAACAGGGTTCTCATTTTGAGGTTCTAGGTATCCAAGCCATCTTGGGTCCCTGGGGGTTAGCTGCACCACGACTGGGTGCTTTCCACATTTTCCTGAAATTCAGATTGTCAAAGTGCAGTAAATAACAATCATCCATAAGATGTCCCACATGACCACAGTAATGACAGTGCACACGTTGATTCAATTTCTTTGGTTGGACATTAACAGTGGGCTTTTGTGCATGTATGGGGGTCTATGACTTTGAGTATGAAATTTGGGTTTTACATTTAACAACCAATAGTTTTTCATCGTATGACCCATTTTTCCACAATGAAAGCATTCAACTTTCTTTTTCTGATCAAATTGAAATTTAATGTCATGCCTCCTACAAGCATTCAAATCATCCTCTTTCATCAAACTACAGTCATGCATTAGATGTCCAAGCTTACCACAATAGTGACATGATGCATTGTTTTGTTTTGGAGCTTGGTGTTCCACATTAGATTTCTTTGCATGCATATTAGGCTTTTGTTTGATAGAGGAAGGAATGTTTGATGTATTGGAGGAGCAAGAAGCATGAACAAAAGAGGTCTTAGTTTTCTAATTAAATGCTTCCTTATTACTAGGATTGTATCCTAGTCCTTCCCTTTGGAAGTTCACCTTAGTTCCTAGAAGTTTGTTTAGATTCTCCTCCCCACTCACAAATTTACCCAAGGACTTATTCAAATCAGATATTTCAGACTGAAGCGATGCAATGTGAAGTTCACATGAGATAATTTCATTTTCACAGAAAATGACTTTCTCATTCAGAGTGGCGTTTATGGTTTTGTGAGATTCTATTTCCTGTTTTAGAAGACTCACATTATCACTTTCTTGTGCAACCATTGACTTGCCTTTTTCAAAAGTCAGAAGTTTTTCTGACATAGTCGTATTCAGCAGTTTAAGCTTTTCAAGTTCAGAGTTTAGCAGTTCATTTTCTTTTTCAAATTTTCAAAGTACTTCAATCTGCCCTCAAGTAAAGAGATTTGAATAAGCAAGGCATCATTGTCCCCTTTTAGTTTCTAATTTTTATCCAAAAGGGACAAGGTATCTATTTCAGAGTCAAATAGTTTCTCAAAAAGTTTTTCATCATCGGATAGAGAATCTAACTTACTCCTTAGACTTTCTTCGGTTTCCTTAAGCAATGAAACTTTACATGCCAAGTGTTCATTTTCATTTTCCAATTTTTCAATTTTTGAACTTAGATCAAGGCACTTTTCACAAGAAGAATTGTCATGCATATTTCCATTAGGCTTCTTCTTCAATGCTTTATTTTTACACTTCATCTTTTTATATTTTTCTGATAATTCTTCATAAGCATTTACCAAATCTTCAAATGACAATTCATCTTCATCGGATTTGGAGCTTACCTCCTCAGCACTCTCATCATAAGTCTGATCAGTGTCATCAGCCATTAATCCTTTTTATCCCTGCTTCTCTTGAGCTTTCACCAACCGGTCCATGAGCTCTTTTGCATTTCTGCAGGAGGAGACGAATGTAAACATGTTAGCATTCACAGAACCTTTCAACAAGTTCAGAATAGTTACATTCTCATGATTCTTTGATCTATCTCGGTTGGACCACTTGGTCTCATCCCGAGATAATCCATGAGGACCATCAGGAATTAGCTTCCACAAATTGGGATTTACTGAATTTATGATCCTACACAATTTTCCCAACCAGGAATTAAAGTCATCACCATGATAGACAGGTAAAGAACTCAACGAAACAACATCTGAAGAAGTATTCATCATTCAAAACTACACTAGGATCCCTCTGAAGATCGTTTCATCTGGGATAACAGAGCCGGGCTCTGATACCAATTGTTGGGTCCCACAGTGTAGTGGCACGGATCTAGAGGGGGGGGTGAATAGATCCCTCTCTAAAAAATTAAGACCAATTTAATCAACTTGAACGCCTCTCAATACCTCCTCACTAAACGTTTGCAAATGATAAGATCACACACGGAGAATTAGCAAATTTAACTAACTGTATACATAGACAAATCTAGCATCGATGAGCAACCCATCTTGTGAATGATGATAGAAGATAAGGAGCACACACACAACCAATCACAAGTGCACATTGATTTTTAGGTGGTTCGGGACCACGACGGGTACCCTACATCCACCCCTCACTACCTCGGTGAGGCTTCACTAACACGCTACTCAAGGTAGCACACGGGGATGAACCCCAATACACCACACGCTGCACGACGGTAGCAAACCACACACACAAGCACGAAGCTCAACACGCTGCTACGCAGCACACACATGAGGGTGAACCCTCAACATGCTGCGGACCGAGGAACGTACCCCTGCAGTGAGTCCACACTCAGAGACACCGCTCCGAACACACACACAATCATTTTAAGTTTAAGGAATGAACACAGATATCCAATGCAAGCACAATAGGCATCAACTAAACAAAGGATGACTACAAATAGGAACAAGAAATGGTTCAGTAGACTCCTGGTCGGAAGATGATGGAGTTGGTTTCTTCGATGACTGGGCTTCTTCTTCTTTTCACTCAATCGATGGTTGAGGCACACAACAGATTCCTTAACAGGTTCCTTGTTGCAGCTTGAAAGGTGGACGACCTCACGTTCTTCCTCAACTCAACCCGTCTTCAGCTCATCGATGGTTTGGAGGAGATGCAGCTTTGGTCCGTTCAACAAGATAACTTCAGCATGGTGGAAGATGATCATCTTCAGCCTTGAATCACGCTCAGCACACCAGGAAGGGAGGTAGAAGCAGCTACGACCTCATCTTCCTGCAAAACCCAAAATAGATAAACCATGAAAAACCTTTCTCCCACTTGAGATAAACCCTATCCTTAACAATATATACTCCAGGGAATGAGGGGCCACGTGGAGGGGATATTCCCCCATGGACCAATCAAAGATTGGCACTCAAAGATAGGGTCATGCTAGGGCATCGGCTGCCGCACAAACCGGCGAGTTTTTCGTTCGCCGGAAAGTGTCGACTCATAGAGTCGACACTCACGGCCGACCAAGGCATGAAAGCCTGCCAGCCAGAGTGAGGCGAGGAAAGTGCCGACTTTATAGAGTCGACACATTCCGCCTGAATCGTTATGAAAAGCCCAGACAGAACGCCTCAGAAAAAATGTCGACTCATAGAGTCGACATTGTTCCCGGGTGAGTCTGGGAAACACCTAGACAGAACAGCCTGACAAAAAGGTCAACTCATGGAGTAGACTTTTTATCTCACCGTTCGAAAGCTTAAGAGGGCCAGGCTTAAAAGCTCATGGCCCCAGGACAAAGTGTCGACTCAATGAGTCGACACTTCTCCCGACATGAGCAGAGTTAAAAAAACACTCAAAGGGGTTAACCAAATGACATGAGACATTAAAGATCAAGATGTAAATGATGGAGTTAATCAAAACTTACCCCAATTCACTGACTTATCAGCTAGCTATGCACATGGATTACCTCATGATATGTGCATCCATTTTCGACCACAAACCTACTTCCATCCAGGCAGTCAAGCAGTATACTCCTCTTTATGGTTTGTTAGACACTTAAGATTGTCCTGAATGGTCATTCCACTTGGATCTTCAAGTTGATTCCAAGAAGTATCTCTGTCAGACATATGCAATAGAGGTAAGTCATTCAAGGCTTTTAAATTCCAAAAGAAGATTGAAAGTCTAGTTCACATTCACACTCAATATTTCAATTGAATCCCCTCAATCAACATGTTAGCTATGACAACAACTCAGTTGACATTTAGATTAGCCAGGGACGTGTTAAATGAGTTTAACCCAATTTGTTCTGAGTTTGTCCTTTCTCAACAGATTCCTGTGGACAGATCAAAACCCATGTCAGTCAACTTCATCAAATGATCTCGAAATAAAATACCCCATTTAGCTATGACATTGATATTCCACTAAGCATCATTCAATCAAATAGAACAGATCAATCCACTTCATATTCACAAACTACATATGCATTTATTTACATGGAACACACTCACATGGTATTTAGATCATCATCAAAATTCCTTAACACAAGGTTGTACACGGGGTTCAACAATCTCCCCCTTTTTGATGATGGCAAAATACTATGTGCAATTAAGCAAAGAAGTTTTAACAAAGAAAATGTGTTTGAGGGAATTTCAAACCAGAAGGTATATTTCAATCAAACCATAACATGCATTCTCATTTCACAACCTAGAGGGCACAAGACATATCCACATAGCATGAATTATGATCTGATCATCACATAAACTTGTCTAACCTCATTCAAGAGACATTCATTCCATGAGCTCATTTTAAGCACTCTCAATCCATAAATACATTCCACATACATTCAGTAAAATAGATAACCAAGCTGAGGTTCATTTGATAGCCCATTTAACAAAAGAAATTAAAGATGAAAAGTGGATATCCTATCCACAGTTCGTTAGACATACCATGCAGACCATTACCAAAATATCACATGACACCAACCCATGTCCATGAACAACACAAAACACAAAACCACAAAATTAACACAAGCCACATTCATCTACCCCTTTGTCATCAACCAACTGAATGGAAGGGGAGAGTTAGACAAGGTGCAGTCAAATGAATTAGAGTTCAAAGGATCAAGGCCTCAAGGAGAGGCAGGAGGTGTTGGAGGACGGCGAAGATAGTCTGACAAATCATCAAACTTGGAGCACTAAATCCCTATCGCATTGTGCAAGGAGTCAATGGAATTCACCATAGCTGCAAACTTCTGAAGATATGTTTCATGATGAATCTTCAGTTCTTTGACTTCGCTTGTGAGCACATCCACTGATTCCTTTACATTGCAGACTTCATCACCTAACTCATCAATTTTGGTGTGCAGTGATGTTTCAGCTGAAGATGCAGGCCGAGAGACTCCAGTTCTTCTGACAGGTTCCTCTTCTTCTTCACCTTCACTAGGATCAGACTCTACAGCTGAAGTTTTTCCTTTCTGAGATCGAAGAGTACGGATCAGTTTTCTGTTCTTCAGCTCATATCCCATATTGTTGCAGATTGATGGAATGGTGTAAATATTAGCATCTCGAATTGCATGACTGACCTGTTTGCTTAAATCAATGTGCAAGTACTGAAAGATTGGGGTTAATACAGCACCATAAGGTAAATTTCTATTCTTTGATTTTCTACAGCTAGTTATGTATGCCATCATCACAGCGGGGAAGTTGATTGGTTCTCCACTCATAATTTGAACAAATAGAAATTTGTGCCTATCTGTCACTTGTTCCCTTGACCCTGATCTAGGCAGTAAAATGGTGGTCATCATGTGGTGTAATATCTTTTGAAGTGGTGGAAAATTGTTTGTATTTTACTTGGGTACATAGCCTTCTGCTACTATCTCATCAGTCATAAGCTCATAGGCATGCTCTTCTTAATATATTGCTTCCTCATAAATCATGCCAGTATCATATGGCATATTAAGGGCTTTTCCAATTAGTTGAACAGTCAATGGAACGGGGTGCCCATCCAGTTCCGTGTGCAATTCATCATTCTTAACGACCATGTTTCCATAAAACTGATGAACAAGAGAATGATAAACTCTCCTATGTTGTGACATGAAAGGGATCAAGCTGGGCTGCCTTCTCAAGAGTTCAACCAATTACCACTCCAGCACCTAGTTTAAGTGGGATGACCCCATTGCGATCTACCCACATCCCACCCATTACCACTCCAGCAACTACCATCCCTAGCCATGCCATTTCTCGGAGAGAAGAGAGTTCTAAAGGGACAAACATGAGTGGGAAAACCTCAGGTAATGCAAGCCAGATAGAATGCTATAGGTGCCACGAAATTGGACACATCGCAAGTCAATGTCCCACTATAAAGCCGCCTACTTTGCTCATGGAGGAGAAAATCTCCCCACCCCAAGGGGAAGTTGAGGGCGTGATTGAGGTACATGAGGCCTCCCTTGAATGGGAGGAAGAGTACGAGGAGCAACGCCAAGAGTCGGGTCAAGAGTATCCAGCCCCAACCATCGACCCACAACTAAACATATCTAGGCGCATCCTCCACATTCAAGATAATCGACCTAGGATACCTACTCCTCACACCTTTATGAGAGTAGTTATCTTAGATGAGTCCCTAATCGAGTGGCTAAAGCAAAGCCCCGTCCGTGTCGACTTGCACCCACCCATGGACAACCATTTCCAAGTCATGCCAGTCCAACCTCCCCATATGGTCTACCAATCTTTCTACTTTGTAGGAACTATGAGAGACTTAGTTGAATGTCTACTTGAGCAAATGAAATTGACGGACTTGCTAGCCCTGGGGTCATACGACATAGGATACCTTAGTTTCACTCACCTCTCTGTTGGGTCCATCACCTCTATCTACACAAGGGGTCTCTGCACAAGTGAGATATTATTGTTCCTTCCCAAACCCGAAGAATTTGACCAAGGCCAACCCTATGACCCTCTTTCCTCTCAAGAGAAAGGTACCTCACCTAGGGAGTCACCCTTGGTGTTTGTCCCACTAGGTGGCGAATGCTTAGTCCACACTAAGGAGTGCGTGACTTGGGATGCCATAAGTCTAGAATTGGAAGAAGCACCCTTCCCCACAAGTCTCACCCACCTGGATCCCTTTGACCCCATCGGATGGGAATCATAATGCCAACTTGTCCCCTTACCTCCCTTCACCATTGCCTACCCCTCATCCATTCCCAAAGACCCTTGCATTAGGCCCCATCAGGCCCTTACCTATTGCATCCCCGCCACTACGTGCCTAGTGGGCCCTCTCCTTGGGAAGAGCCACACCCATCCCTCGGTGAAACTAAAACCAACCCATCCCTAGGCCTAACCCGCACCCGCATTGGAGAACTTATAGAGTGGGTCTTCTTTTGTCAAGAGATAGATGAAACCAACTTCGCCAAGAGCCTAACCACACTTGATCCTTTTGATCCATCCGCGTGGGGATCCCCAAACCTACCATCCTAGTTCTGATTCTCCAAAGAAGCCCTGTACCTCGCCCCTTGCCAAGTCCTTTGCACCAGAGTTGAACAAAGTCCCTCCGTGCATGCACCCATACTTGGGAGTGTAAAGCTCAACATTTGGATAGAGTTGCATGGTAGGTCCGCATTTGGGTGTCCAGGTCCACCTATGGCAATTGATAGGAAGCACATACATGATAGGACCACATTTGAATGCCCCGATCCACCAACCTTCGATAGGGAACCCATACATGATAGGACCACATTTGGATGCCCCAGTCCTCGAACCTTCGATAGGGAGCCTATGCATGATAGAGCTACATTTGGAAGCCCCGCCCCCCCAACCTTCGCCGACCTTGATATGGAATCTAAGCATGCTAGGTCCACTTTTGGGTGCCCGGGACCCCCGATATCCAATAGAGTGTCAGCATTCACAAAGTCATGTGTCCAACATGTCAACAGGTTGCATGTCTGCAAGCACATAAACAAAAGGAACGAGATTATAAAAGGCAAGCTGATGCTCGAAGAAGGCACCAAGAATTTTAAAAAGGTGACTACGTAATGGTCAAGATAGAGAGGCTCCTCCCTAGGACTGTCTCTAAGCTTGGGGCTCGAGGAACTGGACCCTTTAAGGTCTTGGGGCATTTGGGCACAAATGCCTATGAGTTGGCCCTCCTGAATGAATACGGGGTCGACCCTCATTTTAGTGTGGCAGACCTTGTGCCTACAAGGGCCCCGCGGTGGTACCTAGCGAGGATATTGAGCCCATACCCACTTTTGAGAGTGACCCCACCTACCTCTGACCTGGAGAGCCCGACATGAGCAAAAAGATGTGACACTGGATGAACATGCTGCCACCACCAGGATCAGGGTACACCAGTGATACCTTGTGAGGTGGAAGGGCCGGCCCCGTCAGAGGACACATGGGGAAGTCGGGAGGCCCTACTGCAGCGCCATCAGATCAGGGTGGACCCTTACTCGACAGGGTCGAGTTTTCCGCACCCCGGGGGATTGATGGGGACAT
Organism: Amorphophallus konjac; assembly: GCA_022559845.1. Lineage (NCBI taxonomy): Eukaryota > Viridiplantae > Streptophyta > Magnoliopsida > Alismatales > Araceae > Amorphophallus > Amorphophallus konjac. The sequence goes on along the minus strand of CM040118.1, from coordinate 314,018,494 downwards.
CTATCCCAATTCCATCTCACTCGAGCCTTGGATGATCATCGACAACAAGAATTTGAGTTCAAGGTCACATTATGTATTTTTCTTCATTTTTTTGGCGTCATATCTATGTAATTTTAGCTTTTATTGAGTCAAGTACTTAGGTTAGGGAGTTATTTATGTAAGTTCTATGACAATTGGGCCTTAGTCAATTAGTTAGGCCCATAGTCTACTCTATAGGATAGGCTTGGTCTTTTGTGTAATTGTCAGGGGTAGTCTGGTCATGTAAAGAGTTGAGCTCCTATAAATAGGACCCAACACCCCCACAAGAATTCAGAATTTGAGTCATTTTTATTCTTTTTATTGGTGGATTCCAATAGCCTAGGGTGGATTCCCTAGTTGGGAGTGGATTCTCCCACTATCTCTCTCTCTCTACCCCTCTCTCTCTAGCTACCTGTGCCTCCATTCTCTCTCTTCCCCAAGAGAGTGGGCCCCCCTCCACTTCACACATCCACCTCATCACCCCATCCACCTCAACCCATCCCCTTCTTGCCACCTCACCCATCTAGTGCCACATCATTCGCCACCTCATTGTGACCCCTCAAATCCCCCACCTCTCCATCAATTGATCATTAAATTCCCCCCAGCCTCCTAGGCAATTCCCCAACCCCAACACACCCTTCCCAGTCCCAACACACCCCTTCACTTCCCCAAGCACCTCTTCCCCTCCCCAAGGCAACCATTGATTCCCCTAGCCCACCCACCAAGGAGAGAACCCAGCAACCTCACCACCAACGCCGCCCCTCTTCCTCTCTCTCCCCACCCTTGGCAGAACTTGCCACCCCTTCCCTCCCCTCTGCTAGCTTCCACTACCAGAAAATGCGCTAATAGAGACAGAAATTTCACACGGAAAATTTTCCGTTGGAATATCCATCTGTATTTCAGACGGATGACATTTAGTTTAAATTTCACACGGTATTATACATGGTCTGAATTACCGTCTGAAATTTCAGACGGATGGAGTAGTCCGTGTGAAATCTGTGGGAAAAAATTTATTTTCCCTCCACACACGCACGACCCACTCACCGTGCCTCTGCCATCGGGAGACCATCACCGACCCTCTCACCTCTAGCTGTCTCCCTCTGACTTTCTCCCTAGGCGATCGGTGACCGGCGACGGCGGCAGCACTCCCTCCGGCCATCGGCGGCGGTGGTAGCTCTCCCTCCGACGCCCAGGTATCCCTCCGGTGGCCCTCTCCCTCTCTCACCGTTTCCCTCTCCCACTCTCCCTCTCTCATCGTCGATCTCTCTCCGGCGTCTTCCTCTCTGGCCCTCTCTCACCGGCCATCTCCCTCTCACCGGTGCTCTCCCTCTCCCATTCTCCCTCTCCAGCCCTATTCTCCCTCTCCGGCCCTCTCCCTCTCTCACCATCCATCTCTCACCGGCGCGCCCTCTCCCTCTCACTGGCAACCTGACCCATTTCACCTCTCCCACTCTCCTTCTCAGGCCCTCTCCGGCCCTCTCCCTCTCTCAGCGACCCTCTCCGGCCGGCCCTCTCCCTCTCTCACCATTTCCCTCTCCCACTCTCCCTCTCTCATCGTCTATCTCCCTCCGACGTCTTCCTCTCTGGCCCTCTCCCTCTCTCACTGACCCTCTCCCTCTCACCGACACTCTCCCTCTCCCACTCTCCCTCTCCAGCCCTATTCTCCCTCTCCGACCCTCTCCCTCTCTCATCATCCCTCTCTTACCGGTGCACCCTCTCCCTCTCATCGGCAACCAGACCCATTTCACCGACCCTCTCCCACTCTCCCTCTCAGGCCCTCTCCGGCCCTCCCTCTCTCAGCGTGTCACGACTGAACCAGAAGTAGAGGGTCGGTTCCCCTCCTGAGCCTTCATAAAAATTAAGGAAATTCAAATCAGACAAAAAATTAAATTATGATAAGTAGAGGGTGCCTTCATAGGTGGTTTTATTGGTGAACATCAGAATCTGAAGTAATATGGCCATGCAGCTTCTTGGAATATTTTTCTCATTCACGTTCAGAATGCATTTGACAAGGAACAATTATTTTTTTTGTGCTTTAAGGAGATGATCGGTGTTTGCCAATGATGTGTCTCATTTTCATCATGGTCTATATTCCAAATATTTCAGGTTTCTCTTTGTATGTTTTTTAGACTCTTTAGAAACAAATGTGCATTTGTTGATCTTCTAACTATATAACATGTGTATATGCCAGTTTTCTATGTGTCAACCATTGTAGTTGCCAATGTCTCACAAGTATATAGATGAAAATAAAACAAACATTTATCTTTAGTAGGACCTAAGCATCAAATTGGAGTTAGTAAAAGGATTTGTACATTTATCTTCAGTAGCATTTTGGCAGCCAGCTGGTGGTGGGGTTGGCGGTGGCAAAGGAGGGAGCAGGTGGCCGTCGGGGGGATCTCTCACTCACGAGCTGTCACACAGTGCAGCCCGTGAGAGGGATGCCAATGAGTTATCGGTGACGTGGGAGGGAGTGGGAGCTTGGTGTGGAAGGATTCACATGGTAGCTAATCCTGCGAGCACGTATCGATTCACATGGGCGCCACATGCATTTGGTGCCCCGCTTGGGCTGGCATGGCAAAAAAGACCCCACATGGAGGTAGGGTGGAGCATGTAGTGGGTCAACATAGACGAGTCCCGGGTTCGGACACTTAATTTTAACAATGTCATACTTTCTTTTTCTGGAAGAGCTTAATCTGCAGAACCAGAGGCAAAGGATAAGCTAAATTTGGAGAGTGGATTTTCGGGGGAAGGGTGCGAGTGGTGGGGGCGGCAGTTGGATTAAATATTCCTTGTTCAATGTGTTTTAGGTTTGAGTAAGAGGCATAACTAGATGATGCATATGGTGATCTTTTTGTTATTGAAAGAGATCTTTTAAAATGGAAAGAGCTGGTTAATGAAATCTATATGGTGATCTTCTGAATCTCAGCTTCCCAGATCAGATTCAAGGTGAAGTCTACAAGCCTTTGGGATTGTATATGAATGATGAACACTTGGGGCCACATTCAATGTGTGGAATCTGATTCCAAATGAGGATGAAATTCAGTGGAAGGGTCAGTTTCTGATCAAGGGTGCGGCTATTCATACATAGGAAGACATCCGGGCCTGTTTTCCACAGAAAACCGCCATGAAAGGCTCATAATGCTCCAAAGTCATGATTGTCATCCGGGCCTGTTTTCCACAGAAAACCGCCATGAAAGGCTCATAATGCTCCAAAGTCACGATTGTCATTGTTCACTCAATTGGCCTTCTCTTGTTCTTCTGCATTCCTTCGTTATTGCCATTAAAATGATAAACTCTATTTATATGTCCATTCGCCACGGTATCATCATTCCATCATAGCCCGTTGTGTGCTTCATGTTTGCATATTTTTCTAAGTATCAAATTCTGGTAAAATTTTGGCAGCTTCATGTCTATTTATATGCCATTAAAATTTTCTTTTGTGATTTCAAACCTTTTGGATTTTAATTGCATGTAAATATATTTGTAAATCTAATTTTAATAGAAATTTGATGTTGATTTGACTCAAAAATGTGGATTGTTTAGCTTTGATGTTCTTCATTTGAAAATTTCTATAATTTGGGTGTTATTTAATTTGATATATGCATAATGATAATTACGTTGTTATTTAATTTTATGTTATATAAATAGATGGGGTATTCCCTGTGAGCTGAGGTGCGTGGATGCGACCTAACATTACATGCATCTCAGGAGAGCGTGTTAAAACCGTGTCAATGTGCCTTCCTGTTCAAGACTTTAGGATTGATGTGTATGTTCTCATTTGTTTATGAGAATGTATATATCTACCTCAAAGTCTTGAATTGTCATGTTTGGACAGTCTGTGAATGTTTGATCACACTTAGGCAGTCATTTACTATATGTGTTTGTATGGTTTGTTGAGAATTTTGGTTGCGTCTCCTCACTCTTCTCTGATATACCATTATTGATTTTGAGTGTTTTCTTAACCACTTACTTGTAAGTGTTTAATAAAATTTCAAAATCAATAAATATTTTTTGTATATCAGAGAAGTGTGGGGAGATGCTACCGAAATTTTCAGTAAATCGTGCAACACATATAGTAAGTGACTGTGCGATCAAACCTTCATGGATGGGTTAAAAAGTGATAATATAATTAACCGTCCTCTTCCAACTGCAAATGGTCTATGGCGAACGATGTGAGGAAATGGTCGGGTGTAATATCAGGAGTAATGATTTGAAAGTTAGGATGTGTATTGACATTTATTGGGTGCAGGCAAAATGTTGACAGATCGTTCATGGATGTATCATAGAATAGTTGACCGAGTGGTGTCAGATGACTTTAAGCATGGAGTTGAGAGTTTCATTCAATTTGCATTGAGGAATCGAATTGCAGCAACAGACTGTGACGGTCACATTCGATGCCCTTGTTCAAGTTGTAGAAACTTGAGGTGGCGTTCAACATGGGATGTGCAACATCATTTGTACACGAAAGGGTTCGTGGATGGTTATACGAATTGGACGTGTCATGGTGAGAAATTCTTGATGTACGAGCCTGACAATATCACAGGCATAAGTGGGTACGTGGATATGGTTGTAGATGTTGCTGGTCCTAGTTTTAATGTTGATGAGGAACATGCATACATGGAAGAAGCGCCGAATAAGACAGCCGGAAGATTTTATGAACTACTTAGGGATGCTGATGAGCCGCTGTGGGATGGTTGTGAAAAGCACACTCGGTTATCTGCAGTGTCACAGTTGTTGAACTTGAAATCTGAATTTCACATCAGTGAGACTTGTTTTGACCGTCTCCTCCTCTTGATCAAGAGTATGTTGTCTCTAGACGAGAAGTTGCCAGAAATATTTTATCGTGCAAAAAAGATGGTCAATGAGTTAGGGCTTGGATATGTGAAAATAGATGCATGTCCAAATCATTGTATGTTATATTACAAAGACGATGCAGATAAGATATCATGTTCTATTTGTGGCCATGACAGATTCAATCCTAAGGGAGGGGTCAATTCAAAGCAAAAAGATGTACCTTACAAGACATTGCGATACTTCCCTGTTGTGCCTAGGCTGCAGTGGCTGTATATGTCCTCAAAGATGGCTCGACATATGACATGGCACACTGAAAGAGTACGTCGTGCCGATGATATAATCAGTCATCCTGCCGATGGTGAAGCTTGGACTCACTTTAGTCGTACTCATCTTACTTTTTCAGAGGAGTCACGTAATGTTCGATTGGGTTTATGCACAGATGGTTTTAATCCATTCGGTGGTTCAGTGGCATCTTATTCTTGTTGGCCAGTGTTCATGACACCGTACAACCTTCCGTCGCATATGTGCATGAAGCGAGAAAATCTATTTTTGTCCTTACTAATTCCTGGTCAAAAAAATCTTAGAAAAAATTTGGACATATATCTCAGGCCGTTGATTGATGAGCTCAAATTTTTATGGACTGATGGAGTTGTTACTTATGATGCATGTAGGAAGCAAAATTTCATTATGAAGGCTGCATTGATCTGGACAATAAGTGACTTTCCTGCATATGGAATGCTATCTGGTTGGAGCACACATGGGAGGTTAGCATGTCCTTACTGTATGGAAGATACCAAATCATTTGTATTGAAACATGGTGGGAAAGTATGCTGGTTTGATTGCCATCGGCGGTTGCTACCAAGTGACCATCCTTTTTGAAGGCAAAAAGACCCGTTTAAAAAAAATACTATTGAAATGGATGAAGTTGACTTGCAACGGGTGTCGGGTCGACATATGGTGACACGGGTGCACAATTTATCAGATGTAGTACAATTGTCTGGTAGCACACGCCAGCTCCCTAGTTTTGGAAAGGATCACAACTGGAACAAGAAAATCATTTTTGGGAATTACCGTATTGGTCAACTCTTCTTGTACGACACAATCTGGATGTCATGCATATTGAGAAGAATTTTTGGATAATGTGTTCAATACGATCATGAATGTTAAAGGTAAAACAAAGGACAACGCCAAAACGCGTATGGACTTAAAGATGCTTTGTAAACGTCCAGAACTAGAACTACAGAATGTAAATGGAAAAACTGTGCAGCCTAAAGCAACTTACGTGCTTCATGATACATAGATCAAGGAAGTGTGCCAGTGGTTGAAACAGTTGAGATTCCCAGATGGATATGCATCCAACATAGCCCGTTGTGTGAATGTTAATGAGGGGAAAATATATGGTATGAAAAGTCACGACTATCATGTGTTCATGGAGAGGCTAGTGCCCATTGCATTTCGTGATTTGTTGCCAAAGCCGATATGGGGAGCACTGGCTGAGCTGAGTCAATTTTTCAAGATTTTATGTGCATCAGAACTTAGACTTCGGGATGTACAAACTATCGAAGAAAAAGTGGTCACAACCGTTTGCAAGCTAGAGAATATATTTTCTCCGGCATTCTTTGATTCGATGGAGCACCTAGTCGTTCATTTGCCATACGAGGCTATTGTCGGAGGACCAGTACAATTTTGATGGATGTATGCATTTGAGAGGTATGTGAGAATTTTTGTTAAGTTACATGTCGTCCATGGCCGGTACATGTCGTTGCCATCTGACTTGTTGTTGTAGGTGCATACATGAATTAAAAATGAAAGTTCGCAACAAGGCGAAGGTGGAGGGTTTGATTGCTGACGCATATATTCTTGAAGAAAATTTTGAACTTCTGTTCTATGTACTTTGAGTCAGAGATTCTAACTCGTCGTACTTGACCTCCACATAATGATGATGGGGGAGTGGATGAATCGTCCGATCGGCTCTCTATATTTAAACATCCTGGACGTGCGTTCGGACGTTGCTTGATTCGCACGCTCGAAGATAGAGAGTTGTACGCCGCTGAGATATATATTCTTCTTAATTGCCTCGAGATTGAACGTTATTTTGAGTAAGTTCTTAACTCACATTTCCAGCAAGTCCATAAGTTGTTCATCCTTCATCTGCAGTTCATTTAAAGTAGTAGTGTATTTATATTGTAGGCAATTTGATTCAGAATTAGTTGAAAAATATCCAAATATCCAGGGATTGAAGATTGAAAAAGAACGCGAGAAGTTTTTTGCCAAATGGCTGAGAAACCGAGTTAGTGTCGATCGTTGAATATATATGTTTATATTTATTGGAGAGGGGAAAATCTCACCGCCTATACGGAGAGGCCAAACGAAGTCCAAACCGGACCGAACTAGGCTCAACTCCCCAAAGTGGCAGCCCCTGGGCCCACTTATTATGAAGCCCAAAAATTCACTCGGTACAAGCGCTTCCTAGGCAGCCTTCGGTTTGGGAAGTCCGAGCATCAGTCGATCAGGAAAGCTCCCTCGGAGTCCCCTATTCGTTGTCCCGACCCAGCACTTATCCTTCGGGGGACCACTCCTGAACAAGTGCCACTCGCTCGGGCTCACTGATGAAAGCTTAATGATTCAGCCGTTACAAATCCCTTAAGGACATGAAGCTCAAATGGGACAAGGGGAAACCAAGAGTCTGCACGCCGTAAGGAGCCTGCATGAAGGACGTAACCCCCCCTAGAACCCCTCCGCTTACAAGGATCAATTCGCACAACAGGCCACTATTTAAACATGACATGCCCCACTACGACGAGGAGAGCAAGTCAAGTAAGCCTGAACAGGAACCACTTTACCTCTTGGTGAAGAGGGATCTCGCGCTCCCACTTTCCTCCCAACTCTCCTCTTCGCACCTGTGCTCTACCATCTGTGCTGACTTAAGCATCGGAGGGTCTTCCCTGGGGATCTATCCCTGGGCACCTCTGACTGGTTTCCCTTCTTGCAGTTTATACTTCAAGGGTACGTGGTCATCTTCCTCCCCGCTCAGGAGCAGCGCGAGATCGCCCCTCTTTATCTGGCACCGTCTGTGGGAAACGCACAAAGAGCCATCATGGTGCGAAGAAGTTCTGGCAGGAGGATTGCCGCCGACACGGGAAAGGCTCTGGTGTAGGAGGAGGGCGCACCCTCCTTCCCCACGGAGCATTCTCCGTCCGACAATCAAGCCAACGAGCTAACTCCATCAGTGGTGGGGGAACAACTTCCCGGCGGGAGCACTGACACCCTCCAAACCCTCAACGCAAAACTGGATGTCTTCGTGGATCTCATGAGGGCCCAGGCGGCCAGGGAGGAGAAGTCACAGCTCCCCAAGAAAAGCCCCCCACGTGGATATGCGTCCCAGCACACTGTTGGAGGCCGTTTTATCCTCCGGGGGCAACGGCTCATCCGCAACGTGTCAGAAGGACCATCGTACGCCCCTCCCTTGGAGCAAGAAGCCTCCTCAACCCCGAGGAGAGAGAAGACCAGAACACGCAAACCGTTCCTGGACACCGAGGCCCCTGAGGAGCATCGGGGAAGCATGCAAGCGTGCCCCCCAGCCCCTTAGGACACCGATAACCGGAACTCTCTCTCCGGCTGTGAGACTTCAAGAGGCATTTCGCAGAGCAAGAGCGCGTTCTCCGTGCCTTGCAGAAGACCTCTCCTGTGGAGGACGAGGAGCGATCCCCATTCTCCGACTACATCCTGAAGGCAGAGATATCTCCCAGAATCTCACTCCCGACCTTCAAGTCGTACGACGGCCATGGAGACCCGGCCGACCATTACGACAGCTTTGATGCCCTGATGACCTTACATGGGGCATCCGATGTGATCAAGTGCCGAGCGTTCATGACCACTCTTGTTCAGGGCACCCAGGCTTGGTTCAGAGCCCTTGCCCCCGGCAGTGTCCACAACTTCAAGCAATTCGGGCGAGTATTCAAAGAAAGCTTCACCGACAGCGGTCCACCCCGGTCAGTGGGGGGATTATTGGCCCTCAAACAGGAATATGGGGAGAAGTTATGGGCTTATATCAACCGATTCAAATCGAAAGCCCTGCGCATCCCCCGCCTCGATGTGGCCTCTGTCATCATCGCCTTGACCGGGGGTACCCACGACAAGAATCTACGGGGCGAGCTAGTGCTTCATCCCCCTACCTCCCTCGCCGAGCAAGTGACCTTGGCTCTGTGCCATGCAAGTGCGAAGAAGTACTCAGCACCTGCCGAGGCACAACCGGCTCGGGTCGGGAGGGGGACAAGAAGAGACCGTCCGAGCAAGGGACGGGACAAGGAAAAAGGCGGAACTAGGACAGAGATCGAAAAGAGCTATCCCGGAAGTACGAGCCGTATACCCCACTTACCGCCCCCGTCTACGAGATCTATGAAGACATCAAAGGTTCGGGTCTCCTCAACCAACCCGAGCCCATGAAGACCAAGCATCACAATCGTCGCAAGCATTGCCTGTTCCACAGCAACCACGGGCATCACACCAGCGATTGCCATCAACTTCAAGATGAGATCGAGCACCTCATCCGCTAGGGACACCTATCTCGGTATGTGTCTGGGCAAAAGAAAGACCGAGGCGCCACTGAAGAGATTGATAATATCCCCCGCGGAGTCCACATTAACATCATCGCGAGCGGAACGACATCAGGTGAAGATAGCAGCCGAGGACGGAAGCGTCACGCCGAGCGGGCGAGCCGAGCCTCTACTGAGGCATCTGCGGCCCCGCCAGCTAGCGAACCGTAGGCCCTGGTATTCTCTGACCAGGACCTGGAAGGGCTAACCACCCCGCACGATGACACTCTCGTTATATCGGCTACGATAAACCATTGTAACATGGACAGAATCTTAGTCGACAATGGTAGTGCCCCTGATGTATTGTCCTATGAATGTTTCCTCAAAACAGGAGAGAATCCATCTAAACTCCGCCCGATCCGAACCCCTCTCTGCGGGTTCACGGCCAGGCTCCTTATCCCGAGGGAGCACTGATTTTGCCTGTTACTATGAGCACCCCGCCCAAAACCGCTATGATTATGGTAGACTTCATCGTGATTAAGGGGACATGTCATACAATGCCATCTTTGGCCGAGGCATTCTCAATCGAATGAAAGCGGTGCCCTCTACCTTTCACCAAAAGATGAAGTTCCCGACCAAATATGGCGTGGGGGATGTTAGAGGTAACCAGGCATTGGCTAGATGGTGCTATATAGTCTCGGTTGACGCCACAAGGCCGGAAGGGAAGAATAGAGGGGTAAAGGGAGCCGAAGAGGGACCCACAACATCTGAGCCTGGTAGCGAGTTGCTAACGGTCTTCCTTAACGGTGACTCAACCCTAGGAGTGAAGATTGGAGCCGAGCTCCCACTTAAGGAACAAGAAAGATATAAAGATTTCCTTGCGTAGTACATCCGAGTCTTTGCATGGTCTGATGAGCACCTTCCCGGGATCCTGGGAGACGTGGTGATGCACAAGCTTAACCTCGACCCAACAGCAAAGCCAGTACAACAGTGCAGAAGAAAGCACTCCCCACAGAAGCAAGCGATCATCAAAGAGCAAGTCATCAAGGGGCAGAAGATTGGCCTCTTTCGTCCAATTCTATACCCTACATGGCTCGCCAATGTCGTCCTAGTACCAAAAGCTTCTGGAAAATGGCAGATGTTCGTGGACTTCACCGATCTCAACCAGGCTACCCTTAAGGATTGCTACCCGCTGCCGAGCATCGACCAACTGGTCGATTCAACCTCTGGCAACGAGCTACTCAGCTTCCTAGACGCCTACTCCGGCTACCATCAGATCAGGATGAATTCGGAGGACATCAAGAAGACCGCCTTCATCATCGACTTTGGCGTACATTGCTACACCCGGATGCCGTTCGGGTTAAATAACACTAGGGCAACGTATCAGAGATTGATCAACCACATTTTCGAAGGGCAGCTCGGTCAGAACGTCGAGGCCTATATTGATGACATGCTCGTCAAGACGCCCAAGGCCGAAGACCACCTCGCCGACTTAGTCGAGAACTTCAACACTCTCCTGAAGCATAACATGAAGCTTAACCACTCTAAGTGTGTCTTCGGAGTCAGATCCGGGAAGTTCCTAGGCTTCCTGGTCACTCAGCATGGAATCGAGGCTAACCCCAACAAGGTCCAGGCCATCCTGGACATGCGGCCACCCACCTGCATCAAGGACGTCCAGTGCCTTATGGGGCGCATTGCTGCACTCAACCGCTTCCTGTCTCGGGCGGCCGAACGATGCCTACCCTTCTTCAAATTGTTGAGGGGACCCAAAATGGCATCTGCTACGTTGGCTTGGGACGAGGAAAGTCAGAAGGCTTTCACTGAACTCAAGGAATTCTTGACCTCGCCTCCGGTGCTGTCCAAGCCAGTGCAAGGTGAAGCTCTACACCTCTACCTCTCGGCAACCCCTTCTACTGTAAGCTCGGTCCTGGTCAGGAATGACGTAGGAGTTGAGAGACCCGTTTACTATGCCAGCAAGGTGCTTAATGAGGCCAAAAGAAGGTACCCCGCAATCGAGAAGCTCGTGCTAGCGTTGGTTATCTCGGCCAAGCACCTCCGACCCTACTTCCAAGGGCACCCCATCGTCGTATTGATCGTCGAACCTCTGAAGAAGATTCTATTTCACCCGGAAGCCTCGGGACGCCTCGTCAAATGGGCAATCATGCTTGGGGCCTACGATATCTCGTATCACCCTCGCTCGGCTCCTAAGGACAGGCTCTCGCAGACATCATCGTTGAAAGCACGGTCCCGATTGAAGATGCACTTCCGCTAGCAACCTGGCCTACCTGGGATCTGTTCATCGATGGATCCTCCAATTCAATAGGAAGTGGCGCCGGCATTCTCCTCAAGTCCCCTGAAGGAGCGAAACTTTGGTACGCCCTGAAGTTCAACTTTCAGGCATCCAACAATGCCTCTGAGTATGAAGCTGTTATCTCGGGAGCCAGGATGGCTCGATGACTGGGGGCCGAACGAGTCAGGATCCATACTGACTCTCAACTGGTCGCTAGCCAAATCAACGGTGATTATGAAGCTCGGGAAGGACACATGGTCAAGTACCTCCAAGAGGTAAAAAGGATGGCCCAACTTTTCGAGAGCTTTGAGGTAGTCCGAATAGCCCGGGAAGAAAACTCCTGAGCGGACGCCCTCTCTTGACTGGCCTCCTCGCCCGACCCCGCTAGTACATGATCGGTCTTCCTCGAAGAGCTCGGGCAACCGAGCATCAAATCCGAGCTTATGACTATTGACCCGGCACCCTCAAGCGACTGGCGGACCCCCTACATATCCTGGCTCCGGGATTCTCAACAGCCCACCGACCCTCGGGAGGCTCGGAAGCTCAAGTACCAAGATCGACGTTTCGTCATGCTGGACGATGCCTTGTACCACAGATCCTTCTCCGGTCCTCTCCTCAAGTGCATTAGCGCCGACGAAGCCAGCCGAGCGATACACGAAGTACACGAAGGCATCTGCGGAGCGCACCAAAGAGGAAGATCGCTCGCCAGGATCCTACTACGGCAGGGTTATTGGTGGCCCACTCTCCAGCACGACTGCTCGAGCTACGTGTAGAAGTGTGATCGATGTCAACGCTTCGACCACCAGATTAATCAGCCCGCTACGGAGCTCATCACCCTTGCCGAGCCATACCCTTTTGCTTGGTGGGGGATCGACATTCTGGGGCCGTTCCCTATGGCCCAAGCTCAGAAGAAGTTCATCATCGTCACCGTCAACTATTTCACCAAATTGATCGAGGCCGAAGCCATCACCAGGATCACCGAATCAGTCGTATGGAGTTTTGTTTGGAAATCGATCATCTGTCGCTATGGTGTCCCCCAAGTGATTGTGAGCGATAATGATTGACAGTTTGATTCTCATTATTTCAGAGACAGATGTGCCGACCTAAACATTCGCAACCACTTCACTTTGGTAGCCCACCCTTAGGCTAACGGACTGGTCGAGAATGCCAATAAGACTATCTTGAAAGGCATCAAGACCAGGCTCGGCAAACCTAAGGGATGCTGGCTCGAGGAATTGCCGAGCGTACTATGGTCGCACCGAACTACTCCAAGAACGGCTACTAGTGAAAAACCTTTTCAGCTGGGGTATGGCACGGAAGCCGTAATTCCGTTGGAGGTCAGCAATCCCTCTCTCCGAGTCGTCCACTTCGAACCCGAGGTAAACGAGCATAAATTGCAAGAGAACCTCGACTTGGCGGAGGAGATCCAAGAGATTGCCAGCATCCAAGCAATGGAATACCAACGGCGCATCACTCGATACTACAACTCCAGAGTCTGAGACAGACCCTTCCATCTAGGAGACTTCATCCTGAGGAAGGCCAAAGCATCTCGACCACTAGAGGCGACGGGGAAGCTGGCCCCTACTTGGGAAGGTCCCTACCGAGTGGTCGAGAAGCTCAGGAAAGGAGCATACCGATTGTCCACCATGGAAGGAACACCCGTCCCTCGGACGTGGAACGCAACAAATCTTCGCAAGTTCTACTTTTGAACATTTGGCAAGCATACACATGTAAGCAAAGTAGAATAAACACCATTCTTCTCTTCTTATTAAACTTTGATGTACATCAAGAAGGCCGTAGCCGATATAGTATACATGTACAAAAAATTTCATCCCCTGGTACTACAATGAGCAGAACGCTCAGCCGACCCAGTAGACGTTCCCACGCCCAGCCACTGACTCTGTCTCGTGCAGAAATTGGCTCGGATGAAGGATCGTCGACTTCGTTGGTTTGAGAAAGCTCGGAGGAGAAAAGAAAAATGGGAAACAACCAGAAGAAGAGAGGAAGGAATACAAGTAAAGGCCTCCTCTCTGCCAGCTCTTTGGAAGGCAGAGAGTGCAGGCACCCTTCGAAGAGTGAAAGGGGAGGGAGAAAGAGAAAATGACAGAGATGGACAAGGAGGTAGGGGAAGGCCCGGAAAGGAGGGAGCTTAGTTGGCTCCCTCTTCCCCTCAGAATGGCGTCGGCAGGTTAGGGATATGAGTGCGACATGCCTCGGCATGACGAACCCTCTTCGCGGGTGACCCCCGACTGACGAACCCTCTTCCAGAGCGAAATAATAGGAGCTTCCCTCCCACCGCCATCTGCAGCATCATCTTCCGAAACTCCTTCCATGCCCCACCAAGACTAACAGCACAACGCTTCACGGAAGGGAAAAACCGCCAGGAACTGCCTTAAGCGATGAAGGAAAAAAGAGACGCCCCTCGGACCTTTTATAGGCTGAAGGGGAAGCTGACCGCTTTAAATGACTCTGCCCTTACAAAACATGCTACCAAGGCTTCCCCTGGCTTGGTTACCTCATTTCTGGTTATTCCCCCAGTGGGACGCGCGAAGCGGTAAGTCATTAAGGGCGGTATGGAAAAATGGAAAGGTGCCAACGCCATGTCAGTTATTTGACAGATCGGCGCGCGCAAAATCTGCAAGAAATCGGCACCTTTCTCAAACGACTACGGATACGACAATCAAATCACACAAAAAGTTGTAAGAAACAGTCAATTCAGCATTCAATACTACCGCTATTGTAGTTTCCAAAAAGAGCCTTGCTCAGCTACATAGGGAAAAGAAAGAAAGATAGAAAAGAGCTATTTCATTAGGCCTCGGGCCCACCTCCAAGCTCGATAGATAAGTCTTCTTCGGCACCGGACGATCTGCCCCCAATGTTCCCGGCGACGGCCATCCCAGACACCGACCCCACCTTTGTGGGAACTGTCTCGGTCGTGTGCCCTCCCGAGGATGCTGGAGTTGGCGGTCGCTCGGACGGAGCAGAATTCACCTCTTCGCTCGACGTGTAGTGGGAAGAGTCAGTGGAGCCCCACTCCGAGTCATAGCACTGACCAGAAGGAAAATCGAGTGAAGACGACTAGGCCTTTGCCTCCAGAACAGCCCGATCGTAGCCCTAGGAGAAGCCCTTCCGGAGTCCCCATCGGTAGCCCGACTCGTAATAAAAAAAGGCCACCTACTGGAGAGCTGCCTGGTAGGCCTCCGAGTACCTATGTTGCTCGAGTGCTTCCTTCCTAGCCAGCCCCGCCTTCCTCTCGAGCTCAGCTATCTGCTGCTCGAACTCGGACAACCTTCCCTCGGTCTCGGACAGCCTTCGCTCGGCATCGTTCCGTGAATCCTCGACCGTCTGGACTCGGTCCTCGAGCCCTTCTCGCTCGGCCCTCCATTGATCGTCCCGCTCGACCTGGTTTCTACGCTCCGACTACAGGAGCTCACTCTTCTGCTGGACCATGCGATGAGCTTGGGCCAGCTGCTCCGACAAAGACGAGCCTCCGCTTGGCTCGACTGCGCTAATGCTCGGAGCGGAGTGATCTCTCGACGAAGGTCTTCAAGATCAAGGGTCAGACGCTCGACCTTCTGATCGAGCGCACCACGGGCCCACGAAAGAGTCTCCCGCTCAGACTCCACCCGAGCGTACGCATCCACAGCTTCGGCCCCCAATTGGGCCAGAATCAGCCCTCCCTCCATAATCTGCTCCAACAGCGAAGAGGGGGGACCCTTCCAGACTTTTTCCTACAAGTCTTGAGAAGCTAAAGAATGACACTCCCGGTACAGAGAAGCCCGGACACTGAAGGTGTTGGTAGAAGGACGGGAAGCTCTCACCGGAGCGGTTGGGACCAAGGCATCTCCCTCGGGCAATCCCGTCCCAGGGGCCCCACCGGTCGGCTCAACATGAGCACCCCCACTGCGTACCTCCCCAGTTTCGGTTGGGTGTGATCGAGTCACCTCCTCCTGCGACCCTGAGCCTCGACCTACTGGGGACGGACCCCCTCATATGACGGCCCCTCTGCCACGGTCGACGCCTCAGCATCGGTAGTTATCCCTCCGTCATCGGCCCCCTCTTGCTCAGTAGAGGGGATAGCCGACAGGGAATATCCTCTGGAAGCACGGACGACCTCCTCCTTCCTCGACCGTTTCTTCTCAGCAGACTAAGCCTGCATCGAAGACCATAGCAGCTTGGCCATGGGATCCTTGTGCTTGATCCCTCGGTGCTCGGAGGCATCGTCCTGAGTCACCCGCTTGCCCTTATCCCAGGCACGGGACGAACCCCCCGAAACTTGAAGATCGTCCGGAGCTGGTGCCTCATCCAAGTCAATGACCTCCAACTCAGACGAAGGTGCCTCCTCCTCGACCGCTCGCCTCGTGTCTGAACCACAAAAAGTAGACTAAGAGAAGAAAAATCCCAACTCAGCAAGAAGGAGGACCGAGTTCCCGAACTCCGTACCTGTCGACGACAGCACTTGAGAGAGGTAGCCCTCAATGTTGGAAGAGGTCACCAAATCAGTAGTCCCCCTGCGATTCTGCTGAAGGATAATAGCCTCCTCCTCCACCTCAGGAGAGAACACAGTCTGCTTTGGAGGAATGTTCAGATGAAAATTGGGCACCGTCGGGAAGTCCCAGACTACACCAACTGCCGAAGGGCCCACCCAAAAATACTGGGTCTTCCACCCTTTGTGAGAAGAGTCCTTCCCAGAGAGGGACACACAGCTCCTCCCCCGCCTCGCCTGAAGATAGAAGAAGCCTCGCCCCGCATGAGCGTGCTCCTTCAATTCAAAGAAATAATGGAAAAGATCCTGCGAGGCGCGCACTCCACACTAGTCGTAAAGGAAAATGAAGGAGAAGATGAAGGTATAAGAGTTGGAGACCAGTTGGACAGGAGCCAACCGGTAGAACCGAAGCAACCCGGTGACAAAGGGATGGAGGGGCAGACGAAAGCCACACTTCCAAGCTAGAAGAAAAGAGAAAAAGAGGCCAGAATGGGTGGACAGGCTAGACTCATGAGGCTCAGGCGCGAGGAACTGGAACCGCCAAGGCAGCCCGTAGCGACTTTCCAACCGTTTCACCTCCGCCTCCCCCAGCTCGCTAGAGGATGGCTCCGACGGCGTCAAGAAAACTTTGGGGGCCCGTTCTCTCTGCCGCCCCTCGGCCTCAGAATGATGATCCGCCGTGAGATAGAGAGAAGAAGGGAAAGGCTTCAAGCCAGAGAACTTCGGAGAAAAAAGGGAGCTTACGAATCACCGCCTCAGGAAGCTCTTCCAACTCCGATGGCTACAATGATTCTCTGCCCTTCCGAAATTATTCTCACAGCGCAGAAGCCTCCCTCAAATACGACTACAAAGAGCGGAAAAAACCCTAAAACCCCGGATATAAAAGGACTCAAAACGCGCAATGCCTAACAACCCTGAAGGGAGGCGGCGTGGCGTCCGATCTCCCGAGGAGGGGCCCTCTCTTACTCATCATAACGGGCATATTTCCAAGGTGAGCCGCATCACGTGGCCCCTACCGAAGAGTTATCTTTACCCAACCGGTGCCACAAGCGGTCCAGCCCAATTGCTACTCGTCCGAGCCTAATCTTGGCTCGGGAGTAGGAGGGGGACAAGTGGAGAGGGGAAAATCTCACCGCCCGTACGGAGAGGCCAAACGAGGTCCAAATCGGACTGAACTAGGCTCAACTCCCCAAAGTGGCAGCCCCTGGGCCCACTTATTATGAAGCCCAAAAATTCACTCGGTACAAGCGCTTCCTAGGCGGCCTTCGGGTTGGGAAGTCCGAGCATCAGTCGATCAGGAAAGCTCCCTCGGAGCCCCCTATTCCTTGTCCCGACCCAGCACTTATCCCTTGGGAGACCACTCCTGAAAAAGTGCCACTCGCTCGGGCTCACTGATCAAAGCTTAATGATTCAGCCGTTGTGAATCCCTTAATGACAGGAAGCTCAAATGGGACAGGGGGAAACCAAGAGTCCACACGCCGTAACTAGCCCGCATGAAGGACGTAACCCCCCTAGAACCCCTCCGCTTACAGGGATCAATTCGCATAATAGGCCACTATTTAAACAGGACATGCCCCACTGCGACAAGGAGAGCAAGTCAAGTAAGCCTAAGCAAGAACCACTTCACCTCTTGGTGGAGAGGGATCTCGCGCTCCCACTTTTCTCCCATCTCTCCTCTTCACACCTGTGCTCTACCATCTGTGCTAACTTAAGCATTGGAGGGTCTTCCCCTGGGATCTATCCCTGGGCACCTCTGACTGGTTTCCCTTCTTGCAGTTTATACTTCAAGGGTACGTGGTCATCTTCCTCCCTGCTCAGGAGCAGCACGAGATCGCCCCTCTTCATTTATGTATGTTGTGCCACTGTTATTATTTTAACTACTCCAATTTACATATAGGTTGAACAAGGTCTCATTACTGATCAAAGAGTACAACAGATAAGTTATGGCCCCTTGGACGTTGCACGTGCCTATCCAGGATATATTGCGAATGGATACAGATTTCATACAAGGGATTATGGACGAAGTAAGTCTACGATGAATAGCGGCGTATCTGTTAAGGGAAGTTTATATAATGAAGTGGAATCGGACTACTATGATATTCTTAAAGAAGTCTTAGAACTTCAGTATTTGGGACGAGACAATCATGTATACATATTTAAGTGTCATTGGTTTGATCCTAGTTCTGTTCGACATGACACAAATTATGGGATTGTCAATGTCAAACATAGGTCTAAACTTAAGACCTATGAACCGTTCATTTTAGCCACACAAGCCCAACAAGTGTATTATTCAAGCTATCTATCATCCAAGAATAAAGATTGGTGGATAGTTTGCAGGGTTAATTCAAAACTCTTTCCCACTTATGAGTTAAATATGAGTGAAGATGTCTCAGAGGTTGCTAGTGCTGAATATTATCAATCAGATGAAGTTGACGTTGTCGGTTCCTTGAGGTTTAATCTGGATGAATCTGATGAGCCACTGTCATTACGTACGGGAGATGAAGTGCAAGAAGTCGATCCGATGGAGCTAAATGTTGATGTTAGAGGGGAGGAAGAATCAGATGAAGAGGAAGAGTTTGAATCTGATGAGGCTGCTATGGATGACGAAGATGATGATGAGTTAGATATATCATCAGCATGAGGGAGGCACGTTTTGATAATTTAGTGAGATATCCTTACCTTTTTGCATAATTTTTAATAACAGAGATTCTAGCCTTATGTAATTGAGGATTAATATGTATTAATTTATTTGTTAGTAATAAAGAAATGGTTCGAGGAGGTCGTACTGGGAGTGGGAGGAGGCAGGGCAGTGACAGGGGTAGATCTCCCTCCTCTTTGGCGTCTTCTTCGGGCACATGTATATCAATTAAAAAAGTTAGCGATATAAATGTTTACATCATTTACTAGCTTAAAAGAATTTTTTTTAGGTTCAAGTGTCGGCTCATTCCGAGTTGTACATACACCACCCCCACCACCTCCCGCTGCAGGTATGTATGTTTTAATTTAAAGTTCCAAATATTTGTTTTACTTATGAAAATTAATTCTTACAAGTCTCAGTGGCCTCCCACCTGCTGTACAGGTGCCACCCCCACCACCTCCGGCTACAGGTATGTATATTTTAATTTATAATTCATAATATTCATTTTACTTATGAAAATTAATTCTTGCAGGTCTTAGTGGCCTCCCACCTGTTGTGCAGACGCCACCCCCACCACCTCCCGCTGCAGGTATGTATATTTTAATTTATAATTCATAATATTTATTTTACTTATGAAAATTAATTCCTGCAGGTCTCAGTGGCCTCCCACCACCTCGCACTTGTACAGGACACACCCCCACCACTCAGCCACTTGACGATGCCGGCAGTCGTCACGAGGGAGGCACGACCCATGATGGACGTCGCCCGTGCTGGGTCTCCGGGTAAATCTATAAGGTTATTACATTCAATATTTAGCCATCAACTGTCTAATATGAATATTTTGACATTTGCAATTGCAGTAAATTGAACCCCACGATGCTATCCATCATTCCTCCGAACTCATGTTGGCACATGTGCCCAGGCCAGTATCGTCTTTCAAAGAATTTCCGATGGCCGTCCGTGATTCATTGTACAACATGTTCTTAGTAAGTAGTTACGTCATTTAATTCAAGTATTTTCCAAACTCAATTCACAACAGTATACTAAGTGTGAAACTTAATTGATTTACAGCAGTCTTATCAATTCACGTGTGGACATGACGCGGCGAGATGTCGTCGTGCCTCGGAGTCTACTATGAAGTCAAGTTACCGAAGAAAAATACATGAGGCCCGAGCACACGCTAAAAAATTGAGTGGTGGGAGTGAAGACCGACAGCTGTGGAAGGAGCACTGCCCTCTATGGATGAGGAAGGAGAATTGGGAGATATCCTATGACCATTTTGCCGACCCCAAGTGGATACAAAAGTCCAAAAAAGCCAAAGCAAACAGGGCGTCAAAACTGGGCACAAATTTGCATACGAGTCGGTCCATCTCTTACGTGGCTCATAAACAAAAACTGGTAAGTAATGTTTCAATTTATCTTCTTACATTTTATTTATATATTTGACTTTTTTTTACTATGAATTGTATAACACGCTGTGGAGCTTAATCGAGCTCCGTTGTTCCTCGAGGTATTCGATAGAACACACAAAAAGCAGGGGACATATCAATTTGTGAGTGAGACAGCTAAGTCAGTAGCGGTAAGTTTATCTACATATGCAACTTCTACCGTTCATTTAAATCGGCATGAAATTCATATGAAATTGACTAGATATGTTATTCAATTTGTAGGAAACATATAGCAAAGCAGTGAAAGAGAAGTACGGGGAGGGAGCCACGTAGTAGTCGAAGTTTGATCTGGTGGAGTGGGTGGCAGCAGCTAGCGTACTGAAGAAAGGCTGACTATATGGTTTTGGGGAGAGCCTGGATGCTAGCGCGGTGATATCATCGTGTGCGAGTTCAAGCTCTGCCCAAATCAGTAGCAGTGCCTTCACTATACCTCCACCTGCCCCCAGTACTTCTGCCAGCGACATCATAGACATCGTCCGATAGCAGATTTCTAATTTGCAGCGGCAGTAGTAGCAATTCTAGTAGGAGATCTCTAGCCAACAGGCAACCATTTTACAGGCAATCAGTGGCCTCCTCTCCCAGGCGGGAATGGTCCCTCATCGATCCACCACCACCACAGCACAGACCGCACAGGTGAGTGTTTATTATGTTTTTATTTTGATGGAATTACTCAATTATGTTCATTTGAAATTTCAAAACTCCCTAGTTTTCAAAACTAACTTAGTTTAGAAGAATTGTGAAAATTCAGGGTTCGAGGGTCCTAAATGTAAAATACTGGCCTGGTCGGCGTGCCGATCCTTCCAACACGACTGGCGAGGTAGACGTGAGTTGTGAGAGCTGACGGATTCCAAATCGGATATCCGGTTTGAGCCCGACGCTCAAATACGACACTAGTTCAAGATGTTGTGTGGTAAATAGCAAGTAGCAAGTTAAGAGAAGATCAAAATATCAGTTATCGTCCAGAAATGAATAGCTACTCTATTGGATGGACCAACAAAGCAGGGAAGTAGAAGAACAAGTTGAAAGTGCTTATTTTGCTAAATGGCCCAACCCTACCTATTACAGATATCATAATTTCTCTTGGCCCAACAAGACCTGCACCTTCCAAAGGCAAGCAATGGTACAAACGCTGAATCCTCATGGGTTAGCAAATCCCTCCTTCACCAAGAAAGCAGTATACCGATCTAACTAAAAAGTTGCCATCATTCATCCACCTCCAAGCATCCTCTGTCCACAACTCCATGATTTCCTCTTCATGAAGATACCACCAGAATTCCAAGTTCAACTTTCTCCCACCTCTGCAACATCATACCTCCATAAATTTCTCCCAAGTCAGGTCCGGGAGTCTAAAATCTGAAATACCAGTCTGATCGATGTGCCGATCATTCCAATACAACCTGGGAGACGAAAGTGGCTTGTCAGAACTGACGGAATCCAAATCGGATACCCGATTTGGCCCCAGTGCTCAAAACTGCATTTTCTAAATACACTTAGTTTAAATTTCTCCCAAGTCGGGTCTAGGGGTCTAAAATCTGAAATGCCGATCTGATCGGCATGCCGATCATTCCAACACGACTTGAGAGATAAAAGTGACTTGTCAGAACTGACGGAATCCAAATCGGATACCCGGTTTGGCCCCAGCGCTCAAAAGTGTATTTTTCTAATTACACTTAGTTTAAATTTCTCCCAAGTTGGATCCGGGGGTCTAAATTCTGAAATGTCGGTCTGATCGGTGTGCCGATTGTTTCAACACGACCTGGGAGATGAAAGTGACTTGTCAAAACTGACGGAATCCAAATCGGATACCCGGTTTGGCCCCAGCGCTCAAAAGTGCATTTTCTAAATACACTTAGTTTAAATTTATCCCAAGTCAGGTCTGGGGGTCTAAAATCTGAAATATTGGTCTAATCGGCGTGTCGATCCTTCCAACATGACTTGGGAGATGAAAGTGACTTGTCAGAACTGACAGAATCCAAATCAGATACCCGGTTTGAGCCCGACGCTCAAAAGTGCATTTTGTAAATGCAGTTACTTTTTAAATTTCTCTCAAGTCGGGTTCGGGGGGCTAAAATCTGAAATACCGATCAGATAGGCATGCATTTCGTTCCAACATGACTTGGCAGATGAAATTGACTTTTCAGAACTGATGGAATTCAAATCGGATATCCGGTTTGGCCCCAGCGCTCAAAAGTGCATTTTCTAAATACACTTAGTTTAAATTTCTCCCAAGTCGGGTCCGGGGGCCTAAAATCTGAAATACCCGTCTGATCGGCATTCCGATCATTCCAACATGACCTGGGAGATGAAAGTGACTTGTCAGAACTGACGGAATCCAAATCAGATATCCGGTTTGGCCCCAACGCTCAAAAGTGCATTTTCTAAATACACTTAGTTTAAATTTCTCCCAAGTCGGGTCCGGGGGTCTAAAATCTGAAATACCGATCTGACCGATGTGCCAATCATTCCAACACATCCTGGGAGATGAAAGTGACTTGTCAGAACTAACGGAATCCAAATCGAATACCCGGTTTGGCCCCAACGCTCAAAAGTGCATTTTCTAAATACACTTAGTTTAAATTTTTCCCAAGTCGGGTCCGGGGGTCTAAAATCTGAAATACCGGTCTGGTCAACATGCCGATCGTTCCAACACAACTTGGGAGATGAAAGTGACTTGTCAGAACTGACGGAATCCAAATCGGATATCCGGTTTGGCCCCAGCGCTCCAAAGTGCATTTTCTAAATACACTTAGTTTAAATTTCTCCCAAGTCGGGTCCGGGGGTCTAAAATCTAAAATACCGGTTTGATCGGCGTGTCGATCATTCCAACATGACCTGGGAGATGAAAGTGACTTGTCATAACTGACGGAATCTAAATCGGATACCCGGTTTGGCCCCAACGCTCAAAAGTGCATTTTCTAAATACACTTAGTTTAAATTTCTCCCAAGTCGGGTCCGGTGGTCTAAAATCTGAAATATTGGTCTGATCGGTGTGCTGATCATTCCAACACGACCTGGCAGATGAAATTGACTTGTCAGAACTGACGAAATCCAAATCGGGTAAGCAGATGAAATTGACTTGTCAGAACTGACGGAATCCAAATCGGATACCCGGTTTGGCCCCAGCGCTCAAAAGTGCATTTTCTAAATACACTTAGTTTAAATTTCTCCCAAGTCGGGTCTGGGGGTCTAAAATCTAAAATATCGGTCTGATCGATGTGCCAAGCATTCCAACACAACCTGGGAGATGAAAGTGACTTGTCAGAACTGACAAAATCCAAATCGAATACCCGGTTTGGCCCCAGCGCTCAAAAGCTTGTTTTCTAAATACACTTAGTTTAAATTTCTCCCAAGTCGGGTCCGGGGGTTTAAAATCTGAAATGCCGGTCGGATCGGCGTGTCGATCATTCCAAGATGACCTGGGAGATGAAAGTGACTTGTCAAAACTGATGGATTTCAATTCGGATCGGTTTGATCCAAATGTAATTAATTTAAAATACTTATGACAGCTAGGTTAGTTGGGGTCTATAAAATCTATGCAGTTATCAATTTGATATGTTTGATTTCAATTTGATATTTTCATACGGATTTCAATTTATGCTAATTTATCTTCACACTAATTTTTTTATCTATGAATGAATGTTATTATTTTTTTAATGTAGGAGGATCCTTCTGCGAGCGGCGGTAGAGGAGATGAGCAAGGTAGGGAGGAGGATATGGACAATGTGTCGGATATTTCTTGAGTTTATTATGTGTTTTATTTTTTGTACGTTAGTTTGATGATATTTGATCAGCATGCTGTTGAGTTTTTTTTCGGTGGTGTTTGATTATTTGATGTATTTTCAACATGTTTTTTATAATAATTTTGATTTTTAAAAAAATGATTTCTGAGATTTCAGACGGATTTTCAAACGGATCCGTCTCAAATCTCAGACGGAATATGAGATGAAATATTAACTGTTTGAAATTTCAGATGGAATATTAACCGTTTAAATTTTTTGAATTTATTAAAAAAATGATTTTTGAGATTTCAAACGGATTTTCAAACGGATCCGTCTCAAATCTCAGACGGAATATGAGACGAAATATTAACCGTTTGAAATTTCAGACATAATATAACATGACATCGTCTTAAATAGAGACAAAATTATTTGTCTGAAATTCAGACGGACATTGGAATGGTCTTTGGCACGGATAGTTTCAGACGGTATTTCACAGGGATAGATTTCCGTTTGAAATTTCAGACGGGAATTGTGACTTTATTTGGGGCGGAAAGTATCCGTTTGAAATTGCAGACAATTCTTGTGATTGATATTTATCTGTCCGAAATTTGTAATTTCAGACGGAAATACACACGGAACCAAGTCCATTTGAAATTTTAGACAGTATTTGTGACGGAGTATTGAACTGTCCGAAATTTGTTACCAAGAATATGTGACAGCAATGTCTTCTCACGGATTTTCAGATGGATTTCAGACGGAATGAGGCCGTCTAAAATCCGGCTTTTTCTAGTTCACAGCCCCCCACCTACCCTCTCGACCAGGGAAAGCCCCCTTCCCACCCCTTATCTCCCCCTTCTCACTCTCTATCTCCTACTGCCACCCAGAAAGCAACAGTGATAGGATCATCCGCCTTGTTGCAGGATTGCCACCACCTTCCCTGAGGAGTTCCTGGCGACCAGCCCAGCATCAGTGGATCCCTCTTCAAATCATCTTCGCCACAAGAGCTAAAGCACCTTCATCTGACGTCGGGGCTCACCGGAAGAGCGATTCCCGTCCAACTGCGCAGTCTGCCTCCGGCAGACAACCAGAGATCAGTGCCAGAGGCCCCCACGACCTCCACACCGAGCATCTAGGCACGCCCTTAGAGAGGTGTTCCCCAGCGAGTTCTCTTCCATAACCTGAAGGAAGGACTCCATTCGGCCACCGGAGCACCCCAGGATGACTATTCTCTCTAGTGCGCATAGATTGCTTGCCCCACTGTCAGGTTGGACCACCCTCTGCTCTTCTGGTCATTACTGTCATCTCCGACCTCGAATGGGGCCCTCTCTTCTACCACGCATAGCAGACCACTCCATGATCATTTCTAACTTGGCCCCGCCCCCAACTGCGATCGGAGGAGCTGATAGTGCCACGGGTTCACCGCCTCTATCCGATGGATTCTGTAGGGTCATCTTGGCCGCTCGGTCTCCAATCGTCCAGAATCGGATTCATACGGCTTCGAGCGGACCCGTCCTTGTGATAGAACGAAGAAGGATCAGTTACGGATGTTTCGGCACCAGCCTCATCATCAGAACTGGTCTGTGGAGCTCGTGGTGACTGAAGAAGCCGCCCTCTGTCCAGCGAGGTCTGCTCAGGACAGAGCTGCGCCACTCGCCTTGTTCACTAGGATCGCAGCTCAGAGCAGCATCCCGGCAACCTACCAGGTGTTTCTGAGATCCAAAACCATCTATGGAAGACTTCCCAAGTGGTCCAACCTTCGACAGCGATCGGGAGACCCGTCGGTGTCCCCTGCAGTGACTTGTTGTCCTACAGAACACCGTGCAGGCTGACTGCGCACTGCGCACTGATCCCCCTCCCCGCCTGGCCGGCTGACCGCCCCTCCCTACGTGGAGGTAATCATTGGTTGTAATCCTAACTTCCACACCCCTCGTTCCCCTCTCCTACGTGAGGTGTAGTACTGTAATTGAGTTCAGAGCAAGAGAAACTGCATCGGCGCAACGTGCGGGGAGTCCCACGCTTCCCCGCTCGCCCTCGTCTTCGGCCAGGATCGGTGTCTTCACCCCGATCAGGTATTTGCTGAACCCTCCCTGGTATTGTTTGTTCCTTTAGTATCATTTCTGAGCTTAGCTGGTGAGGAAAAGAGCATCTGGCCCCGTGGCTCCCCGATCACGAGTGGCCACCGCAGGTAGAGTGAGGAGAGAGCCCCGTGCCCTCAAGGCACGAAGTCCGCCCACTGTCGTAGGTGCCCCCTATCCTAGGGGGGCACGTTAGGCTGAGCCATAGCCCTTACCAGCAGGGTTTAGGTCCCCGGACCCACCCTAACATCACATAGTCACCACAGGAAAGGGTTGCACTGTGAATTCAGTCCGCCAACATCGAGTCCACCTTCTTGTCTATGTGCTTGCAAGTCTAGGTCCGAGGATCGCCCGGTCTGTCCCATTGCATCCCCAGGGTCTGTCACATCAATAAATTCCTTTGAGTTCACTTTGTCATTTATATTTATGAAGTTGTCTAGTAATTATTAAAGGGCTTTGGGAACGCTTATCAATTAATGATGGTTCGAACGAAATGTCTAATTTTGTATCCATGGAAAATTCTGGGTGTAGCATTGCACCAAATTCTGAATTGCATGTTAAAATCAAGACAATTTACTTCTCCATGATATGAATGTTATTATGATTTATAGGATACTTGACTTGCTTGGCCCAAGACGGGGTATTATTATGGGAACTCGAATACTTGCTATCAAATTTCTATGGTTATGTTCATTTGTACATGTTCACTTCTTGTCATGCGTTGCCATCTAGTTCTTGATCCATTATTGATCTGTTACCTTCATCGAGCTATTTGTTGGATATTTGATTCTTATAATTGCTCAATATCTCATATTCCCTTGATTGTTGTGGATTGATTGTTCTCTCGTGGATTTGATTCATGTTTTGTACCGTATCATCTGTGGACACCAAAAAAAAAAAATTATCCAAACCACTCTGAGCCGAACGAGGGCAACGGAGAAGAAAAAGAAGAAGTGTGCAGGCACGCATGCCCAGCGCATGCGGAAACAAAAGACAACACACCTGGTGGTACGTCACCTGATTAGGAAGCCTCCCAAGCTGAAGGAACATACCTGGTCCCTCGAAATAGGGTGTCGAAGGCAATATCGGCATAAAATCCGAGTGACCCGATCAGGGCGCACGGTATGTCGGAAAGGTCCGTAGGAGGCCGAAGAGCTACCCAATGGCAGTGAAAATACTTTGAGTGGTTGCCCACTCAATGAAGATGCTCTCCACATGCTTGGAGCAGGCTTAAGGGCACGATTCACACTGCCAAAGGCTGAATCAGTGCAAAACCCGAGTAACCCGATCAGGGCACATGGTATGTCAGAAAGGTCCGCCGGATGTCGAAGAGCTGCCCAATGGGGGCGAAAACACTTTGAGTGATTGCTCACTCAATGAAGACACTCCCCATAGGTGGGGAGCAGGCTTAAGGGCACGATTCACAGTACCGAAGGCCGAGTCAGGAAGAAATCCGAGTAATCTGACGAGGGTTCGGCACGTGTCAGAAACAACTCGGAATTAAAAACCGAGGCCCAGAAGCTTCGAAATGAACACCTTGAAAGTGGTGCATTAACACTAAGGCAGTATAGGAGGTCAAGCACTCGTCTGAGCTCGTGCGGAGTCAACGAGGCAAGATTACCGAAATACCCCCCAATCACTTGTGAACCTTCATGGCACTGGCCCACTTGAAACGACGCCAACCCATTAAACCGGCGTGGTCCTTGCTACTTGAACCGACGCGCAAAAGAGGCCAAGGCCCTTTGAAACAGCGTGCAAAAGAGGACATTCCCTCTGAAACGGCACGGTGGTGGCCTCTTGGCCCTCTAAAATGGTATGCAAACCCCCCATCCCTCTGAAACGGCGTGGCACTAGCCCACCTAAACCACCGCGCCTTCTCTCCTTGGCTCTTGAACCGGCGTAGAAGTCTTGAAATGGTGCGCTCAAAGGCACCTTCTTGGCCTGTGAACCGATGTGAGAAGCTCCCTAAGTCCCCTGAAATGGCACCGCGAGGAACGTCCCCTCACTTGCACGGAGCTCTGTTTTTCAATTGGATCATCTTCCCGCGCCCCCAATCGACGGACAGAAAGGGCAGGGCGCTAAAAGCCAGCCCATTAGTTAACAGGAAACCTTGCCCAGAGGAGATCATTTCCCACATTACCCAGCGGGTGAAGTTCTGGCTCTCCCTGCAAATCATCCACAGAGCTCGTCGACGTCTCTGTCAATCGTCCTCCACCAACCACAGGCAAACACCGCAGAAGCCTCCTGCCACCCTGTGTCAGGTGCTGAAGCATCTTCGAGCGGGAAAAGGAGAAGAAGAAAAAGAAAGAGGAGTGGGCTTCAAATGCCTCCCCCACCTCCAGTCCTATAAGAAGGAGGCATGCTCCATTGGAGAAGGGGTTTGCGGGTTCGGCAAGCAGAGAAAGG
This sequence comes from Amorphophallus konjac, assembly GCA_022559845.1. NCBI lineage: Eukaryota > Viridiplantae > Streptophyta > Magnoliopsida > Alismatales > Araceae > Amorphophallus > Amorphophallus konjac. The sequence goes on along the minus strand of CM040118.1, from coordinate 313,990,085 downwards.
AGAAGGGGCCACATGAAGAAGCCAAGAAGAGAAGAAGAAGGGTGAGGGGGAGAAAAAAAAAGAGGTGAGATCAGGGGGGAGAGAAGCCCATGCTCCGTCTCCCCCCCCCCCCCCCCCCCCGCACCCACTGTTGTATTTTTTTCTTTTTTTGGAGTCTTTTTTTTCTTCTTGCTTGGCCTTCCTCCCTCGCTACAATGTATGCCTCTCTTGTATTTTTGCTTTGAGCAATGAAAAAAAAGGAAGAAAGCTCCAGTTGTGGTGAATGTCGTGGCTCCCTCTCTGTCTCCCCTTTTATCTCCAGTATGCTCCCCATCTTCTCTTGTTTGGCTCTGAGCATAGGTTCTTTCTTTTCATTGTCACCCTCCACTCACCTTATAGTGGCCACTCCGGGCCCTCAGGAACCTACTTCTTCCATAGTATGGATCCAGGGGCACCCAGTCGGAGATAAACAACAATAGCAGCCGGTTCGGCGACATACAAAACCTCTGTTCCATCGTTTCAAGTGTCGTCGCCCGTGAGCCACTAGAACCCTTTGAAGGCAAGCCCTTGGGTTTCTACGCTCACCTCGGTCCACCGGGTAGCTATTTCTAGCTCACCTGGGAATTTTTCAGGCCATCCCGGATCCCTCTGTGGGCGAGTCTTGATTTTACACCCTAAACGCTCCGAACGCGGGGGAGATGCTGCCAAACTTTTGCCGGGACTTTGACTAATTAAAAGAGAAAATATACAAGTGAAGCATGATGGTGATAACATATGAAATGACAAAACAAAAAAAAACTATAGAATGAAGAACTGACGAGGGGTTAATAATGTTGAGCATATATGCCTCTGTCCATAATAAACCCTCCTGCAATCTAACCTGCCAAACAAATAAAAGAGAAGAACAAAACAAAAACCTTTCTGTTTAACCTTGGGGTCGACCCATAGGGTCGGGTCGACCCCCTCCCCCTTGAGCGCTCTGTTCTGTTGCTGGGAAAGGGAGGGGGTCGACCTGGCCGATGGCTAGGTCGACCAGAACACCATTCAAAACAAAAAAAAAGAAGAAGAAAATGGGGAAGCGAGGTTGATCCAGTGCCAGTCCGTGCGCACCGGATCAAACCCCCTTCTCATGCCGTTTTAGCACACTCCCCCCCCCCCCCACATATATATATATATATATATATATATATAAACTCTAGAGGTGGGTGTGAACCGGCGCGCCCATTTACGCGCCGTATCACACCCCCCCTCCCACGCCATTTTACCTCCCATACACTCACACGCATGCTTCACATCCCCCACGCCTTTTTGACCTCTTACACACTCACACATAACCCATTAACACAACACATGAATCGGTCCCTCATGTCTCACGTGATACACTTCCTCCCCCTGCCGTTTTACCTTTCACGTAACAAACACAACACACACTCACGTGCACACTTTGTATGACCCACATGTACACTCTCACACATATATAATATACATGTAACACTCTTTCACAACCAACCCATGCAAACAACAACAAAAAATCCCAACATTAAAACAAAGAAAACAAGAAAATCTAAGAAAGCTAACACAATAAAAGAATGACACAAAAAAATCAAAAAAGGGAAGAATGATGAAATAAATAGATAAAAAAAATTACAATAATAATCTTAATAAATGAAGAAAATTTATTCATGCTCTTAAGTAAACAAGGAAAAAAATCAAATAACCCCTTTCAACAAAATATTCGATACTGATAATAACATGTAAAAATAAATAAATAAATAAAATAAAAAGAAATATCAAAAAATTACACACCCATGCATGTGAACAAACAAAAGAAAATTAAATAGCCAAATAGAAATTTATACACATATAGTCTCGCGCGCTCTGGACTCCCGCTTCTCCGGACCTAGTACGAAGGAAATATCAATGACACCCCGCAAAGTCGGATTCGGACCTTGGGAACCATCCCGATATGGCCATGATCCGACATTGTCCTGGGCCGATAGTTCATCAAACTTGACCCATTTCTATCGGGATATAATCCCGCATTCTTATTAAACTTGCCATATACGCGGCATACATTTGCGCGGTTTTATCGCCGTCTTTTATGCTGCAAACGCGGACTTCCGTCCGAACATGAAATGGTCCACGAGTGACCGAAATATCTTTGAACATTTACACCCCAATGCAGGGTCTGTTTAAACGCAGTTCGAGATTTCATAATATCATTTATTTAATGTTAATTTTAGGCCATAAGGCCCCTTTTACTAGCGATTAATCAAGGGTTTTCCCCTCTTAGAGGGGATGTAATTAACGTCGTGGCCTTTATGGCACGGCAGATTTTTGTCTTGACACGACACACACAATCGTCTGATCAATCAGACGGCGTGCAGCGTGGCTTCTTTGAAGCCCAAATAAATCATCACTTATGTGACTGGCACGCCCTTGCACAAATAAACTGAATAAATAAATAAATTAAATAAATGAAGTGTTCCGAAAGTGCGTCCATAAGTTTGGCACGTCCGGTGGGACTTAACTTCCCTACATCTCCTCGCCAGGACTAAGGGCCTCATGGCCTCCCAATAAATGATGTTTGCATGTTTTGATGAATTGCAGGTGCTATCCCCACCAGCTTAAGGGAAGAAAGGCCGGACTAGGAGCAATTATCTATGTGGCCTCAAAGATGCTACTCCGGGACACCCAAAGCTTCCAGGAGTCATGAAAGTCACTAAAAAAAGGGGGGAGGAAGAATAAAGAAGAAGAGAGGGGAAATCAACCTCCCCCTAAGAAGAGAAAAAAAGGAAGAAGAAAAGAAAAGAAAAAAAGAAGAAGAAAAGAAAAGGAAGAAAAAAAACAAGGAAAAGAAAGAATTGGCGAAGGAGGGTTGGATGGCTACATCTACCGACCGAACGACCACTCCCTGCACGTCCTGGTCCGTGCCGAATAAAGACTACCATTATGGGATCGGTGTGGTGGAGCGAACCACTCATCCCCTCCCTAAGGGGGTGAGCGATCTCCTATCCACCCATCGTGGTCTATTATACAAAAGAAAAGAAAGCAAAGGAAAAAGAAAAAGAAAAGAAGAACAAAAACAAGTTTGTGGCACTTTTTTCTGCGCACACTTATGGAGCCTATATTCTGGCATCCGAAATAAAGAAAGAAAATTGGCAAACATCACCGACAAAATAAGAAGAAGGCCGACATCTTACCTGGCTCTCGGAGGGTCCAAGTTCGTGGTGCAATGCCCCAACCCGCTCCACCCCCTACAGCCCCTGTCTGGCAGAAGACGACCCCTCGAGTGGCTGTTAGAAGACCAACTACCAACAAAAAGAAGCGGACCCCGTTGCGGGTATGTAAAAAAAAAAAGAAAATGGGGGCATTCCCTCCCGCAGATTGTATACACCACTCATGGGGGCAAGGTCATGCCCAAACTCCTGAGTCTAAAATCAGGGTACATAGAATAAATACAAGAAAGGCAAAAAAATAAATCACCTTGCGAATTGACGCCGCTAGTTGGTGCGAAGTGATGTCGGGTGAGCTGCTGCCGAATAAGCAAATATTGTCAATACCAAGGCCGAAAGCACCATGATGGGGCTACTGCATAAAATCTCAAGGAGATGCTCTCTTCGAATGAAAGATCCAACAAGCCACAACTTTATCTCGGCGAATTCCTGCCCACTGTGGGGGGGTGCTTTATAGCAATGCGGCTGGGCATGGCCACAACCCCCGGGGAGGATATGCACCCACCCCTTTGTAACCCTTAATGGGTTGCTCCACCTGGAAAGAGTCAGCTTAACAATCAACCTTCCCAGAAATCTCAATTTGTCCGAGGGGGCATCCGAAGAAAAAGATAATACACTGCAGCGTGGGGGCATATGAAGCAAATAAGAATAACATACCCCGGCCAGGGGGCATAAGAAGCAGGAAGCTACACCCCGACCTGGAGGCATGGAAACAAGAAGCTACACCCTGGCTTGGGGGCACTTGAACAAAAATATACCCCGATTCGGGGGCATGAGAAGTAAGAAATTATACCCCAGCCTGGGGGCATGAGAAATAAGAAGTACACCCCGCCCAGGGGGCAAAAGAAGGAAAATACACCCCGCCTGGGGGCATAGAAGTCATAAAGAATACACCCCTGCCTGGGGACATGAGAATCAAGAAAATACACCCCGGCCCGGGGCATATGAAATAAGAAGTATACCCCGGCATGGGGGCATGTGAAGCCAAAATATACCCCGATCTGGGGGCATGGAGGCAAAAGTTGCACCCCAACCTAGGGGCACATAAATAGTAATACATCCCAGTCTGCGGGCATCAAAGGCAAAACCCCGTGGGCACACTCGAGTCCCACCGAGAATTACAAGACCCGCCATGAAGGCTAGCCATTCGGCGAATGGGCTGCGGAAGATGCCTGAAGCTAAGCCTAGAAGGCCCTTTGTACGTTCTGTAAAATAAAGGAACGACAGATGGAAGGGAGCTGTGGCAGTCGCCGCCCTGAAAGAAATATGAACTGGTCATTTCGACCATGGATGCCCTCCGAAGAAACAAGCAAGGCAGCCAGGCCAGCAACAAAAAGAAGTAACAAACTCCACTCTCCCCTCCCGGGGGCCCCGAAAAAAAAGAAGGGGGAATGATGATGAAATGCTGAGGCGATCAGCAAGAAGAGGAGAGCTCCTTTGGGGGGGACCAACTCTCGGTCCCGCTATACATCCATACTATCTTGGCTTGGACATCCCGTCTTTGCTGAATTGGTTGACCTCCACGCTCCATCGAATCAACGTCTGCATCTATGCTTCCCTGGCTTAGACCTCCTATCTTCGCCGAATTGGTTGACCTCGACGCTCCGTCGAATCAACATCTATACCTATATCTCTTTGGCCTAGATCTCCTGTCTTCCCCGAATTTGTTGGCTTCGACGTCCCGTCAAACCAACACCCACATTTATACTCTGCCCTTGGTCAAAACTTTCTGTCTGAACAAGGTTGGCCAAACCCGAATAAATTTCAATAAACCAAGAGAACCCTATCAACCCTATCACGCCCCGAGCGCGGAAGATACCCGGAGACGCGTGACGAGTTTATATCGATCATGTCACTCAGAGCATTAGTGTATTCGACACCAAATCAGAGATGCGTGAGAATAAAGATAACCCAATCCTTTTATTCCTTCACAAGAGTATTTCTATTACAATCCCTTGAAATTGCTACACTTACTAAAAAAAGAAAAGTACACAATTGACTCAAGAAAATATAGAAAAGACAAGACTAGTTGACGCTTTGAGAAGCTCTAATCTCTTTCACTCTTGACCTTCCCAGTCCGATTGAGTCTCGTCGTCGGACTTACCGAAAAAGTAGGGAAACACTGAGTGAGCGAACGCTCAGTAGGAAATTATATCTCAAGAACTAGCAATGGGTTTAAGTAATTACCATTTATCACATGTAAATGTACTATGGCTATGCATGTAGAAATAACTAATCAATAGATAACATGTCGTGTAAAACATCCAAGCGAGTCTTAACCAAGAGATATTCATGAGAGACTTTATACATTATTGGCTATTTCACGCAAGTACTTTGCCCGTGTCGGGCCACGCTAGTAAAGTCACGCAAGTCGAGTCATGCACGCAAGAAAAAGAGAGTGGGTGTGTGGAATGCCAAATATCAAGAGAAAAAGTACTTCGGTGCAATGCTAGACACCGTGATCATTACAACTCCCATAGGCACTAGTACTTTTGGGTGCTCCTCCCAGGACCAGATCGGGCCCTTATATGCACAGCATTAAAGATAGATCTAGACATCCACAATAATTTATAGCCAATAAGGAGTTTCAAGAACAAACTTTAATAGGATGATAAGATAAGATTTTTATGGAATTCAAGGGCAAGACCCTTGAGTAAGGACATACTGGCGATAAAATTCACACAAATCATATAAACCATGACATGTCGATAAACTGGGTGGAATTGGTTCGCTAACCGGGTACCATAACAAATAAGTGCCCATATGTAGATGGTCACTCTTTTTATATAGAATTGAGGTCCACATGAACAGCATATTAAATGGCATGATGTTCTTATCCCATCAAGAATATTCTCATGATATCCATTAGCATATCATAAGGGTCGGTATACCATGTTTCTATAGAGTGACATGGCAAAATAGTGTGAAAGGTTTTTATGGTACAACTAGCTCAATCGGCCTTGAGGGAATCCAAGGCTACGAGGAGTCTTACGGAGGTCCCAATGACTAACTTGCTAGTCCAAAGGAACGGAATGTCCAATGGAGAGCTTGTATGTCACCGAGAGTTAGTGGGTAATGCGATAAATCATCATGAAACATGGGACTATATTCACGGACTGGAATATAGTGCCGATATATATATATATATATATATATATATATATATATATATATACATATGAAACCCTCGGTTAACAGTAACAGTGTAAAATAGTATCACAGGAAAATAGCGACTTAGCCTAAGTCACTACTTAATGAATTAACGCCTTTTACTGGGTCGTGTATTCATAATTTGACGGCTTTTCCAGCAGTCGTCTATTCTATATTTCTATTTTGCAGAAATTTCAATATTTTGGAATTTTAACAAAAAGCGCCTTGGACAGGGGCGTTAATTTTAAATTAGCGCACTTTGATGGGGCGTTAGTTTCATAAGAGACGACCTTTGGAAGGTCGTTAATTAACTTTGGTTTTCAGGAACATGAACAGTAAAGGTATTTCACGATAATTACTTTGCAAGACACAGAACTGGACAAGAAAAATAGCAAGATTTAGTAGGTAGGATCATGCATAATATTAGATTCGTGATTACATAGATCTTGAATTTTAAAGGTGGGTATTTATTAACTGTATGGAATTGACGACTCCTGGGCAGGGCATCATAACAAGAATTAGCACCCTAGGTAGGGTCGCTTCTTTTGAAATTTCCCAAAAAACGTTGAAAAACACAGTAAAACTATAGGCATGGATGACAGATGATAATATTAGGAATCTTAAACTAGTTTGGGCTACAGTTCTTGAGAAAAGCTACCTGATGATGATCTGGATGAAAATACGTGAAGGATGTGAAGAGAAAACGATACTCTGTTCTAAACAGAGTCTTCCGAGAAAACGATGTTGATGAAGAACCCACGTTCTTCACTTTGACAATAGAGTTACTACTTGCTGCAGACTTCCTACAGAAGGAAAAGTTGAAGATTATTAATTTTCCTTCATCATACATAACCGAAGGTAAGGCAGGAACAAGGAAGAACAAACCTGTGTTCTTCACGGATGACAGCAGCAGCAGATCACCAAAATAGCGATCAAGGTCGATTAGAAAGGTATTTATAGAGTTTTAGGAATCCCAATAGAGTTAGAATTCGATTGGAACTCTAGTTTCCTTGATAGAGTCCTTACCATAGTCAATCGAACACGTAGTAATCCTAAAACTTACCCTGGATAGTCTCCTAGTTCGAATGGAACACAAGTGTAATTAACGCCTTAGGTTAGGGCGTGCATTTTAATTGACGTCTTGACCAATGCCGTTTATTTTACAATTCGCGCCCAAGAAGAGGGCGTTTCTTTCCCTTTCCTTTTATTCGTTTTGGACGTTTTGAAATTTGACGCCCTTTAGTGTAGGCGTCACTTTTTGAATTAACGCCTCAGGTGAAGGTATTTCTTATTTAAATCGCGCCTTGTTGAGAGGCGTTACTTACTTTTGACTTATTATTTATTCATTTTGGTTCTTATCATTTACTTAATCTTTCTTTAAATCTTCCTTTTATTTTACCAGGGTTGCTACACCCTCCCCCACTTAAAAGAATTTGGTCCCCAAATTCAATCACATATAATCGTGGAGAGTGTAGAATACATACCTTTTTAGAATAAGTCTGGGAATTGTTTCCTCATAGACTCCTCGATTTCCCATGTCGCTTCGTGTTCTGTACCTTTACTCCATTGCACCTTAACCATGGGAATAATTTTGTTCCTTAATGTTCGTACCTCGCGATCGAGGATCTTCATGGGCCTTTGCTCATAAGTGAGATCCCTTTGAATCACCAGGTCTCCATGATCAATGATATGTGACGGATCATGCACATATTTCTTCAACATTGATATGTGGAATACATTATGAACTTCGGACAATTGAGGAGGTAAAGCGACGCGGTAAGCAACCTCGCCAACTCTTTCTAGTATCTCAAAAAGGTCCGATAAACCTTGGTGTAAGCTTGCCCTTAACACCAAATCTCCTTATTCCACGTCCAGGTGATATCTTGAGAAATACGTGATCTCCCACTTGGAATTCGAGATCTCTTCTTCGTGTATCAGCATAAGCCATCTGTCTAGACTGAGCAACTTGAAGTCTTTCTTTAATCAACTGAATCTTTTCAGTGGTATCCCTTACCATGTTTGGACCTAATAGTTGTTTTTCGCCAACCTCGTCCCAGCACAAAGGCGATCGGCAACTCCTTCCGTATAAAGCTTCGAAAGGTGCCATTTGTATACTTGCCTGATAGTTGTTATTGTATGCAAATTCAACCAAAGGCAAGTGATTATGCCAGCTTCCACCAATATCAATGATGCAAGCTCTGAGCATATCTTCAACCACCTGATTAGTTCTCTCGGTCTGACCATCCGTTTGAGGATGAAAAGCTGTACTAAAGTTAAGTCTCGTCCCCAATGAATGTTGTAAACCCTTCCAAAATTGAGAAGTAAAACGGGGGTCTCTGTCAGACACGATTGAGACAGGTACTCCATGTAACCTGACTATCTCTTTAAGGTATAATGCAGCAAGAACATCAACTGACCATCGACTCTTGATTGGCAAAAAGTGTGCCGATTTGGTCAATTGGTCGATGATAACCCATATTCCGTCATATCCCCCCTTTGATTTGGACAGACCCATAATGAAGTCCATACCGATATCCTCCCACTTCCACTTGGGAATATCTAGAGGATGTAGCTTACCGGCAGGTTTTTGGTGTTCTGCTTTGACTTGTTGGCATGTGAGACAGCGAGACACAAAATCCGCTATTTCTCTTTTCATATTGGGCCACCAAAAGGTCCTTTTCCAATCTTGATACATCTTAGTTGATCCTGGATGAATCATGTACCTTGATCTGTGAGCTTCATCTAAGATTTTCTTCTTTAGCTCTGGGCAATTCGGTATACATGTTCTATTTCTGAACATCAATCTTCCATCTGGTGCTATTTTGAAATCAGGTTGTTCTTCCATTTTGCCCTTGATTTCCACTAATACGGGGTCACTACCTTGAAGTCCTTGTATTTCGGATAGCAAGTCTGGCTGTATGCTCACATGGGATAAGGTGACACACCTACTGTCCTTGTCCATGCTTATATTAAGTTTAGAGAATTGTTCTAGCAACTTCCACTCTTGAATCATACAATTGGCTAGTAGTGCTCTCGACTTTCGACTGATGGCATCGGCTACATGATTACCCTTTCCAGGATGATATTGTATAGTGAAGTCGAAGTCCTTAAGATATTCTAGCCAACGTCTTTGCCTCATATTCAATTCCTTCTGAGAGAAGAGATACTTAAGACTTTTATGGTCAGAGTATACAATAAACTGCACTCCGTACAGATAATGTCTCCATATTTTCAGTGCAAATACTACCGCAGCCAATTCTAAATCATGAACTGGGTAGTTCTCCTCGTGCTTCTTCAATTGGCGAGAAGAATAGGCTATAACCTTCCCTTGTTGCATTAAAACACATCCGAGGCCAATGCCAGATGCATCGGTGTATATTTCGAATCTCTTGCCTTCAATTGGTAAAGCTAAAACCGGGGCAGTAGTTAGATGATCTTTGAGAGCTTGGAAGCTTCTTTCACATTCCTTACTCCATTCATAACGTATCTCCTTGCGAGTTAGCCTAGTGAGTGGTACGGCTATCTTGGAGAAATCCTTGATGAATCGCCGATAGTAGCCCGCAAGACCCAAGAAACTACGGATCTCGCTAGCATTGGTCGGTCTTTCCCAATTCCTTACAGCTTCAACCTTTGATGGATCTACGGATAAACCGTCTTTTGATATAACATGCCCCAAGAAAGCTACTTCTCTTAACCAAAATTCACATTTGCTGAGCTTTGCATATAACTGATTTATCCTCAATATTTGTAATGCTATTCTCAAATGCTCCTCATGCTCTTCCTTGGTCTTTGAATAGATCAGTATATCATCAATGAAAACCACTATGAATTGATCTAGATGAGGCCTGAATATACTATTCATCAACTGCATAAAGGCAGCAGGGGCATTTGTTAGTCCAAAAGGCATAACAACAAATTCGTAGTGCCCATACCTGCTTCTGAACGCGGTCTTATAAATGTCCTCATCTTTGATCCTTAGTTGGTGATATCCCGACCTGAGATCAATCTTCGAAAAATACGTGGATCCAGATATTTGATCAAATAACTCATCGATTCTCGGTAGTGGATACTTGTTCTTGATAGTGAGATGATTCAATTGTCGATAGTCGATGCATAACCTCATGGATCCATCTTTCTTCTTTACAAATAGCACAGGTGCTCCCCACGGGGAAGTGCTTGGTCTAATAAATCCCTTCTTGAGAAGTTCCATCAATTGCTCCTTCAGCTCCTTGAGTTCGGCAAGGGACATCCTATATGGTACCTTAGAAACTGGTCCAGCACCAGGGACCAAGTCGATGGTGAAGGCCACTTCTCTTTGTGGGGGTAATCCAGGCAAATTCTCCGGAAACACGTCCGGAACTTCTTGCACAACTGGGATGTCTTCTAGCTTAGTCTCCTTAGTCTCCTTAATGGTGACAAATTCAAGGAAAGATACACATCCTTTCCTTATTAGCTTGCTAGCTCGGAGAGCCGAAATGAGAGGTGACTTGCTCCGACTCTTAGGGCTAGAATAGACTAGTTCTGGAAAGTCCTTGAAAGTAACTTTGCTGTTACGGCAATCCACAGTTGCCTGATACCTAAATAACCAGTCTGCTCCCAATATGACATCATATTCCTTTAGGTCTAAACATATGAGGTTGATAGGAAGATTTCTTCCTTTTACCAAGACTTCACAGTTTTGATAATGGTGAGTAATATCGGTTTCGTTTCCGAGAGGAGTAGATAAAAATATTTTCATCCATTCCGGTTCCATAGGTAGTGGGTTAGCAAACTTCTTGGAAATAAAAGAATGTGATGCACCCGTATCAAATAAGACATGTGCAGACTTGGAACAAACTTTCAGTGTACCTTTTACGAGTCCGCCTTCATCTTGTTCCGCCTCCTTAATAGCTTGGAGACGAGCATTCTTTGTTATCGGGCGCTTTCCGTCACCGGCTTGATCATTGAGTAGGGGACAGTCGGGAATCCGATGATCACGGCTCCCACAATGGAGACACGCTCCAAGTTTCCTCCAACATTCTTCGGCCTTGTGCCCGGCCTTATCACAGTGCTTACATACCACCTTAGAAGGTGTAGTGGTTATGGAGAAAGGTTTGGTCTTTTTGAACTTTTGCTCCTGGGAGGGAGTACCTCCATTACTTGGCCTCTTCTTGAAATTGGGTTTGAAGGTGCCGGGGCTAGTAACATTCTCCTTCTTGTCTTTCCCATGGATCCTATCAGATAGTTCCGTGGCATCTTCTAGTAATTGGGCTCGTCGAACCATCTCCGAATAGACTTGTATGTCCATCGGTGCCAGTTGTGTGATATATTGGGGCCTGAGCCCGTTAAGGAATCTTCGAGCTTTCATCTTCTCAGTACTAACTAAGTGTTTAGCGTACCGAGACAGCCTTGAGAACTGCGCTTCATATTCAGCCACCGATAAAGATCGTTGCTTAAGTGCGGCGAATTCAGCGGCTTTCTTCTCCTGAACTTGATCTGATAAATATTTATTGTTGAAATGTTCAACAAACGCCTCCCAAGTAACTTGTCCTTGATCTAATGTGGCTTCTACTGACTCCCACCAGCATCGGGTGTCTCTTTCTAATTGAAAAGTTGCTAGCAGGACCTTCTCTTGATCCGTGCATTGCATAACCCGAAAGATCCGTTCAGTTTCCCGGATCCAGTGTTCGGCATCGTCTGGATCAGTAGATCCTACGAACTTTGGAGGATTCATGTTCTTAAAGCCTTGGTGGAGATTTCTGGCTCCACGTAGTGCACCTCCTTGTGCCACTTGTTGAAGTGCCTGGGTCATGCCTTGAAGAGTGCGTTGCATGTTGCGCCATTGAGCGCGTTCGGCAGCCATTGTCCTACAATTACAATAGCTATTAGTATGTGATTGCGTTTAAAGGCTTTTAATTCCATTTGATTTTAACCCTTGTTTCTACCCAATCTCACTGGTTAGAGGTTCAGACTTATCCTTGGACTTGGGTTTTCTAGGAATTGAATACCCTAGGCTCTGATACCACAAAAACTGTCATGCCCCGAGCGCGGAAGATACCCGGAGACGCGTGACGAGTTTATATCGATCATGTCAATCAGAGTATTAGTGTATTCAACACCAAATCAGAGATGCGCGAGAATAAAGATAACCCAATCCTTTTATTCCTTCACAATAGTATTTCTATTACAATCCCTTGAAATTGCTACACTTACTAAAAAAAGAAAAGTACACAATTGACTCAAGAAAATATAGAAAAGACAAGACTAGTTGACGCTTTGAGAAGCTCTAATCTCTTTCACTCTTGACCTTCCCAGTCCGATTGAGTCTCGTCGTCGGACTTACCTGAAAAGTAGGGAAACACTGAGTGAGCGAACGCTCAGTAGGAAATTATATCTCAAGAACTAGCAATGGGTTTAAGTAATTACCATTTATCACATGTAAATGTACTATGGCTATGCATGTAGAAATAACTAATCAATAGATAACATGTCGTGTAAAACATCCAAGCGAGTCTTAACCAAGAGATATTCATGAGAGACTTTATACATTATTGGCTATTTCACGCAAGTACTTTGCCCGTGTCAGGCCACGCTAGTAAAGTCACGCAAGTCGAGTCATGCACGCAAGAAAAAGAGAGTGGGTGTGTGGAATGCCAAAGATCAAGAGAAAAAGTACTTCGGTGCAATGCTAGACACCGTGATCATTACAACTCCCATGGGTACTAGTACTTTTGGGTGCTCCTCCCAGGACCAGATCGGGCCCTTATATGCACAGCATTAAAGATTGATCTAGACATCCACAATAATTTATAGCCAATAAGGAGTTTCAAGAACAAGCTTTAATAGGATGATAAGATAAGATTTTTATGGAATTCAAGGGCAAGACCCTAGAGTAAGGACATACTGGCGATAAAATTCACACAAAGCATATAAACCATGACATGTCAATAAACTGGGTGGAATTGGTTCCCTAACCGGGTACCATAACAAATAAGTGCCTGTTGACGTAAAAAAAAAAATGATGATAATGATCATGCGGCATGCACATCTCAGCACTCGAGAGCAAGTCGAAGACGGAAGGGCCGAGTAAACCTTATGCCTCCTTGTTGACGCCTAAAATAAAGATAATAATAATAGCAGTGATGAAATAATAATAATAACCCTAAAATACCTTTATAAAATATCTTATTTCTGTTGTCTTGTTTTCAGGAATAAAAGAAGAAAAGAAGGGACAGCCGGCTCTAATAGAGAACTATTGAAACAAGACACAAGACCTCGGAAGATACTCGGGACCATCCCCGAACGAGCAAGAAAGAAGCTCAGCCAACAAGATATGTCAGCCGATGAGTCAGCCCTCACAACTGAAGAAATGAACACAAGAAGCCCAAAAGACCTAAATGGGCCAATACCTGTGGCACCGAGGAGCTGCTGAAGAGGCCCACTATCACCAAAAGGTGCACCGATAGTGGCCACGCCGAGAAGCCTAGCAGCTTTCGACTGAGGCGCGCCGGGAGCATCCTGTTATCATGCCGAAATGATCATACCGAGAAGAGGAGGGTTCTGCTATAAAAAGGCCCTTTTCTCTCGAAAGAAAAAGGGGGGCGGCAGTAGAAGAAAAAAAGGGAGAGATCGAAAGGATAGCCAGAAAGAAAAAAAGGAAAGGAAAGAAAGAGAGCCTCCTCTGCTGAGAAAAGAAAGAAGAAGAGAAAGAAGGAGAGGAAGCTCCAGGTGGGCAGCCGGGGAGGGAGAGGAGTCAATGCTCCGCCCTCCCCCATGCTTTCTTTCCCTTTTTTTTTTTGATGTAATCTAGTGAGTTCTTTCTCGGTTTATCAAATGTAGCCGGAGAGCTCCGGTCTTGATTTCCACCTCTCTGCCTTTCATTTCTCTTTTACTATTAGTGTAAATCTGGGATGATGCAATGAAATGAAGTGCCGATATGTCTCATTTGGGTATCGATTGGTTGAGATATCTGCTCTCTGTGTTTCTATGTATACCTTTTATCAGAAATGTTTGATAGTCTAGACGCTCCCGGTTTCAGAATCTTTCTACGAGTCTGTTCTTCGAAGAGGGATGAAGATAGGGCCCCCACCTCTATCTAATGGGCGATTGGGCTCTATTGCCCTCTCCCCTCCTGTCTCAATGGCAGATTCTCCTCATATAGTCCGAAGTTTCCCTAGAGCACTCCGTGTGGTTCAGGAACCAGAGACATCAATCTCTTGGTTCCCTGAACTGCCGAGCTCTAATAAACAAATAACATCGATCCCTGGGTCCTCCATTCTAAGCCTTGAATGCTTAGGGCCTGGAGTTCGGTGCTGAGAGTCCCTCCATTGCCGGTTTTCGATGCCATTGGTCTCGTCCAGGGGATCAGAGACAGTCATCTCTTGATCCCCCAGACGGCTAACAGCAAACAGAGAAATATTCTCAGGGTCCGCACGATGATCTCTCTTCCTCTTGCTAATTTGATCTCCCAGCTCCCCTGGCATCCTCCTAACAGAAGCCCCTATGAAAACCCCCTTTTCTGTGCTCCAAACCTTGCCTTAACCTGAGCCAGAAATCTCAAGAAACCCCGAACAGAGTATCGTCGCGAGCTCTGAAACCCTCGACCCTTTAACCTTCTCGGCGTGCAAATTTCCCCGCCGAGAACTACGCTGCCGAGAGTCCTCCCGCTTCAGCAAACCGACAAAAACCACCTAAAACCACCTTTTGTGCATACCCCCTTGGCCCAGAGGCTCTCGGCGCAGGGTTCCCGGCGCGGCCAGGAGCGCGCCGGGAAGCTCCCTGCCGAGAAGCCCCCCTTTTCTTCTGCTAAGGAGGCCGCGCCGAGACCCCCCTTTTCTAAGCCAATAGACCAGGCCGAGACCCCCCTTTTTGGGCTGACTAAACCCCCGCCGAGAGGCCCTTTGGCCAGCCAAGAAGCCGTGCCGAGACCCATCTTATTGGCCATTTGAAGTCCAGTCAGAGGCTCCTCTTTGCGCTGCTATCTGTCAACCTTCTGATTTCTTCAGGCATATGCCCCGAGGATGTTCAGAGATCGCCATGGATGCCCTGAGAAAATACAGTAATGGGGAGGACCTTCCCTACATCTCTCATTCTCGATCCGGATTTCACCCGCATGAACCCAAAGGGCCATGTCATTGCATGATTTCTGAGGAGTTTCGAGGGGATATTAATCGATGGTATAAAGGCAAGCGATGTCCCGGGCCCGGTGCCCATCCTCGTTCGGTTGTCATCCCGGCATTCTGTGGATGATGACCTATCTTCCCCTGGCAAATGCTAAGTCTAGGGGAGGTGCTGTCAAAATTCTCCCAGGATGATGAAACTCAATATTAAGCTGTCCCCGGGACTTTGCGCACTGGTGGCAGGGATTCTCTGCACCTTGATCTTCCCGAATGCCCCTGGAGCCCGATGCTTCTATAAAGCTCAAGCCTAATTCAGTTCAACTTTGATGAACTGATCCACCTTGACCCCATTGAATCTATCTACTTCAGCCTGGATCATCGATGGACCCGAAACAGAGTATCGTTCGAGCTCTGTAAACCCTGAAACCCTGTAGCAATTCCATCTTCTCGGCGTGCAAATTTGCACGTCGAGAGCTGTCCCGCCGAGAGGCCTTCCTCTTTTTCCTCTTCAGCTAAACGATAAGAAAACCACGCATGGCCCTGGCATTCAAACCCCTTCATACACACTTCCCAGCCCACAAGCTCTCGGCGCCAAGCTCTCGGCGCCAAGCTCCCGGCGCGGCGAGGAGCGCGGCGAGGAGCGCGCCGAGGAGCGCGCCGAGAAGCTCCACGCCGAGAACCCCCTTGGCCAACCAATAAACCACGCCGAGACCCCCTTGGCCATCTCCTTTGCGCGCCGGGAAGCTGGCGCCGGGAGCCCTGCGCGCCGGGAAGCCCACGCCGGGAGCCTACCAGGCCGTCTCCTCTTCGCACTAAGTAGCCCCTTGCGCCGAGAGTCCCCTTCTGCCTCCCAGCTGCACCGATAACCTATTCAAATTTTGTTACTGAGCCTTCAATCCAAATTTTGTTCCGGGGGCTCCGCCCTCGGAAACCCCCGCAAGGGGCGCTGCCCCCTTGACCCCCGCGACCTGACCGGGCAGGTCGATCCCCGCGACCTGACCGCGTAGGTCGATCCGCGTGCGAGGGCGCAACATTGAGCGTTCGCTCACTTTCCGTCGTCCCGCACCGGGTTCATAAATAACCCCTTTAGTTCGGGAGGGCTCTGCCACTGCATGAGTTCCGCCGGCTTCTACAGGGAATATCAAACATTGCCCCATGGCAGATATGCGGTTCGGGAAGTTCAGCACTTCTCTCTTTCGGCTTTCATCCCGGCACTCCGTGGGTGATAGTCTATTTCCCCTGGGCATGATCCAGAAGAAGGGGAAATGCTGCCGAAATATCGATCGATGTTTTGAACCCCCATCATGGCCACGGCCCAGTCTGCCTGTGACTGAAATTTTCCCTTCCCCCCTAAGCCCGGTCTTTGAACTGCTGACTTAACGATATCATCTGTATCTATGGTTGATGTTATTATCTTGCCCGCCTCCCTGGCTCCGGTATGAAGTTCCATTTGCACACATGAATATATGTTTGCCTCTCGAGGCCTCCTATTTTTGGCGTTTAATCAAGGGTTGTCCTTCTTAGGAAGGGCGTAATTAACGTCATAACCTTTATGGTATGACGGACTTCTGGTCCAGACACGATCACTCACAATCGACTGATTAGAAGTCAGATCGAGCGCACAATGAAATCATCACACATGTGATTGGCACGCCAATAAATCAATAAATAAATAAATAAGATAAACGAGATAAAATCCGCGTCCCACAAGTCTGGCACGCCCGGTGGGACCGAGTCTCCCTTCATCTCTACGCCAAAAATAGGAGGCCCAGCGGGCCCCCCCTCAAATTTCTGATTCTGTGCGCTTTCTTTATTTCCAGGAAGCTACAATGACGGCTGAAATCGTGTCTGTATGCTTTGACCAGCAACCGGTCAATGCGCATGTTCAAGAAAGCTACCTGGCGGTACCTCTGTCATTCGGATCGATGCCGCCTGCTGTCGGGATGTCTAACTGCCTGGGCCTCATCTTCACCGACCTGCTCGAGATCGACAACCAGGAGCCGAAAACTGTTGTCGAGACTTCACCGCAAGCTACCGGCCCCAAGATAAGCCAGGTGATGAAGGATGCTCCAGAGGTCGTGCCCTACTTCGTCCATCACGAGGCGAAAAGAAGCGCATCCTCTGCTTCGTCCACCACTTTCGGTGACTTTCCTCCGGTCGTTGGCTGCCCCAACTTCCTGGGAGTTGTGTCCGTGGATATTCTGAGCAAAGAAAGTCCGAAGCCTATAGAGCTGAAGGATGATAAAGCTGCTTCTTGTCAGAGCGAGGATAAGATCAAGAAATCCCTACTCAAGAATCTAGTGACCGTGAGCTGTTATGTTCACCATGCTACCAACCCGATTGAAGCACATGAGAAGGGGCCCACTGGAGGCAACAAAAAGAACTTCAGAAGAGGAAGAGCCTCTGCCGCTTCCCAATGTCGACTTTCTGCATCTGGGAAGTCCATGATGATTGGGGGCGTCCGATCTTCTTCAACGGCCGCAATGCCAGAGTCCTGCCAGATCAGGTCATCCCGACCATTCCTACACATAATGCTTTCCAAGTGCTGGCTAGCCGAGGGCGAACAATGATGATAGCAAGCAAGGAAGCCAACCTCAAAATTGCCAAGACGCAAGCAAATGTGGGTTCCCAAGAAGACCCGGAGTGTCATGTCGACCCTACAAAATTATAACAGTTTTGTTGATGCCCCCAAGAGAAGGGATAATAAAGTCATGAATGAGGAAGAAGTCACAGCCACAACTCCTCCACTCGCTGCCAGGGTCTGTGCAAGACAGGCTGATATTTCCAAGAACTCAAAGAATCTCAACCAAGTTGCCAAGCTGACACGATTAGCATACATGCCACCCGCCCAAGACTGGACGCTGCCTCCTGCTATCTCTTCAGAGTACAGTCAAGAGGGGATGGTTAAGAGGGTATGGGAATACTTCCATGGCCTTGGAAGTCCTGTCATAGGCCGACAAAGGTCACTCCATGCTGTCAAGGCTGAAGGAGAAGGAAAAAATAAGATATCACCTGTTGGGATAGATAAAGAGAAAAAGCAAGCTGAGTTCAGGAGTTTTGAAAGTCTTTCACAGAGGGAAGAATGAAAAGAGTTCTGACAAATGAAGGGCCAACTTTCCCTCGCCAGTCCCGAAGGAGAGTTAAAAAGCATGAAAGAAGAACGCAAGTCCTCGCGTGTAATATGACAGGAGTGATGGGCAGGCATGACGCCCTGCTAAATGGGCAAGAAGAACTAGCCAAGGTTACCGAAAGAGAAGACCCTGTAACAGGACAAAGCAAAAATGAGGCTGGGTTACTGCAGACCGCTAAGGGCAAACAGGCTACCGATGAAAACAACACTACTCTCAGCACCAAAATAATGGCATCTGAAGAAGAAGGGGTGCCCCTGTCCGGATGCGGCTTTGGTGAAACACTTGAGACCATTACCAGCAAAATAGCTATAGACCCTGCCATCCTAATAGCCATGCAAAGATATCAGCGGGAGATAGAAATGCTGAACAAGCAACTAAAAGAGAAGACTGAACATGATGTGGTACCCAAGCAACTGGGGGCACGAACTGACCTATCACTGGGAGGGTTTAACCCCTCGACTGCTCTTTCACAGACTGTTCTGCAAACTGACGGTCAGAGTTGGGTTGTTCCCCAAGATCATTTCCAGTCGCTCCAGCCAGCACAACTGAAGCTTCTTCAAATGCAACGGCAGATTCCCTTGTCAAAACCTCCGCCATCTCATGTTGCAACTCCAGCTACACAAGAAATGCAGTCCACCCACCTCTGTCCTGAATCAGCACTGCCAGTCGTGGTGAATAAATCAATGGTGGAAAAGATGGTTGAAGAGAGGCTAGCCAAAAGGGGTAGTGCTAATTACGCCCCCTTTGACATGTATAAAGTGCCATATCCGGCCTACCATGTTACTAAGAGATTGCCGCCTAGCATCAATAAAATTCCTAAGTTTGACAAATTCAATGGGCAGGGCTCCCCGAAGGAACACATTGCACACTATGTAACAGTCCTGTGGCGACAGATGAGTCATACCTATTGAAGTTCTTTGGGTGTTCTCTAACGGGACATGCTTTTGAATGGTATGATAGCTTGCCGGCTGGATCTGTCAACAACTGGCCGGATATGCAGCGAAAATTCATAGAAAGATTCCATGTCACACAGGCAAGGGTGACCGTGGCTGAGCTGTTGGCAACCAAGCAAGAAGATAATGAAGCTGCTGCAGAATATATCAAAAGATGGAGGGATCTTAGTATGAGATGCCGGCACTCTCTGCGTCTAGAAGATGCAGTATAGATGTGTAAACAAAATCTGAAGAAAGAAGTCCTGGAAAAGTTAATTGGACAGAAGTCTGGTCTTTTGACCGATTGATTAATATTGCAACAGAGATTGAAGACTTCTGTGCAAGATATCCATTAGTTCCTATCAACTCAAGCCATCAGGCTAAACAAATTAATAAGAGGCCGATGTTGAAAGCTGTACACGCTATTAGCGTCGCGGCAAAAAGGCAGAAATGGGTGCACCATTCTCCTCTCAATGGGCCTGCTGAATGTCAAGAAATGCCTCCACACCGGAATAAAGAAAAGAAGTCATATGCCTTCCCAAGAGACAAGACTCGAACATTGTTCGAGTGGGCTGTCAAACATGACAAGGTCATCCTGCCAAAGCCAAAGAGGCCTGATGATGCCAGGAGAGAGATGATCCGAATTTCTGCCCTTACCACCAGATCCTCAGACATCCTATTGAAGACAGTCAAATATTCAAGGACATCGTCCAAGGCTTAATAAAAAGGGGTAAGCTACAAATAGGGGAATACAAAGTTGATCCCCACACCCGCATGAAATGTCTGTGCCAAGGGCGTCAGTCAATATGATATCTATATGTCAACAATTGCCTGAAGAAATGCCAGAGCTTGTAGCCGGCACACCTATGAAGACAATATTCCTAGGCATGAAAAAGAACAAAGAAATTGGCAAGCCGTGTCAACGGGAAGGAAAATAAGACTGGTACCTCGCTTACCTCCAAAAGCCCAGGTTTGCGGAGTTATGGCCCATCCCACTCTACCAACAATCATTAAAAGGCCAATGGACAGCAACAATAGACAAACCCCATTGTGGGCACATGAAGGAGTTAGCCCACAGCTACAAGCCATTGCAAATGAGCCTGGCAACCATGAGCAACCGAAGAATCAGCCTATGCTGCTCGAGAAGCCTGCCCCTCAAATAGGCAACGAGTCTCACCAATTAACAAGAAGAGCTGAAGAAAAGGCAGAAAAGCTGAATACATCAGATAACCCACGGTGGGGGCGAAGGCCGGCCATGAAGGAAAGAAAAAGAAGAATACAAATAATGAAGGAGGAATCTTATTTTCTCCTGCAACACATTGTCAGCATCCTCCAGTGAGGCACAAACCGCTGATGAGAAAGATGAAGAAATTTGCTTTGTGCCGAAGGAGTAGTTCAGGCCAATGCTTCCACTTCTCTTCAGTCTATCAGGTCTGGGAGGACGCCAAAGCAACACTCACCAGCTAATAAGGAGGCTCAGTGCCATATTCCTCCTCCGCCCAGAGGCATAGAGCAGAGGGGGTTTGTCCCAAAGAAGCTACCTATGGCCAGCAATGATGGCGAGATAAAATCCATTCTGCACAAATCAGAGGCAGGGGGCAGTAGAACTCCCAGGTCCCTCCTACAAGACCCTACAATAATGGCACTACTCCACCAGAAGCAGCAGGAGATTGAAATGCTACAAGGGCAACTGAATAAATGAACATAAAGCCACATACGTCACAACTGCCGAGGCATCAATGCGAGGCATCGCAAGACAGTTCTAGCTCATCTGAAGCTTCAGCGCGGTCAGCAATGCCCCGAACAACACACGATCATTCAGGGGGCATCCCCCCTCAATCATCCCAACGCACACTCCCTTGGGAAAGTCAGGGGGCAACTAAAATGTATCCGACAAAGACATCGATGAGGCCTCATATGCCGCCAACTACCCTACATTCAAGATCAGTGGGTCCAGCCACAAGGGATAAGACCAAAGCAGAGCAAACAATGGATACAAAGACGGCCAAAGAAGAAGTCACTGAGGCTGAGCTGCAAATGACCAAACAAAATGATAATGAGTCCGTCAGGGACTACATAAGCAGATGGAGGAGCCTGCGTGAAAGGTGTAGGCACCCACCAAGTTACAGTGAATCTGTCCAAATCTGTAAAGAGAATATGAAATTAGAGATTCTACGATGGGTCATTGACTTCGAAGTCACGACCTTTGAAAGTCTAAATGACTTCGCAACTGAAGCTGAAGCGGTCATTGCAAGGATTTGCCCATCTTCCATGAGCTTGGGTCAAAACTACAAACCAGCCGATAAGCAGCCGGCATAAGAAGTTTGCATTCCAAGCTTTGAAGCCTTCGAGTGACAGAAGAAGGAAAAAGCAGAGATTGCTTGTATCACTTCTACCAAGCCAGACACACAAGGGTCCTCGTTAAGGGGTAAAATGATGAGGCCCTATTCATTTACAAAAGATATGACCTCAGCTCTCTTTGAGTGGGCCCTAAAATGCGGTAAAGTGGTGCTTCCAGAGCCAAAGAGATCAAGCAACTCCGCAAGAAAAGATAACTCGTGCTTTTGTCCGTATCACCAAGTAGCGGGACATCCTATCGAGGATTGCTACGTGTTCAAGGACATCATCGAAGGCACGATCAAGAAAGGTGAACTGCAAATGGGCGAATATAAAGTGGATCCGCCAAGCCCTCACCAAATGCCCGTCTTCAGGCAAGCAGTCTCACGTGGCGTCACTGGCCTTGCTATCCCCCGCAAACTCGGCTAAAAGCCAGCATTTGAGCATTATCTCACAGCTCGAGCGGTTGTAAAAAAAAAAAGAGAAGAAAAAAAAAAGAGAGAGAGCCTGTTCTGGGGGCAGGCACAAAAAAAAAGAGAAGAAAAAAAAAAGAGAAAAAAAATAAAAGAGAGAGCCTGTTATGGGGCAGGCACACACAAAAAAAGGAGAGAGAAATGAAAAGATCATGATGGCCGTATCTATTGAGGGAACCGACACTCCCTCTATATCCTAATTTGTACTAGATACAACTACCATTGTGGGGCTTATGTGGTGGAGTGAGCTACTCATCTCCTCCCTGAGGAGGTGAGCGCTCTCCTACATCCCCGCCTTGGTCAATAAAAAGAAGAGAAGGGGGACGAGCCCCGAAGTAACAAGGGAGAATAAAATGCCCGTCCCGTTTATGGAGACTGGGATGATTTTATTATTATTAACATAAAATGGCCCACTGGGATGCATGGCGCATCGCCATCTTCCCATCCTATAGGGATATCTCCCATTTGTCCCACCGGGATTGACCATCTACCCTTGACACGGGTCCTGGGCCCCGGCTGACACATCTTCATTAGCTTCCGGCATTCAGCCAACAATTACACCAAATATCTCAACACCCGCTGCATTGGCCCAACGGGACTTTCCACTACTGTTGTCTCAGTCCCCCTGCCCAACTTGGGCTCATACAAACCTGCCCCTTGACACGAGGTACTCCGCCCCTGTCGAGCTCTGAAAATAATCCCACCAGTCTCACCGGACTATCCCCATAAAGCCCTTTTCATTGGCTCGGGACACTCCGTCCTAGCCAAGCTAGTTTATCCCACCCGTCTGGGTCTATAAAACCCTTTTGTCCCACTGGGCCAAGTTAAAAAAAATAAATAATAAAAAGTAATAAAAATTAAAAATTAAAAATTAAAAAAATTAAAAAAAATAAAAAAAATAAATAAAACAAACAAACAAACAAAATAAAAAAATAAAAAAATAATAATAATCAATCTAATGAGCTCAACCAACATCATCAAACCAAATAAATCCTGATGAATTCAGTCGACTAGTAAGCTCAATAAACCAAACAAACCTAATAAACTCAATAAAAATAAATAAATAAACCTAATGAACTCAAAAAAAAATCTCTAACAAACCTCAGTAAACTCAACAAAATAAACCCTAATGAACTCAACAAACCCAAGAGGCCCAATAAAAATGATGAATAAACAGACATCTCAACGAACTCAATAAACTTAATAAACTCAAATAAATAAACCAACAAAAGATTCCTTCACTTGGCATTAGACCTTCTATCTGAGCAAGGTTTGTCGACCCCGATACCTCCATGGGTCAAAATCCATATTATATCTCAGCTTGGACCTCACGTCTATGCTAGGTTGGTCAACTTCGACATGATGTCGGGCTGACATCCTTATCTGCACATTCTACCCCTGTTGTAGACCTTCCGTCTGAGCAAGGTTCATTGAATCTGACTTTTCGTCAGATCAACATCAATACTTAGCCCTGGGTCTGGGCCTCTAGTGCGTTCATCATCTTATTTACCCTTACCTTAAACCTTCTATCAGGGTAAGGGCTCGTTGACCTTGACAGGACGTCGAGTCAACACCTTTTCTATATTCTGCCCTTGGCTTATGGCCTCACGCCCTTGCCGAGCTGGTTGACTTCGACAAGACGTCGAGTTAACACCTTTTCTATATTCTGCCCTTGGCTTAGGCCTCACGCCTCTGTCAAGTTCGTTCGTTTCGACAGGATGTTGAGTCAACACCTATCCTATATTCCTCCCTTGGCTTATGGCCTCACGCCCTTGCCGAGCTGGTTGACTTCGACAAGACGTCGAGTTAACACCTTTTCTATATTCTGCCCTTGGCTTAGGCCTCACGCCTCTGTCAAGTTCGTTGTTTTCGACAGGATGTCGAGTCAACACCTATCCTATATTCCTCCCTTGGCTTATGGCCTCACGCCCTTGCCGAGCTGGTTGACTTAGACAAGACGTCAAGTCAACACCTTTTCTATATTCTGCCCTTGGCTTAGGCCTCACGCCTCTGTCAAGTTCGTTGGTTTCGACAGGATGTCGAGTCAACACCTATCCTATATTCCTCCCTTGGCTTATGGCCTCACGCCCTTGCCGAGCTGGTTGACTTCGACAAGACGTCGAGTTAACACCTTTTCTATATTCTGCCCTTGGCTTAGGCCTCACGCCTCTGTCAAGTTCGTTGGTTTCGACAGGATATCGAGTCAACACCTATCCTATATTCCTCCCTTGGCTTATGGCCTCACGCCCTTGCCGAGCTGGTTGACTTCGACAAGACGTCGAGTTAACACCTTTTCTATATTCTGCCCTTGGCTTAGGCCTCACGCCTCTGTCAAGTTCGTTGTTTTCGACAGGATGTTGAGTCAACACCTATCCTATATTCCTCCCTTGGCTTATGGCCTCACGCCCTTGCCGAGCTGGTTGACTTCGACAAGACGTCGAGTCAACACCTTTTCTATATTCTGCCCTTGGCTTAGGCCTCACGCCTCTGTCAAGTTCGTTGGTTTCGAAAGGACGTCGAGTCAACACCTATCCTATATTCCTCCCTTGGCTTATGGCCTCACGCCCTTGCCAAGCTGGTTGACTTCGACAAGACGTCGAGTCAACACCTTTTCTATATTCTGCCCTTGGCTTAGGCCTCACGCCTCTGTCAAGTTCGTTGGTTTCGACAGGACGTCGAGTCAACACCTATCCTATATTCCTCCCTTGGCTTATGGCCTCACGCCCTTGCCAAGCTGGTTGACTTCGACAAGACGTCGAGTCAACACCTTTTCTATATTCTGCCCTTGGCTTAGGCCTCACGCCTCTGTCAAGTCCGTTGGTTTCGACAGGACGTCGAGTCAACACCTATCCTATATCCCTCCCTTGGCTTATGGCCTCACGCCCTTGCCAAGCTGGTTGACTTCGACAAGACGTCGAGTCAACACCTTTTCTATAGTCTGCCCTTGGCTTAGGCCTCACGCCTCTATCAAGTTCGTTGGTTTCGACAGGATGTCGAGTCAACACCTATCCTATATTCCTCCCTTGGCTTATGGCCTCACGCCCTTGCTAAGTTGGTTGACTTTGACAAGTCTGTCAGGTCAACAGCTACCTCTGTCCTGGCCCAGACCCTTTGTCTCTTCCAGGTTAGCCATTTTGACATGGCATCAATACGACAATGATGTTTTACGTCTGCCCTTGTTCTGGACATACCGTCCAAGCAAGGTTTGTTGACTCTGATGTCCCGTCGGGTCGACATTAATATTTTATCTGCGGCACGGGCCTTCCGTCCAATCGATGAATGAAGAGACCCTTCTACCTCTGGCTCGGACCTTTCGTCCAGTCAGTCAATAAAAAAAAAGAAACCCTTCTGCCTCTGGCTTGGACCTTTCGTCCAGTCAGTCAACAAGAAACTTTCACCTTTGACCCAGACCACCCATCTGGACTGACATGAAACCTATTTGGAATAGACCCTACGTCTATCCTGACAAAACCCGCATGTTTCTATATGTGCCACCAACGATGAAACCCTCCCGTTGATTGACCGGCGCATTGCCTGTTCAACTATGAAACCTGTCCAGGATAAACCTTACATCTTTTCTGATGAAACTCATGTGTTTCCTTAAGTCCCATTGACGATGAAACCCGTATCTACCCTCATGTCCCACCTGTGAAAAAAAAAAGGATGAAACTTATCCAGATTAGACCTTACGTCTATTCTGATGAAACTTATGGACTTCTTTACATCAGTATAAATCCAGTAAAATGATGAAACATACTATCCTACCTTGGCGTCATGGCCTTTCACCTAAGTCAAGCTGTATGGCGTCACGACCATACGTCTAAGCCGTTAAATATCCTACCTTGGCGTCATGGCCTTCCGCCTAAGCCAAGCTGTACGGCGTCACGACCATACGTCTAAGCCGTTAAATATCCTACCTTGGCGTCATGGCCTTCCGCCTAAGCCAAGATGTATGGCGTCACGACCATACGTCTAAGCCGTTAAATATCCCACCTTGGCGTCATGGCCTTCCGCCTAAGCCAAGATGTACGGCATCATGACTATACGTCTAGGCCGTTAAATATCCTACCTTGGCGTCATGGCCTTTCGCCTAAGCCAAGCTGTGCGGCATCATGACTATACGTCTAGGCCGTTAAATATCCTACCTTGGCGTCATGGCCTTGCGCCTAAGCCAAGCTGTACGGCGTCACGACCATACGTCTAAGCCGTTAAAAATCCTACCTTGGCGTCATGGCCTTCCGCCTAAGCCAAGATGTACGGCGTCACGACCATACGTCTAAGCCGTTAAATATCCTACCTTGGCGTCATGGCCTTCCACCTAAGCCAAGATGTACGGCGTCACGACCATACGTCTAAGCCGTTAAATATCCTACCTTAGCGTCATGGCCTTTCGCCTAAGCCAAGCTGTACGGCGTCACGACCATACGTCTAAGCCGTTAAAAATCCTACCTTGGCGTCATGGCCTTCCGCCTAAGCCAAGATGTACGGCGTCACGACCATACGTCTAAGCCGTTAAATATCCTACCTTGGCGTCATGGCCTTCCGCCTAAGCCAAGATGTACGGCGTCACGACCATACGTCTAAGCCGTTTAAATATCCTACCTTGGCGTCATGGCCTTCCGCCTAAGCCAAGCAGTATAGCGTCATGGCAATTTACCTAAGCCGTTTAAAAATTCTGCCTTGGTGTCACGACCATATGTCTAAGCCAAGTCACCCAACATCATAACCTTCAGGCTAAGACAACAAATATCCTACCATTGGCTTGGAATTGTTATCCTAACCAATGAACAAAAAGACCCCTTGGTTCCACGCCAGCCCTTAGTCCCTCCAGGGATTCGTCACAACATGTGACAACTTCTCCCTGTCACCATGGCATCGGTCGTCCACTTATAAGAAAGTCGACCTAAGGATGTATTCACTGAGTTCTAAAGATAAAAGAAGAAAGAGAAAAAAAAAAGAAGAAGAGAAAAGAAGAAGAAAGAAACAAAAAAAAAAGGAAAACAAAACACAAAAAAATAAACAAAAATAAACAAAAGAAAAAAAAGAGAAAAAAAATAATAACATGGTTTGCTTGCTTGCATGTTTTACATGCATGTCTGCTTGAAGTATAGTATTAATACACCTTCCTTCAAATTTCTATGACCGCATTCCCTTGCTAAAATAACGCTATCCAGATTCTACGACTGTGTGCGCCACGTCACATACTAAGAAATGAAAAGCCGTTTCCCGGTGAGTGCATGCGGCCAGGGGAAAGAGTCGTGGTTACGTTGCGTGCGCAATTCACAGAATACGCCATAGACGAAACTCCCACACTTCACACACGGTATGAGCTATGGTCCTTAGTCATAGGGACATCTTAAATTCTTCTTAACACTTCTTGGATGCTTAAATCTCTACACTCGCATAAAGGGTGACCGTGAGGGAAAAGCCACCTACCCACCCCAAAAAAAAAAGAAGGAAACGAAAGAAAAAAATATATATGAACAAAAGGACTAATCCTAGTAGCCGGGAATCCCCATTGAGACACATGAGGAGACTCGCGTCGAACGGCGAAGTCCATGATAATACTCTGAATAATACTAGGATGAATCCAAGTAGCCGGGAATTCCCATTGAGACATATGAGGAGACTCGCGTCGAACGGTGAAATCCATTATACCACTATGAACAAAAGGACTAATCCTAGTAGCCGGGAATCCCCATTGAGACATATGAGGAGACTCGCGCCGAACGGTGAAATCCATTATGTCACTGTGAATAATACTAGGACGAATCCTAGTAGCCGGGAATCCCCATTGAGACATATGAGGAAACTTGCGCCGAACGGTGAAATCCATTATGCCACTACGAACAAAAGGACTAATCCTAATAGCCGGGAATTCCCATTGAGATACATGAGGAGACTCGTGCCGAATGGTGAAGTCTATAAAAAACACTGCCAATAAAGGGATGAATCTTAGTAGCCGGGAATCCCCATTGAGACATATGAGGAAACTTGCACCGAGCAGTGAAATCTCAAATCAAGAATCAGCAAGGGGGGTGTGCAAAACTACCAAAAATCGAGATCCCTGAATGTGTGCGTAGGTGATAAACCAATCCTCTAGTGTTACTTAGAGTGTCTGCACGTCCCTATGACTAGGGTTCACTACCTATATGATTGCACTTTCACGCTATGGAGGAATAGTCATGGGTGTGGATTGTGATTTATGCTATGCATGCATTCTACGCGGCATCCCCTTTACGCATGCATATCTCCCTTAGTTGTGCTTCGTGAGCTGCACTCCGTCCATGAATCATGGATGCCATCCTTATCCTATCCCCAAAACAAGGGAGCTATCCTATATACATCTAGATATGCGTGTGATCAATAAGTGCCTGCATGTTCGCATGAATGGAGAATAAAAAGATGCGTTCTCAGATGGGGGGTTGCACCCGCAGGTCCCGCTCACTTGTCCCTCATTCGCGCCACCTACGGGTGGGGGGCATTTGTTGACGCCTAAAATAAAGATAATAATAATAGCAGCGATGAAATAATAATAATAACCCTAAAATACCTTTATAAAATATCTTATTTCTGTTGTCTTGTTTTCAGGAATAAAAGAAGAAAAGAAGGGACAGCCGGCTCTAATAGAGAACTACTGAAACAAGACACAAGACCTCGGAAGATACTCGGGACCATCCCCGAACGAGCAAGAAAGAAGCTCAGCCAACAAGATATGTCAGCCGATGAGTCAGCCCTCACAACTGAAGAAATGAACACAAGAAGCCCAAAAGACCTAAATGGGCCAATACCTATGGCATCGAGGAGCTGCTGAAGAGGCCTACTATAACCAAAAGGTGCACCGATAGTGGCCACGCCGAGAAGCCTAGTAGCTTTCGACTGAGGTGCGCCGGGAGCATCCTGTTATCATGCCGAAATGATCATACCGAGAAGAGGAGGGTTCTGCTATAAAAAGGCCCTTTTCTCTCGAAAGAAAAAGGGGGGCGGCAGTAGAAGAAAAAAGGGAGAGATCGAAAGGATAGCCAGAAAGAAAAAAAGGAAAGGAAAGAAAGAGAGCCTCCTCTGCTGAGAAAAGAAAGAAGAAGAGAAAGAAGGAGAGGAAGCTCCAGGTGGGCAGCCGGGGAGGGAGAGGAGTCAATGCTCCGCCCTCCCCCATGCTTTCTTTCCCTTTTTTTTTGATGTAATCTGGCGAGTTCTTTCTCGGTTTATCAAATGTAACCGGAGAGCTCCGGTCTTGATTTCCACCTCTCTGCCTTTCATTTCTCTTTTACGATCAGTGTAAATCTGGGATGATGCAATGAAATGAAGTGTCGATATGTCCCATTTGGGTATCGATTGGTTGAGATATCTGCTCTCTGTGTTTCTATGTATATCTTTTATCAGAAATGTTTGATAGTCTAGACGCTCCCGGTTTCAGAATCTTTCTACGAGTCTGTTCTTCGAAGAGGGATGAAGATAGGGCCCCCACCTCTATCTAATGGGCGATTGGGCTCTATTTCCCTCTCCCCTCCTGTCTCAATGGCAGATTCTCCTCATATAGTCTGAAGTTTCCCTCGAGCACTCCGTGTGGTTCAGGAACCAGAGACATCAATCTCTTGGTTCCCTGAACTGCCGAGCTCTAATAAACAAATAACATCGATCCCTGGGTCCTCCATTCTAAGCCTTGAATGCTTAGGGCCTGGAGTTTCGGTGCTGAGAGTCCCTCCATTGCCGGTTTTCGATGCCATTGGTCTCGTCCAGGGGATCAGAGACAGTCATCTCTTGATCCCCCAGACGGCTAACAGCAAACAGAGAAAGATTCTCAGGGTCCGCACGATGATCTCTCTTCCTCTTGCTAATTTGATCTCCCAGCTCCCCTGGCATCCTCCTAACAGAAGCCCCTATGAAAACCCCCTTTTCTGTGCTCCAAATCTTGCCTAAACCTGAGCCAGAAATCTCAAGAAACCCCGAACAGAGTATCGTCACGAGCTCTGAAACCCTCGACCCTTTAACCTTCTCGGCGTACAAATTTCCCCGCCGAGAACTACGCTGCCGAGAGTCCTCCCGCTTCAGCAAACTGACAAAAAACCACCTAAAACCACCTTTTGTGCATACCCCCTTGGCCCAGAGGCTCTCGGCGCGGGGTTCCCGGCGCGGCCAGGAGCGCGCCGGGAAGCTCCCTGCCGAGAAGCCCCCCTTTTCTTCTGCTAAGGAGGCCGCGCCGAGACCCCCCTTTTCTAAGCCAATAGACCAGGCCGAGACCCCCCTTTTTGGGCTGACTAAACCCCCTCCGAGAGGCCCTTTGGCCAGCCAAGAAGCCGTGCCGAGACCCACCTTATTGGCCATTTGAAGTCCAGTCAGAGGTTCCTCTTTGCGCTGCTATCTGTCAACCTTCTGATTTCTTCAGGCATATGCCCCGGGGATGTTCAGAGATCGCCATGGATGCCCTGAGAAAATACAGTAATGGGGAGGACCTTCCCTACATCTCTCATTCTCGATCCGGATTTCACCCGCATGAACCCAAAGGGCCATGTCATTGCATGATTTCTGAGGAGTTTCGAGGGGATATTAATCGATGGTATAAAGGCAAGCGATGTCCCGGGCCCGGTGCCCATCCTCGTTCGGTTGTCATCCCGGCATTCTGTAGATGATGACCTATCTTCCCCTGGCAAATGCTAAGTCTAGGGGAGGTGCTGTCAAAATTCTCCCAGGATGATGAAAGTCAATATTAAGTTGTCCCCGGGACTTTGCGCACTGATGGCGGGGATTCTCTGCACCTTGATCTTCCCGAATGCCCTCTGGAGCCCGATGCTTCTATAAAACTCAAGCCTAATCCAGTTCAACTTTGATGAACTGATCCACCTTGACCCCATTGAATCTATCTACTTCAGCCTGGATCATCGATGGACCCGAAACAGAGTATCGTTCGAGCTCTGTAAACCCTGAAACCCTGTAGCAATTCCATCTTCTCGGCGTGCAAATTTGCACGCCGAGAGCTGTCCCGCCGAGAGGCCTTCCTCTTTTTCCTCTTCAGCTAAACGATAAGAAAACCACGTATGGCCCTGGCATGCAAACCCCTTCATACACACTTCCCAGCCCACAAGCTCTCGGCGCCAAGCTCCCGGCGTGGCGAGGAGCGCGCCGAGAAGCTCCACGCCGAGAACCCCCTTGGCCAACCAATAAACCACGCCGAGACCCCCTTGGCCATCTCCTTTGCGCGCCGGGAAGCTGGCGCCGGGAAGCCCACGCCGGGAGCCTACCTGGCCGTCTCCTCTTCGCACTAAGTAGCCCCTTGCGCCGAGAGTCCCCTTCTGCCTCCCAGCTGCACCGATAACCTATTCAAATTTTGTTACTGAGCCTTCAATCCAAATTTTGTTCCGGGGGCTCCGCCCTTGGAAACCCCCGCAAGGGGCGCTGCCCCCTTGACCCCCGCGACCTGAACGGGCAGGTCGATCCCCGCGACCTGACCGCGCAGGTCGATCCGCGTGCGAGGGCGCAACATTGAGCGTTCGCTCACTTTCCGTCGTCCCGCACCGGGTTCATGAATAACCCCTTTAGTTCGGGAGGGCTCTGCCACTGCATGAGTTCCGCCGGCTTCTACAGGGAATATCAAACATTGCCCCATGGCAGATATGCGGTTCGGGAAGTTCAGCACTTCTCTCTTTCGGCTTTCATCCCGGCACTCCGTGGGTGATAGTCTATTTCCCCCTGGGCATGATCCAGAAGAAGGGGAAATGCTGCCGAAATATCGATCGATGTTTTGAACCCCCATCATGGCCACGGCCCAGTCTGCCTGTGACTGAAATTTTCCCTTCCCCCCTAAGCCCGGTCTTTGAACTGCTGACTTAACGATATCATCTGTATCTATGGTTGATGTTATTATCTTGCCCGCCTCCCTGGCTCCGGTATGAAGTTCCATTTGCGCACATGAATATATGTTTGCCTCTCGAGGCCTCCTATTTTTGGCGTTTAATCAAGGGTTGTCCTTCTTAGGAAGGGCGTAATTAACGTCATAACCTTTATGGTATGACGGACTTCTGGTCCAGACACGATCACTCACAATCGACTGATTAGAAGTCAGATCGAGCGTACAATGAAATCGTCACACATGTGACTGGCACGCCAATAAATCAATAAATAAATAAATAAGATAAACGAGATAAAATCCGCGTCCACACTCCTCCAAGCAGGACGAATACCTACCCGGTGCTCCGTCACCCGACAAAGAATCC
Source organism: Amorphophallus konjac (assembly GCA_022559845.1). Lineage (NCBI taxonomy): Eukaryota > Viridiplantae > Streptophyta > Magnoliopsida > Alismatales > Araceae > Amorphophallus > Amorphophallus konjac. The sequence continues at coordinate 313,957,538 of CM040118.1, read as the reverse complement.
CCTCGTGTTGAAGAGACAGCCCCGGCTCTCCAGTCGGCATTGCCAAAGGCTGAATCAAAAGAAACTTGGGAATTCGAACACGTGTTCGGCACGCGCCGGGGATCACTCGAAGTTCCAAATCGGGATGCAGAGGCCCTGAACCAAACATCCCGACGGCGGTGCATTACGACTAAAGCAATACAGGAGGATAAGCATCCATCCAAATAGCCGCGAAGCCGAGATGAAGTCTAAACCGGTGCGCCCTTATATGGTCTTTAAACCGGCGCGCCCCTTCCAATAGCCTTAAACCGGCGCGCCCTTTACAAGATGCTAGTCCGGCGCGCCCCATGAACTCCCTTGCTTTATGTTAAAACGGCATGCTCCCGTTGAAGGGCCACCCCTTTGAATGCACTAAACCGGCGCGCCCATTTTGGAGTGCTAATACGGCGTGCTTAGTTTAGAAAAAAGCCTTTCTCTGAGGCCTTTATCCGGCGTGCAGTGAAGCCATCCCGTCATCAATGCGGTCTCCTGTTTCCTGGGAACGGCATGATGACGAACAAGCCTAAAATGGTTAAAGCTCCCACTTCGATCCGACGGGCAACCGAGCATATGCCGTGAATGGAAGTTCTCGAGCCCCATCCCGCCGAACGCTCATTCCGTCGATCGGCCGCCCGTCCTCCGGCAAATGATGATAGCAATGTGGCTCGCGGTGGATGTGCCAGCGGAGGAGGAGGAGGCTATGCCTCTGCCCCCCCCCTCCCGATCACACCATAGCCTCGCCGGAGGCGACGTGGACAGCAGTAGCAGGGCAACGTCACCAACGTCAGCAGTAGCAGTGGTGGTTGCGGGAAACAAGGAACCAACGGGAGGAAGAAGAATCCAGAGGGAATCCCTCCAAAAATAGGGCCTCCGGCCCCTATAAAAGGAGCGCCCAGGCGAAGCTTAAATCGGTTGGAAGGTTGGAAGGGTTGAACAACTCTCGGAAGCCTGAAAAGTGGAAGTCTTCTTCTGAGAGAAACCCCTTGAAGCCCGAAGCCAGCGTTCCTGTGAGAGCGAAGTTAAGTGAGAAAAGAGAAGGAGAGAGCAGAGAGTGAGGTGAGGGAGATACAGATCTCCCCTCCCCCCTTGTTTCTTTTTCTTTCCTCCGATGTATTCTTCCCTTTGGTTCCTTTCTTTAGATGCATGAAGAGCCCATGTATTTGCACCCCCTTGTGGTGAAATGAAAATGATCCTTCGGGAGATCCTTTTTTTGATATGTTTCTGATCTCCTTCCCCACTTGTTCCCCTTTGAGGGATCATTGCCCGTGAGTCGTGAGAGCTCTTGAAGGCTAGTCCTCGAGCTTTTCCATACTCACACTTGGGTTATCAGACCGCCGTGAGGTCTACATTTTGAGGTTCACCCCGGAGCAATCCGTTTGGTGTTCCCCATTACTCTTTGGCAAGCTTCAGTCCGGGGGAGATGCTACCCAAATTTCGCCAGGGCAAGAACATGTAAGAACAAACGAGCAAGTTAAGCTTTCTAGGAGTAAGAAGACCATATGATCGAAACCACTGAAACAAACTGAATCTCTGAGTTCCTGCACAAACTATTCTGATAAAACACACGGATCATCATGACAATCCACCAGAACAAACACTTAAAACACTTAAATCTTCTTTCCACAAACATAATTCATCAATAAGATGAACAAACCAATCAATAAATCAACTTGCAGTTGAAGGAAAGAAGAAACAGAGCATAAACGGGTTGAAAGGAAGCTATACAATGCTTAATCCGGCACCCCCTAATCCGGCGTAGGTTAATCCGGCGTGCTAGCCCCCCGCGCCGGTTTAACCCCACACTCAAAACCCACTTTATTTTCCTTGCAGCTATCCGGCACGCCCCCTTGCATTAGCCCATTAAACCGGCGCGCTATACTGTTCATTGCCTATTCCGGCGCGTCCTTGGAACCTCTTCCTTCTTGCCATAGAACCGGCGCGCCCCTCTTAATATACTTAAACCGGCGCGCCACTCCTCTTGATACTAATCCGGCACGCCCCATCCCCTTTGCTTCCTCAATCCGGCGTGCCTGGAAGAAAGAAGGTGATCAAGAAAATAAAAGAAAACATGCAATTCAAGTTAATAGAAAACTAATCAAAAGTCTCCCCTCCACTATAATCCAAATTTTGTTCCGGGGACGCTGCCCCCGGAAACCCCCGCAAGGGGCGTTGCCCCCTTGACCCCCACGACCTGACCGGGCAGGTCGAGATCCACGTGCGAGGGCGCATGTTGCCGAGTTTTGGCTTTACACTTAACAACCCGCTCCCCCGGACTGAGTGCGCAGAGAAACTCAATGATGCCTTGTGGCATCGGACGTGGACCTCGGGACTCCCGACATGGTCATGATCCGTGCACCTCTTGGGCCGATAGTTCATCAGCTTGACCCACTTCTTCCGGGATCCGATCCCGCACCCACATGAAATGTGCCGTACCTACGGCAGATATCTGAATGTCTTTATTGTTACCTTCGATGCTTCGAATATGGACTTTCGTCCGAATGCTGAATGGTCCGTTAGTGACCGACATGCATATACTGGGATCTGATCCCGCATTTGTATTAAACTTGCCGTACTCACGGTAGGTACTTGTACGATTTGTCACCGTCTCTTATGCTACAAACACGGACATTTGTCCGAACATAAAGGGGTCCATGAGTGACCGACAAAATCTGAATGGGACCAGAAGGATCTCGTCATCCCCGGACCCTATACATGGGAATATCAATAAGGCCTATGTGGGCCATGCTTAGACCTCGGGTCTGCCCCGATCATGGTCATTGCTTGACCCATATCCTCGGCCTATAGCCCGCTCTCTTCGAACGCATATTGGTTCTCAGATCTTGTCCCAGGACATCCTCCCGTTGCCCCCTTGGCACCGGAAACATTGACGATGCCCACGCGAGCCCGACTTCGACCGCGGGGGGCCCACCGCAGTATGGTCGTAGCTTGATCTTGCACTGGGCCGACAAACTTGTCGGTTTCCGACCGCTCTAACCAGGATTTAACTGAACGTTTCCCGTCCCTTTGAACAATAAATTTGCCATACCCCGGCATACATATGCTCCAGCTTTCCCCGTGACGATCACGATTCTCTGAAGCCGGATGCTCGTCCGAATATCAAAATGGTCCCTTGAGTGACCGACATCTTCCGAATGCTTGCTTCCCTAGACATAGGGCTTTCCGACTGATTCGAGACCGCTATCGGCTTGTTTCTCTCCATATAGTTTCTTGGCCATGAGGCCCCGATTCCCGACGATTAATCAAGGGTGTTCCCCTCTCCGAGGGGATGTAAATAACGTCGTGACCTTTACGGCGCGGCGGGTTTTGGTCCCGACACGAACTACACAATCGTTTGATTAGTCAGACGGAGCGCACCCCGGGCTTCGGACCACTCCAGTCTTGAAGCCCGAACACATTGTCACCTAGGTGACTGGCACGCCCTCGCACTAGATAAACCGATAGACCGATAAAAGAATATCCCGATATTTTCATGAAACCATCGAAACTTAGTGTGTTCCACAGTGCCCATATGTAGATGGTCACTCTTTTTATATAGAATTGAGGTCCACATGAACAGCATATTAAATGGCATGATGTTCTTATCCCATCAAGAATATTCTCATGATATCCATTAGCATATCATAAGGGCCGGTATACCATGTTTCTATAGAGTGACATGGCAAAATAGTGTGAAAGGTTTTTATGGTACAACCAGCTCAATCGGCCTTGAGGGAATCCAAGGCTACGAGGAGTCTTACGGAGGTCTCAATGACTAACTTGCTAGTCCAAAGGAACGGAATGTCCAATGGAGAGCTTGTATGTCACCGAGAGTTAGTGGGTAATGCGATAAATTATCATGAAACATGGGACTATATTCACGGACTGGAATATAGTGCCGATATATATATACATATGAAACCCTCGGTTAACAGTAACAGTGTAAAATAGTATCACAGGAAAATATCGACTAAGCCTAAGTCACTACTTAATGAATTAACGCCTTTTACTGGGTCGTGTATTCATAATTTGCCAGCTTTTCCAGCAGTCATCCATTCTATATTTCTATTTTGCAGAAATTTCAATATTCTGGAATTTTAACAAAAAGCGCCTTGGACAGGGGCGTTAATTTTAAATTAGCACCCTTTGATGGGGCGTTAGTTTCATAAGAGACGACCTTTGGAAGGTCGTTAATTAACTTTGGTTTTCAGGAACATGAACAGTAAAGGTATTTCACGATAATTACTTTGCAAGACACAGAACTGGACAAGAAAAATAGCAAGATTTAGTAGGTAGGATCATGCATAATATTAGATTCGTGATTACATAGATCTTGAATTTTAAAGGTGGGTATTTATTAACTATATGGAATTAACGACTCCTGGGCAGGGCGTCATAACAAGAATTAGCGCCCTAGGTAGGGTCGCTTCTTTTGAAATTTCCCAGAAAACGTTGAAAAACATAGTAAAACTATAGGCATGGATGACAAATGATAATATTAGGAATCTTAAACTAGTTTGGGCTACAGTTCTTGAGAAAACCTACCTGATGATGATCTGGATGAAAATACGTGAAGGATGTGAAGAGAAAACGATACTCTGTTCTAAACAGAGTCTTCTGGGAAAACGATGTTGATGAAGAACCCGCGTTCTTCACTTTGACAATAGAGTTACTACTTGCTGCAGACTTCCTACAGAAGGAAAAGTTGAAGATTATTAATTTTCCTTCATCATACATAACCGAAGGTAAGGCAGGAACAAGGAAGAACAAACCTGTGTTCTTCACGGATGACAGCAGCAGCAGATCGTCAAAATAGCGATCAAGGTCGATTAGAAAGGTACTTATAGAGTTTTAGGAATCCCAATAGAGTTAGAATTCGATTGGAACTCTAGTTTCCTTGATAGAGTCCTTACCATAGTCAATCGAACACGTAGCAATCCTAAAACTTACCCTGGATAGTCTCCTGGTTCGAATGGAACACAAGTGCAATTAACGCCTTAGGTTAGGGCGTGCATTTTAATTGACGTCTTGACCAATACCGTTTATTTTACAATTCGTGCCCAAGAAGAGGGCGTTTCTTTCCCTGTCCTTTTATTCATTTTGGACGTTTTGAAATTTGACGCCCTTTAGTGTAGGCGTCACTTTTTGAATTAACGCCTCAAGTGAAGGCGTTTCTTATTTAAATCGCACCTTGTTGAGAGACGTTACTTACTTTTGACTTATTATTTATTCATTTTGGTTCTTATCATTTACTTACTTAATGTTTCTTGAAATCTTCCTTTTATTTTACCAGGGTTGCTACAAACCCACTAAACCAAATAAGCCACACAAAAAATCTAGGCGTGCTCGGTGTCATGACCTTTCGTCTAAGCCGATGAATATTCTACCTCCGTCCAGGACAGCCATCCCAATAAAAGAATAAAAAAAATCATCTCACTCTGGCCTGGGCCTCTCGTCCAACCAAAGAACAAAAAGACCTCCTTTCATATAGTCGGCTTCGTCGGTGCATTAAAGAATAAAAAGACCTCCTTTCATATAGTCAGCTTCGCCGGCGCATTAAAGAATAAAAAGACATCGACTCATATAGTCGGCTTCGCCGGTGCATTAAAAGAATAAAAATACCTCCTTCATATAGTCGCACTACAAGAAAAATGAGAAATTTTGACGTCCATTCACCGTTGCGAATTCATCGGAGATACGTCGCAATATGAATTTTTGACGTATTGATGATGTAATGACGACGGAATATGGACGTCAAAACTATTTCGTCGCAAAATTTCGACGTAATAAGATAGCGTCGCGAATATGTCCTAAATTATCGACAAAATTATGTCGTCGAAATAGTCGTGGCTATTTGTGTCGATATTTAATATTACGGAAAATAATTAATCATTGCGACGGAACATAATTTAGTTGAAAATAGGTTTAAAGTTTCCGACGGATCTCCGACTGATATATTGTGTAGTCGCAAACATATGGTTTAAATTAGTTTCGACGAAAGTTAATTTCGTGGCCAATGCGTCCTTAATTTTCGACGAATTTTTATCGCATAAATAGTACGTTGAAAACCTATGGGTTATATTAGGTACGACGAACTACTATTGTGTCGAAAATAAGTCCTTAATGCCCGACGAATTTGAGACGGATAAGTAATACGTCGGAACTAATTTCAATGAAATTACTTCCGACTAAACTAATTTTAGTCGAAAAGACGTCGTTAATTATCGACGTATTTGAGACGGACACGTAATACGTCGAAACTAATGTGTATAAAATTTGTCGAAAATATGTTTGAACCTTTTGACTGATTTGTGCTGAAAAATAAATACGTCAGCAAATAAGTGAGTGAAATTGGTTTCGGCGATTTGTTAGTTGGTCGAAATTCTATCGAAAACTTTCTCCACATACTTTTTTATATATTTTAAAATTTTAAAAACATGTTTAAAGCTACAAATATACACCACAATCGACTCAACTCAACATAAAACATGCAATAAGCAACATATACAACACACAATTGGATAAAAGCCTATTGTAAATTAGAATAAAGAACATCCACACCACATAAATCTTTGAATAAAAAAAGTTACAGTTACATTAATTGAAATGTATCAGTTTTTCATAATATCATTAAAAAAATCAAGAGATATCCGCTGCATCATTCTCATTCGTCATTCATAGCATCTCCACCATCACCGGCTGCAGGAGGATCCTACATCACAAAAAATAAATAATAAATAGATTTGAATAAATATAATTATTAATAAATCTAGTTAAATATCTTTTTGATTTTCTAAGGCCAAAAGTAGATAACATGATGATTATTTCTTTTCCTCTCAAAGGTGAATTCTTTAAACTAAGTAGTAATGTTATTGTTGTACCCTGTGATTTTGGTGATGTCTAACACTATGAATCATATTATGATAATGGTTCTTTATATCATGAATTTGATGTGTGCTGACTAATGTTGATATGTTTTCTAATTCCTTGAACAACATTTTCATATGAAGGCTTGAAGAGTTGTAATGTGAATGCTGTGAATGCTTGAACTGTTATGTCTGTATGCTTGAAGAATGTCTGTTTGAAGAACTGTAATATTTGAAGAATTCAGGTAAGCATAAGCATGGCAGTGTCACAGCAGCCCTAGAGGCAACTCTGCAGAAGAAACCTCCTATCGCTGAAGGAACAAGCTGATATATCAGCTTAAGATAGACTCTGTACCCAAACAAGAATAAGGGTGAAAAATATCCCTGAAGGCTGACAAATGTGCATTATGTGTGACAGATACTATCTTAAGGGTGACAAATAGATGGACTAGGTGAATAAAAGGCAACAGTGGTGACAAATAGCAGTGCAAAGGTGAATAATAGGCAACAGTGGTGACAAATAGCTATGAAAAAGTGAATAATAGGCAGCAAGTGTGAAACAGTTGAAATCCAAGAACCTCAAGCCGACTCGGGAGGGCTTACAAGTCGACTTCTGATAGAAGAATTCACATAATGAAAAAAGACTTTTTAGTTACCGATTAAGGGTGAAAATGGGTGGACAAAGCAGATAAATGGCTGTATAGTAGTTTAAAATGGTTGTTCAGTGGTGTAAAGTGGCTCATGTCGCTGACATTTGAAGAATGATGAAATTGGTTGAAGGGAATGATTCCCTCTGTGCTTCAGAGGAAGAGAGGACTGGTCCACTAGTTGTGGGTAACTGGGTGTTACTCACTGTTCCTTCTAAATTGATCATAAGAGAGGAGAGTGTTCTTATAAGTCAAGCTGTAAGTCAGCGTTTGTTTGCAGACTGAGTCTGCTGTTATTGCTATTGCAAGGGGAAGCCACACTCAGGTTAGACGTAGGGTGTACGTAGATCTGCGTGGCAGAACGACTCACCTAAAAATTCTGTGTGCCGTGATTTTCATTGTTGTGATTGGCCCTTATCATCTAAGGCCTCCATTCACAGGTTTGCGTACGAACTGATCTTCCCTATACGCTAAGTGGTTGTATTGCATTCTGTTAGATATGTCTAATCTGTGTGGATTCTGTGAAGTAGCATTATCTTCCTTGGTGCATTCTTGTCACTTTCATTTATATTATTCTCACAGATATCATCTGAGCTCGTGGTTTGATAGCAGAGTGTTAAATTATCATAGGCTTAAAAATTGAGCTTAAAATTTATATAGGATCTATACTGCAACGCACACAATATCATATACTTGCTTCCGGCTTTGCCTATAGGGCACACAACATTGGTATCACAGATTCTCCCCTATTATAACTCTAAAGTCTACGAAATTTAAAATTAAATTAAATACTCACCTGTGAGGGCTGTGTTGTGATCGAGGGTGCTCCCTGAGGCAAAATCCCCGCCTGGGTCAGGAGGGTAGCAACCACACGAGCAAAGCGTGCCTCCATGCGTTCCTCGACCATTCCTACCGCATGTTCGACGATGGTAATCTGACTCGTAGAAGTGCCGATGGAGGGAGTAGAGAAGGAACTGCTACTGGGATAGGACGAAGCTGAGCCCGGACAAGATTCTAGAATCGGGCTGGCGTCCAAGCTCTGCCCAAAACCGTATACTCGTCCTTTCTTCGATGGGCCGGCTGCTGCTACCCATGCGTCAGGATCTACCTGCGGCCGCTACGTCTCCTCTTCCCCGTACTTTTCAGTCATATGCCTGTCATATGACTCCTGCAAATTGAATAAAAATATTGCAAATTTCATATTAATCAATCATATTTAAAAATTGAAATAGATAAGAAATGTGTATGTATAATCTTACCACAACCAAGCAAGCTCTCTCACTCACATATGTTGATTAGTTTTGCCTATCTTCTTTTCTTTTTGGGGTTTTTGTTGTGTGAATGTGATAAGATGACAAGCAAGTAATCAAAGATCTGCTCTTAACCTATGAACATGTGATCATGAACCTAGGCAATCAAAGCTAGCTCTAGCATGGGCATGCTATCTCAATCAGACTAATGCTAAGGAAATAAAGAAAAACACACGCCGAGGCATGGAGCAAGAAGTAAATGAAAACACACCGCGAGGGTGGGACAAGCAAGGAAATAAAGATATATGTGATGAAGGAGAAAGCTAATGCCCAATACCAAGGAAAGATGTGATCGCCACCAAAGTAAAAACAAGCCAAAGACTTGAATATACCTTGGAAATAGGTGGATGAAACACCCGCCCACGGGAGAGGAAACCAAAGAGAACCTGCAGGTCAGCTAGAAGTAACGGCCAGAACCCTGTGCGTCACTTGGAAGTGACGGTCGCTCGATAGACCGCTAGAAGAATATGACACGCCTGCACAAGACCGTCGTATAACCTGCAGTGACAAAGTATGATTCCTTTTAACTCCAACTCTTCCAGCCGGCTAGAAGACTTGGGCCTCATCCTAGTGAACCTGTAAACCTGCCAAAGAAGTGGAAGACAAGAACAAAATAACCCAAATTAGCCCTTTCAATAATATAGCATCAATTCTTCAATAAGCAAAATATCGTCAAAAGGAAAGGGGAATACCGGGGAGGTTTTGGTTTTTTAACCCCTCTGGGCGATTTAAAAGATTAGGAGGATGTTTAGATGATGAAAAACCAGTGAAAAATGTGGAGGAAGGAGAGAAATAATGATGTGACACCACCTTGGGGTGATGACCACAAGACAATATGACCCTTGGACCTAAGGTTGCAAGCAAGCAAATTGGCGATGATACCACTCGAGTGGCTCACTCGCTTGGTGCACACTTGTGCCCGTGGGCAACTAAACGATAATGGAGAGGGTCTGGGGTGGGACAATGATGCTCCGGTGCTTGGCAAGCTTGGGGAGAACCCCAATTGGGCCAGGGATGCCCACTCACGGGCGGCCGTCACACCATGGGTGTGGGTTGAAATGGCTCGCTCACAACTCGCCCGCGATGGACACTCACGTGGTCGGCAATTTGGGCCGGGCCCTCGCTCTCCGTCCGACGCAGCAAAGTAAGAACACTAAGCTAAGCAAGTGATATTGACCAGCAAGGAAAGGGGGACCGAGGCTCACCTAGTCGGCGTGAAGACGCCAACTCCGGCCGAAGACGGGGGCGAGCGGGGAGGCAAGGGTTTGCGCCCGCAAGCCTCGTCGGTGTCGCTTCAAATCTGCGAAAATATTATTACATGAACTACACCTCTCGCAGGAGGGGGGCTCTTGGGGTGGGGGTTAGACTTATTACAACCAAGATTACCTCCACGCAGGGAGGGGCCTTCAGCCGGCCAAGCGGGGTGGGGAAATTATGAAGAGAACGCCGACTCTCCAAGCTTCGCCGGTTCTGCCACTCTTCAGTTTTGCTGAACAGGTTATCGATGAAGATGCTGCCACAGACTCAACCGAGCTCGAAATTTGATGAAACTGGTGCCAAAAGTTCTCCAGCTGGCCGAGGATAATGCTTGAATTTTTTGGGAAGCTCTGGAACTCGGGGCTGATCGGACCGGTGACTAGAGCAGGACAGCAACACTCTACCTCTGACTGATGTAGAACTGATACAGTGGATTGCAGAAGGCATTGCGGTCGCTCCCGAACTCCAAATCGAACGAAACTGGCGGTGACGCGATCGTGGTCAGAGTAGCTTCGAGCAGAAATTGACGGAACCACAATCCAAGGTCAGAGAGGAGAATGGTGGCCGGAGAAGTGAAGACAGGTCGAACCTGACCTGCAGGGGGCAGACTGCATACTCCGGCGAAGAAATTCAGAACAAATAGCTCGGGCAGGCGATTGGTGTCGTTCTTTCTGCTACTGATGGAGGACTAGACGAAGAAGAATTTTGTAGAAGGAAGCGTGATCGAATTCCTCCAAGGTTGGCCGCTGAACAGCTTCCAAGATCGCTCTGGCCTTCAGTCTGGGACAGATTGCGTAGTCGTTGAAGATGACGTTCCTCCGGACAGCTCCGAACTCGGATGCAGGCAGGAGTACCACCGTTGGAAAGAAGACTTGGAGTCGATTCCAGCAATATAAGATATGCCACCGGGAGCCTTCAGGGGAAGTTGTGGCTGCTACTGCAAATCACTGCTGTTCTGAAACCTGCAACAGGGACAGATTATGTGGAGGAGAGGGTGTGGGGAAGGGCATGAACAAGGGGTTATTTGGTGGATGGGAAGGGGGGGTGCGACCTTGGGTGGTTAGGGAGGTGGGGAGATGAAAGGGCACAGCCCAAGGGTAAGGGAAATTCGAAATTTGGCCTAGGGAAGGGCTCTTTCAGTCTTGGGGAGAGGGAGGGTTGCTTGAGAGAGTGGAAAGGTGCCTAGGAGAAGGGGTTTCCACCTAGGGGTTGGAGGGGGAATTGAATGAGTGCATGGGGAAGGGGAAGGGGCCTTAATGAGGGGTGAATGGGGAGGAGAGAGAATGAATTTCGAAATTGGGGTGGGGAGGAGAGAGAGAGGGGGCACAACCCACTTAGAGAGAGTGATAGTAAGAGAGAGAGAGAGGGAGATATTGAGAGGGAACTAGAAGGTGTGAAAATTTTCTGGATTCAATATTCAAGCATAATTGTTACAAATGAGAGAGGGGTGGGGCTATTTATAGACCCCACACTTTTCCTAAGACCAAACTGACCCTGACAAACTAACTAATGACCAAACAGTCCAAGGGAGGGGCGCCCCTGGGCCTAGCCCAATGAATTGGGCCCATTAACCTATCAAACCAACATAATGACTTCAAGACTTAGGAAAATGACTTTCTAACCTAGGTACATGACTCAATAAAGGGAAAATTACATGTTTAAGACTCAAATAAAAATAAGAAAATTACATGACTCGACTCACAAACACATGAGGAACATAATGGCGTACACCGACGATCAATCCGAGCTTCAGAAAATGTGGAGGGGTAAGGGATGTCCCCATCATACCCCCGGGGTGGGGAAAACTTGACCCTGTCGAGTATGGGTCCACCGGGGAAGTAGCATCCCAAACGCAGTTCCGGGCGAACCTTGTTCTCCAAACTCAACCCATGTCCATAGCCGAGGAACGGTGCTTCCACTCGACAAAGTGGCTCGGACACACCCTTAGGCTGGCGAAGAGATCTTGCTTTGCTTAGTATTGCCGCCATGTGCTGACGTCGGGCTCTCGGGCTAGTTTGTGGTGACACTCCGAGGGTGTCTCTCACAAGGATAGGTGTAGGCTCAAGACACTCACTAGGATCCACCGTGGTACCCTTAGAGGGTGCCGGATCCGCCACGTGGGAAGTGGGATGAATCCCAAAACCCATTGGTAAGTTCAACCTGCAAGCCGGGTGCCAAGGCCACTCGGAACTTGGCAAGGTCCAAGTCCTCGTGCCCTAAAATTGGAGGTGACCCTAGAGTAGAGCCACTCCAAAATCATCATCATCATCAAGTCGCCAACGTGGAATTTCAAGTGGCGCTCACGAGTTTCTGCCCGCTTTTTGTAATTCTCACCGCTTTTTGCTTGATGCATGTTTTGATGCATATGCCATGTACTAAGATGCGGTGTAAGTGAGTAGTGCGTGGTATGCAAAGGTGGTCCAGGGCAACCACATGTAGACCTATCATGCATTGATGTTATGAAGACTTTGAATGTCTTGGGAGGACCGGGGCATCCATAGGTGTCCCTTTCATTTGTGAGTGTGATGAGTGCCGGGGGACCCGGACATCCATGAATGCTCCTAACATGCTTGAGATTTATGATGAATGATGGTAGACCATTACAACCAAATATTGACCACTCATATTTTCTTCTTGACATGTGAGTGATATGAATGAATGGACCCGACTTTCTAATCATGTCAAGTGGGGTGGTATGCCTAAGCACATGCATTTCAATCCTAGTGATGACTTCTATGTGCATAGGTGTGGGGTGGCCCTTGAGCTTCCATTCGTATGAGTCAAAGGGATCTAATAAGGGAGACATCATGGAGTGGGGCCATCTATCAATCCCATTGTGTATGTTGCCTATGGTTAAGGCTTCTTTGGTGTAACCCAATTCTAGGAAGGGAAGGTTTTGGGTTATCATGGGTGGTAAGGGTAGGGTAAGGTGGGTGGTGAATAAGGTGAGTGGGTTACATTGAGATCTAGGCTCCCATAGAAAAGGGTCAAAGGGATCATGGTAAGGGTCACCTTGGTAGGGGTACTCTATGCTCTCAAGGTCCTCGAATGGTGAGTCATCCTCCTCAATAATTGGGCCAAGGTTGCTAAGGGGTTGACCGATCAAAGCACTTGGGATCTTAATGGTTGGGGAGTGGACTAGGATAGGTTCTTCCTCCATGAGAAGAAGGAGGATGATCTCACTAGTAACTTGGCCATTAGTGTAGATGGAAGTGATGGAGCCAATGGAGGGATATGCTAGGCTAATGGTGTTAGTTTCGGACGGCCTCAAGGCTAGCATATTGGTCAAGTGAATTTGCCAATGTAGGTAGTTCACTAAGTCTCCCAAATCTTCCACACAATAGGAAGTTTGATAAGTGACATGTGGCTGAATGGGAATGATTTGGGATTGATATCCCATGGGTATGTGGCATGGTTGTGAACTAGGAATGGTGAGACCTTTCTTGAGCCATTGGAGTATGGACTTATCTATGGTGAGGTTGGGTGTCTCTAGAGGAGCTAGGCTAGAGGTGTGTGAGTTGTTTGGCCTTTGGATTTCCTCTATGTTGGGAGGTGGATTCGGATGGGCATCCTTCTCCACTTGGGTAGGTGTGTGGGTAGCAACTTCTATTGCTAATGGAGTAGGGGGATCTATGGTGGGTGGTTTGGTGATAGCTAGTGTATGACACACCCGGGGTGGTGAACAAGCATGGGCTTGGGTTGGGATAGGAAAGGGAAGTAGAGGAGGCCTAGGTTGGGGAAAGATTGGTGTAGGAACTGGGAGGTGGGTTGGGTGAGGGGTTTTGGGTTGATTTGTTTTGGGAGATGTGTCCCTTTTTGGGGACGATGGTGGGTTTGTGGTGGTGGTCAAGGGGGCTTGTGGGGTACGGGTTTGGTGAGGGGTTTTGGGTTTGGGGGTGGTGGCCATTATGGGCCTAGGTGGAGGGGTGGACGCGGTGTCCACTTGGTTTTTAATGGTGAGGGTTGGATAAGTGGTGGTCACCATGGAGGGAATTGGGTCGGTTAGGGGTCTCTTGTCCTTGGGATCGTTTGGGGTGGAAGTGGGGGCTAAAGGGGCTTGACTAGTGTAGGTTAGGGAAGGGGGTTTGGTTGGGATGTGGGGGACCTCATGGGGTTAGGTGGGGAGGTGGAGGCCTTGGACACTTGGGTTCTAGTGATAAGGGTTTGGACGGGTGGGGTTGGAGGAGTGAGAGTGCTCCTCGAGTTTTGGTAACCCGGGTAGGAGGGAGGAGGTCGGGGAGTGTAGACTTTCCTAAGTTCGGCTCTCATGTTCTCCCATGTGTTAATAGGCTCTAGCCTCATAACCCTCCTAAATTGTTCAATGAACTTCCACCTATCCTCGGCATGGTACACAAGTCGACTCTTGGCAAGGTAGATTTTCATGGGTTCAGTCATTGGATTCCTTTTAAAGTATTTGTCCATCTTTTCCTCCCACTCTAAATATGCACTGGGGTGGTATCCGTTAAAGATAGGATCCTCAAATAGGACTTTGTCCAAAGGGGTGTCAATCGGACCTTTGCGGAGGGCCGAGTGAGATAGATGTGACTTACATGAAGTAGCCATGCTAGTGGACAAAAGAGATGCAACCGAAGACTCTAAATGCATATGAGCGTCCTAGGACCAACTTGATAGAGACAAGTTGTGAACTTGCTCTGATACCACTTGATGTGACACCACCTTGGGGTGATGACCACAAGACAATATGACCCTTGGACCTATGGTTGCAAGCAAGCAAACTGGTGATGATACCACTCGAGCGGCTCACTCGCTTGGTGCACACTTGTTCCCGTGGGCAACTAAACGATAATGGAGAGGGTCCGGGGTGGGACAATGATGCTCCGGTGCTTGGCAAGCTTGGGGAGAACCCCAATTGGGCCAGGGATGCCCACTCACGAGCGGCCGTCACACCATGGGTGTGGGTTGAAATGGCTCGCTCACAACTCGCCCGCGATGGACACTCACGTGCTCGGCAATTTGGGCCGGGCCCTCGCTCTCTGTCCGACGCAGCAAAGCAAGAATACTAAGCTAAGAAAGTGATATTGACCAGCAAGGAAAGGGGGACCGAGGCTCACCTAGCCGGTGTGAAGACGCCAACTCTGGCCGAAGACGGGGGCGAGCGGGGAGGCAAGGGTTTGCGCCCGCAAGCCGCGTCGGTGTCGCATCAAATCTGCGAAAATATTATTACATGAACTACACCTCTTGCAGGAGGGGGGCTCTTGGGGTGGGGGTTAGACTTATTACAACCAAGATTACCTCCACGCAGGGAGGGGCCTTCAGCCGGCCAAGTGGGGTGGGGAAATTATGAAGAGAACACCGACTCTCCAAGCTTCGCCGGTTCTGCCACTCTTCAGTTTTGCTGAACAGGTTATCGATGAAGATGCTGCCACAGACTCAACCGAGCTCCAAATTTGATGAAACCGGTGCCAAAAGTTCCCCAGCTGGCCGAGGATGATGCTTGAATTTTTTGGGAAGCTCTGGAACTCAGGGCTGATCGGACCGGCGACTGGAGCAGGACAGCAACACTCTGCCTCTGACTGATGCAGAACTGATACAGTGGATTGCAGAAGGCACTGAGGTCTCTCCTGAACTCCAAATTGGACGAAACTGGCGGTGACGCGATCGTGGTCGGAGTAGCTTCGAGCAGAAATTGACGGGGCCACAATCCGAGGTCAGAGAGAAGAATGGTGGCCGGAGAAGTGAAGATAGGTCGAACCTGGACCTGCAGGGGGCAGACTGCACACTCCGGCGAAGTAATTCAGAACAAATAGCTCGGGCCGGCGATTGGCGTCGTTCCTTCTGATACTGATGGAGGACTAGACGAAGAAGAATTTTGTAGAAGGAAGCATGATTGAATTCCTCCAAGGTTGGCCGCTGAACGGCTTCCAAGAACGCTCTGGCCTTCAGTCTGGGACAGATTGCATAGTTGTTGAAGATGACGTTCCTCCGGACAGCTCTGAACTCGGATGTAGGCAGGAGTACCAACGTTGGAAAGAAGACTTAGAGACGATTCCGGCAATATAAGATATGCCACCAGGAGCCTTAAGGGGAAGTCCTGGCTGCTACTGCAAATCACTGCTTTTCTGAAACCTCCAACAGGGACAGAATAGGTGGAGGAGAGGGTGTGGGGAAGGGCTTGAACAAGGGGTTATTTGGTGGATGGGGAAGGGGGGGGGTGCGACCTTGGGTGGTTAGGGAGGTGGGGAGATGAAAGGGCACAACCCAAGGGAGAGGGAAATTCAAAATTTGGCCTAGGGAAGGGCTCTTTCAGTCTTGGGGAGAGGGAGGGTTGCTTGGGAGAGTGGAAAGGTGCCTAGGAGAAGGGGTTTCCACCTAGGGGTTGGAGGGGGAATTGAATGAGTGCATGGGGAAGGGGAAGGGGCCTTAATGAGGGGTGAATGGGGAGGAGAGAGAATGAATTTCGAAATTGGGGTGGGGAGGAGAGAGAGAGGGGGCACAACCCACTTAGAGAGAGTGATAGTAAGAGAGAGAGAGAGAGGGAGATATTGAGAGGGAACTAGAAGGTGTGGAAATTTTTTAGATTCAATATTCAAGCATAATTGTTACAAATGAGAGAGGGGTGGGGCTATTTATAGACACCACACTTTTCCTAAGACCAAACTGACCCTGACAAACTAACTAATGACCATACAGTCCAAGGGAGGGGCACCCCTGGGCCTAGCCCAATGAATTGGGCCCATTAACCTATCAAACCAACATAATGACTTCAAGACTTAGGAAAATGACTTTCTAACCTAGGTACATGACTCAATAAAGGGAAAATTACATGTTTAAGACTCAAATAAAAATAAGAAAATTACATGACTCGACTCACAAACACATGAGGAACATAATGGCGTACACCGACGATCAATCCGAGCTTAAGAAAATGTGGAGGGGCAAGGGATGTCCCCATCAAATAATGCTTATGATGAAAGAGAGATTGAATGGAAACTCAATATGCAATTGTGAAATTTGGAACCAATGGAACAAATACTCCCTTCACCAGGCAGCAAACAAACGTGAGAAGCACTTCTCCTTGATCAGACGTGGCTCTAGAATGCGGTAGCACTTCGACGCAAACTCCAGATTTTCCTCCTTTTGGCCATGAAGTCAAGGGTTCTATTTATAGACCCTCAAACTCTTAGGTCAAGCAGAGGATAAGCCAGCAAGATAAAGGGATAATTCTTAGCAAATCCTTGAAGATAATATCACCAAGAGTCCATAGAAACAAACAAAAGATTCTGAGGATCAGATTTGAAAGAGATATCGTCAATCTAAGTTCTTATCTCGACCACGGAGTAGCAGAGAAAAGGCCTGAACTGGCAGAACTCTCTGAAGGAAGTAACGGCTGCACGACAGACCGCCACTTGGAAATAACGCCCCAAGGAACGTCCGTTACTTTCAACCTTATCCCAAAAAGATAAGATCAACGGGAAGAATATCAAAGCAATAGGACTCTGCAAGGAAATAACGGCCAAGGCATAGGGCGTCATACTGAAACAACGGCTGCACGACAGACCGTTATTATCAACGTATAAACTAAAAGATAAGGATTGAAACAAGCCCTTAATCCCTAGGACTCTTCAAAGAGTAACGGCCCATGACCCATCCGTCAGAATGAAACAACGCGCCTGGGACAGACCGTTATTATTAATGGAGTTCAAATGAATGAGGGTTTTGCTAAGCCCTAGTCAAAGGAAATGCCACAAAGAGCCATATCCGATCAAGGAGAAAGACCCAAGAAATAGGCTCCAAATCAATCAAGAGACTCAACGAAGAGTGAACAACTCGGAGCATCATATAGAATGAATAAAGAGATGACCCAACTTATTGGTCATAAAACGGGTGTCAACAGATGCCCCTCCTTAACGTCTTCTTTGCACGGGAGCGAGCGGAGGTGAAGCGAAGGTGAAATGGAACATAAAGATGAAGCGGAAATGAAGCGGAGTGGATCAAAAAGAGGGCGTTAAGGTAAACGGCACCCGTTCTTACCAACAAGCGACAGGAATTTTTTGGAAAACTTCAAACTGATCACAAGGAAATAGTCAACCAAAGAATGCAAGTCTGGAGGAATTAACAACTAAGGAATGGAAACACGGCTAGCCGCCGGAGGCAACGGAAAGGAAAAGAGTACTGACTAAACTCTAGACAGGAATCTTCAGCCAACCAAATCGAGCGACGAGATCAAAGGAAACCTTCTAATTCAGAGTAGAATGATTCTCTTCATTCGAGATTAAGAACACAGCTATTCACCATCACTGAGATACCTTGAACAGATGAAGCTTCATGAATGCTCAAAGAATGCGTATGATGCATGCTAGGCTAAAGGAAAAGAAATCATCAAAACGAATGCAAAAGAAAGATAAAATAAAAAATACTCGAGAATAATATTGCTAGACCAGAGAAATCAGGGTCAGGACACCATCTGCAACCACGGCGTGCAAGACAGAACCATCATCCCCAAACTTTTCCAACCTAACGGCTTATCCAACGATTAAACATGCGAACTTAGATCATCATCATTTTTGTTTAAGGGGAACATCAGATCCCAGAACACATGAATGACCAGTCGGTTCTCGAGATAATATCGTAAGTAACATATAGTAATGCATTAAGGGATAAGGGAAAGAGATACACTACCTGACTTACCTGCCTGACGGATGGCAAAGCGTGATTTCGTTCATAAATTCCTTCATGAAAGATAGTTTAGCCAAAAATAATCATGAACATGAATCAAGGCATAACCATTTGTGCGTGCGAGAGACATCATCCATAAACATCTTGACAGAATATGGAACCATTTTGACATCAATTAGGCCATTTAATTCATCAAGGAACTTGCAAGTTTTTAACAGTCTGAGATGAGGGCGTCACATAAAGTAACGGACCAGCCCTGGGCCGTCATAAACCAGGCGGTTCACATTCTTCAATAAAACAGTCTCATCACATGTAACGGTCAAATCCAGACGCGTTATAAGGATGTAACGGCCGAATGATAGACCGTCACATTTCCTGAGCGTTCAAAAAAATAAAACCGAACGGTCACGGCCTTCATTCAACACTCAAGCAATCAAACGCCCCAAACCAAAAAAAACCACCGGCGACCACCGTCCCCACCACTACCATGGCCGGCGACGAGGGTTCCTAGCCACCACCACAGAAGAGGGAGAGGGGAAAGAAGAAAGCAATCCGGCGGTTTCACCGCCGGCTCGAACGGGAGGCGATCCCGCCGGTCACGGAAGAAGAACCGAGGAGAAGAGAGCAAAGGGAGGAAGATGAAGCTCCCACGGCCGTGGGAGACCAGGAAGACGTCCCCTTGGGTGAAGGGGAGCCCAAGGAACCAGCCAAGAAGAGGAGAAGGGGCATGAACCATGAGGTAGGTTCTCCCGCCCTAACTTCAATTTTTAATTTTTTTGGGTTTTATTTGTGATGCATGCGTGTTTTGAGGGTAGAAAATGAGTCTACGAACCCATTAGGAATGATTGTAGGCCATTTGGCCAAAGTGGGAGACCACAGGAATGCAAAGAAAAAATGCCCAAACGTAGACAATGTGACGGTCCTACCAGCGATCGTCACATGCCTGACGCGCCACCCTTGGTGCGTCAGAGGCAAGCGACGCCCTACCCCAGGGCCGTTACATCTGCCAGGGACCTAGAACTATTTTTTAGGGTTTTCAATTTCTGATTTTTGTTTTGTTTTCATTTCACAATGCTTATGCAATGTTTTATGATACAATTAACTAACTTATGATCTAAATATCATGTAGGGAAAGCGAAGATCAAGGATCTCCTGGCTGTAGGTCCGGGCGGTGTACCAGGCACTGCCCGACTACCAGAGGGAGCGACTAGCCAGCATGGGATTCGCCGAGGTGCTCAGCATCGAGGTGATCCGGATGGACACACCCTTGCTATACCACACGAGAGGTGGGATCCGATCAGCAGAGCTTTCATCTTCCCGTGGCGCTACATGATCCCCACACTAGAAGACATAGCGAGGATTACGGGATTGAGAGTCCACGGAGCCGCAGTGACCGGATGGACTTACAGTGACTACCGAGAGATGACGCAGCAGCTGCTCGGGCTAGATTTGATCAGGCCGGGACAGTCCTCATCTCAGCTCTCGAGATCAGTACTGTAGGAGAGCCTGGGGCTGAGAGGAGCGGCGATTGCCATGGGAGAGCTACCCGAGGAGCATTTGGGCAGAGTGATAGACCAGGTGCGCCCTCGCGTGGTGGCGGAGGCGGGACCAGAGGGAGACAGAGTGCTCAGACACTTCCTGATGCTGCTATTCAGGAAGCTCCTCTTCGCGACTCGAGCAGACGTCATTAGCTGCCGACTACTTCCGCTGATAGAGCATTTGCACAGAGTCGGGAGATACGCATGGGGAGCGGCAGTGCTAGCGTTCCTGTTCGAGTCTCTCAGCACGACGGACCAGCAGACGATGCTGGGCGGCTTCTCGCCTTTCCTACAGGTAAATGCAATTTAAATGCTTTCCACAATATGATTATGCAAGAATGTTATGTAAATGACTATGCAATTTGACTGACTTGATTTCTAAAATGCAGATCTGGAGCTACATGTACCTCCCGGGCATCGGGAGAGGCACACTACTCCACCCCGGCCGTATCCCGATTGCGAGACGGTGGACGGTAGCGAGGGACACAGGGTCGATCATCAGATTGACCCGGACGATCCAGGAGGACCTGGTCTCCTTCCCACACACGTCGGTAAGTCCAGAACTCAAAGTGATTTCTACATGCTCTTAAATGCTTCAAAATGCTAAAATGCTTCTAAATGCTGATCATGATGATGGATGCTCTTGATGTTCCTAGGTGAGATGGACCCCGTACCGCGGAGAGGGTTATACGGGACAGCCGTGGGTGGAGGCGGCCTTGTCATACCGGGGACGAGACATCTGGCTGCACTGCATCCACATCATCGAGCCTCTGCACTACCGGCTGATCCTGCGGACTCGAGGACTACACCAGCCCGAGGTGACCTTTCCACGCCACAGCGATGACCACCCAGGCAAGTCGGCAAGGGGCATCAGTGGCAACGTGGATTGGTGCGCCGGAAGGCGAAGTATGTCCACGACTGGAACAGGCGGGGCCGAGCGGTGAAGGAACGAGACGAGAGCGACGAGGCATATCTGAAGGCCTTCGCTCGACTCTATGGCGACCGGGTGTACCGAGGTACCCGACGACCGATATGCAAATCTAAACTCAAAACACTCTTTCTATATGCAAGATGCATCGTGCTAGATGTACTGACTTACATGCTTTAAATGCAGCTAGACCCCGAGGGACGGATAGCCGAGCTGGAGGGACTACTCCACTCCACCATCCAACAGCGGGACGAGTACCGGACCGCCCTAGAGCTCCTGGTAAGATTTAGACTTAAATGATGCTTAATGTTGATGATGCAAAAAATGCTGACTAACCATGACTTCTAATCATGATTTCTAAATGCAGCGGGCCGAGGGAGCCCAACGAGCAGGACCGGACGCCCCATCGTCCTCCTCTCATCCTGCGGGAGGCAGAACAGAGCAGGATGCTGAGTTTGCTCGGACGGTTGCCCGGGCCGAGGAGGCGGAGGCCACCCTCGCGGAGCGGGTAAGATGCTAAATGCTTATGCTCATGATCATGCGTATGTCAAAAAATGCTTTTTTGATCAACTACATGACATGCAATCTACAGGCGAGAGAGCTAGCTGCAGCGGTGGCCGAGGCTAGACAGGCTCGATTGGAGGCAGAGCGTCTCCAGGCAGAGATAGAGAGAAGCCGGGCTGAGACTGAGCGGGCCCGAGCAGAGACAGAGCTAGCACGGGCAGAGATGGCCCGGCTGAGAGCGGAGACCCCGCGATGCTCGGATGATGCAGAGGTGGAGCGACTTCGGACGGAGCTAGCTCAGTCATAGGCTGAGGTAGAGCGACTCCGGATTGGGACGGTGGATTTGGACCGATACCGGACTGAGGCACGCGAGGCTCGGCGCCAGGCTTACGATATGAAGATCGAGTTGCAGACCCTCGAGAAGACCGTCTGGATGATAGGCCAAGGACCTGATCGGAGCGCTTCGCAGGGCGGGGCACAGCGGAGCGTTGCCCGAAGCGGGACGGTGGCTGATTTCCTCGTGAGTTCCTTCGGCCAGCGGAGGAATGAGAGGGCGGAGAGAGCGCAGCAGGATGAGAGTGCCTCCATAGCACCACCGGCTAGGAGACCCGAGGGCGGAGATGAGGAGGGCGGCCCGGCAGACAGGCCGGCCGAATGATGCATTTTCTTTTTCTTACTACTTGTACATGACTATATATAGAGAAATGAAAATTTCTTTTTTGGCACTTTTGTTTTTGTTTCATGAGTGTGAATGAATGCAGGAATGTGTTTTTGAAAAATGCAGGAATGAATGAGTGGATGAATGGTTTGGCAGGTTTGAATGTGAATGCAGAAAATGAATGACTGATTGAGATGATTTGAGGTGATGTGTGAAAATGCATGTATGAAATGCATGTATGCGGAAAAAAATGTATGTATGAGAATGCGTGGATGATGAATGAGTTGTAGAATGTGAAAGACCGCCAGGTCTAAAACAAGGGCAGGAAGAAATTTCATGAATTCAGCAGCAGAGAAAGTAACGGTCTAGGGGCAGACCGTCACAATTAAATAACGCCCCGACTAACGGCCGTTAGACATGACAGAGTCCAAATTTGTAATCTGAGCTGCAGGAAAGTGACGGCCTACTGGAGACGCGTCATTGACAAATAACGGCCAGATGCTAGACCGTTGATCATGGCAGTACACTAGTTTGTTAGGGCAACTAGCAGAAATACGACGGCCGAAGGCTGGCGTGTCGGGGTGAAATAACGGTCATAACCAAGACCATCGGGAAAATTTGAACCCAAAAGCCAATATCTGAACGACTGAGAGTGTAACGGATCATGGTTCACACGCTACAAGATAACGACGGCCACAATATAGACCGTTAAGCTTCACAGAACAGGGTCTGGCCAAATCAAACCCACAGAAAATGCGACGGCCCAAGGCTGGCGCGTTAGAGACAAGTGACGGCCCCACGATAGACCGTTAGATCCGGAGTTGCGTTCCGAGACGGATTGAGCTGTGAGAGCCTAAACCCGAGACTTATCCTCTTAAACTCTACTAGAACTTATCTAGACTGAAGATAAAGCCTTCCAACTCAAGTCTTATCCTTTCCAAAGCCAAAATTAAACCTTTAAAACTTGGAAACTCAACCAAAATCACAGCTTTGCTGAAAACCTCTGCTTTAGGGTTGAAGAACCTCTCCTAAGGGCAGAAACCAAGATGAAGAGAAGCTCTGAGATGATGGCCATGGAGGAGAGGGTTTACACCGGACCTAAAGCTGCAAGAAAAGAACATGGAGAGCTCCAACAGCTGACGTCAATTCCCAAGCACTTAAGCTCCACTGTTCAAAGGGTGGTAAGCTTCTAACACTCACCCAAATTCAGAAAATTCTGCACTTCAATTCTTAATGACTTCTTCTTCTCTTTCTTCCTTCAAGCCTCTTCCTGGCCCAAGATGCTATTCTAGTCTGAAGTGGGTGGCTCCCATGGTAAAGGCACTCCCTATAGAAGTCACATCCATCCTTAAAGCATGGCACCTTCAACCACTCTTGGTTTTAGGCAAAAATTTCCAGAAATTATCTCTAGATTGGCCAAGTATTTCAGCTCTTGTAGAACTATGGCATCCACAAACTCATACTTTCATCTTCCCTTCCTTCGAGGCAACCGTCCTATTAGAAGAGGTAGAGACCTACCTAGCCCTTCCTAAGACTAAGGCGGGGGATGAAGACTGGGTTTGCTACACAATAGAGCCTATTGACCCATCCTTGATTTTGAGTGATTTCATCCATAATCCAAAGGATGTGAAGACCATGATCAGCCCTCACCACATTCATTTGATACCCTTGGCACAGTGGATAGTGTCTCATTGTAAAAACAAGTGGGAGAGACATGAGGCAATAGCCAAGGCGGTGGCGGTTTGCTTATGCGGAGTCTTCCTTTTCACTACAACCGACCACCTTCTAGATACCCAAAATCTCAGCATTATTAGCGAGTTGTGGCGGGGCATGTCCATCTCTCAAGCGATCCTTTCATACCTCTATGAAGGACTAAGCTCGGCTTGCCTAGGAGGACCTTTGTTCGGCTCCATGATACTCCTTGAGTGCTGGATGCGAGTGAGAGTCAAATTCCAACCGAAGGAAGACTTAACTTCAACTAGCCGAATCTTCGGGAGCCACCCTCTCTTCTTCATTGGAGGGGCATTCGGGTATTCTTCACAGGTTGAATGCAAGACGGCGGATAAGAAAATGCGGGATGAATGGCGCCTCTTCTTCAACACTTTGCCAATAG
Source organism: Amorphophallus konjac (assembly GCA_022559845.1). Taxonomy (NCBI): domain Eukaryota; kingdom Viridiplantae; phylum Streptophyta; class Magnoliopsida; order Alismatales; family Araceae; genus Amorphophallus; species Amorphophallus konjac. The sequence goes on along the minus strand of CM040118.1, from coordinate 313,933,065 downwards.
ACAAGTTCAATATGCGACCAAGAATCCTTCGGAGTACTCTTCTCAAAATACCGCGACGTCAAGGCCTGGACCTCCAACTAGTGGGGAACACCACCATGGCGATCTACAACCCGCACCGGTGCCATCTTCAGATCGGACTTCCAAGAACCCAAGCTCCTGCACTATCACACTACCCTCCCCTTCTACCTAGGAGGATGGGGACCGAGGAAGATGAAAGAGCAGTACGGAATGCGCTGACCATGTGGGAGATCAGCAAGGTGCGCCTGTGGCAAGCAGAAGTAGAAGAGAACGACGAAGCACGCCGTAATTACGTGAAAGAGCTGAGAAGACTCTGCCCTCTTGCGGATAGAAAACTGAATGTACCTTGATTTTCTTTTGTTCATGAGAGATATTGTTTGTAATTAACAATCAAAGCTGAAATTTTTATGAATTCATGTTTTATTAAGCTTGCTTGAATGAGATGAGACTGGCTTAGTTGAATGAGCATAAGTTTTGTGGGTTGATTGGCTAGAATGATGTGAAGAGGCAGAGCCTCTGGAGGATGTAACGGATGGGTAGTGGACCGCCATAAAGAAACGACGGTCTAATGAGGAGCCGTCAGAATGAAAGCCTTATTAATCCTGTTCTCTGAAGAAAGTAACGGATGGGAGATGGGCCGTTATATAGAAATGACGGTATGGACCAGGCCGTCAGAGGGACAATGGTTGAAAGAATAAAAAGCCCACGCCTGAAGGGAATTAACGGTCAAGGAGGGGACCATTAAATGACTGTGACGGTCGAACACTGATGCGTCACATCCTGCGTAGTTGCAATCCTGCATTTGAACCTGTTGTCTGCACATGCTAAGACATGAAACAAGTTAGATCTGTTCTTAGACTCAACCCCTTGCCTTGAAGCTAGTTAGATAATGACCGTTTCTTGATATTTGGTCAAGGGGTGGAGCCTTATTAAATAGGCGGAAAATATAATAAAAATGCAATGCATGCTATGCACATGATGGAGTTTTGGAAAACATCTGATTTTTGTGGGATTTTCGCAGATATTTGATTTTTTTGGATTTTGGAAATATTTGGTGTTTTTGGATTTTAAAAATATTTGATGTTTTTGGATTTTGAAAAATATTTGATGTTTTTGTGGATTTTGAAAAATATTTGATGTTTTTGTGGATTTTGAAAATATTTGGTGTTTTTGGATTTTGAAAATATTTGATGTTTTTGGATTTTGAAAACTAGTGTCTCCCCTAGCAACGCGAACCCTTCCTTGTTCAGAATCAGGAGTCCCGAGGTTGGCGTGTAACATGGGTGACAATCCTTGGCCAAGGCCCAATTCACATGACGGTGCTTCTACCAAGGCCAGACCCAGGGTACTAATCTTGGTCCTAAAAAGAAAAAAAGGAACACGGGGCTAAGCTTAGGTCAAATATGAAAGTTTTTAGGACTTGATTTCCTTTCCGTACAACCCATTAGAGACTTGGTCTGTTGTGCCAGGGCTTTGAGTCCGTCATCGAACTTTAATCCACCCTAGGCATGCATGCGACCGGGCTCATAACGTCCCGCGGGGAACTGTACTGCCACTCTTGTCATGCCTAGCTTTTCTTGCTTTTGCATTCCTGGAGCTTTGGAGTTCAGAATCGGTAGACTTTTGAGATGATGCTTTTGATTTTATCACAGAGATTGCCCCTTTGCTGTCTTTCTTCTGTTGTTGTGTTACTTGTGGCGCCAGGTCATAACGGACTTGCCCCTATTTGAGACCTCCTCTCGTTAGGGTGTTTGGATTGGTTGTCGCCTCCTTATTCACTTCTTGCCCCTGGATTCAGCCGAAGAATGAAGCGGACAGGGACTTCGATTTTCCCCTAAAGCATGGCCAAGGAGAAACGGTGTCTTTTAAAACGGGAAACCTGACCAGAGATGTTGTGTAGTGTGTGATTGCCTTACTCGGGATCCTTCTTAAAACAGGAAGGAGCATCTTGCTGTCAGGGAAGCACGTGGTTTAGACTCTAAGGAAAGAAACGCTTAAGATACAACTCATTCCACGGGTGAGAGAGCTCCTCACCTTCCACATTTACTAGGCGATAAGCATTCCCTGGATAAGCTTCTTTTACGACAAACGGCCCTTCCCAGTTAGGTTGCAATTTAGACCTAGGACCTGCAGACCGAATGAATTTGCGTTTCAAAACCATATCACCTTTCAGAAATTTACGTTCGATTACCTTCCTTTGAAAATAACGCGAAACCCTCTTTTGATAGACGGATACGTGATCGGCCGCGTTCATCCTCTTCTCATCTAAGAGTTCCAACTGAACCAGTAACGCCTCTCGACGTTCATCTAGATTAAGTTCCTTATCGAGCTGCACTCTGAGGGAAGGGATCAGGATCTCATATGGGAGCACCACCTCCATCCCGTAAGTAAGAAAATAGGGAGTTTGTCCCGTAGGAGTACGGACGGAGGTGCGGTAAGCCCACAGAGCTTCTATTAATTTTTCCGGCCAATCAGAAAACTTATGAACTTCGCATGTTTTCTTGATGATCATAAGAAGGGTTTTATTAGTGGCCTTGGCTTGACCGTTGCCTTGAGGATAATATGGAGATGAATGATGCAATGCAATATTGAACTTCTTACAGAGGTCCTTAAGTTCTTGGGAGACGAACTAGGATCCGTTGTCGGTGATGATGCTGCTTGGCACTCCGAACCGCGAGGTGATATTCTTCATGATGAAGCGGCACACCGTTGAAGCTTTCATTTATGCATACGCCTCGGCTTCGGCCCACTTGGTGAAGTACTCAATGGCGGTAAGGATAAAGGATTTCTGCTTGATCTGGGAATTAGGATCACCGAGCGGGCCGACAACGTCGAAAGCCCACATAGAGAATGGCCAAGGAGCGGTCATAGGATGGAGAGATGAAGCTGGAGAATGAATCTTATCAGCGTGGAGTTGGCACTTAAGACACCTCCGGACATAGAGGGAGCAATCTTCCTCTAGAGTGGGCCAATAGTAACCCTGCCTAAGGATCTTCTTCGCTAGAGCCTGGCCATTAACATGACCCCCACACTCACTAGAATGGGCTGCTTCAGCCACCTTCCAAGCTTCAACATCATCTAAGCATCTCATGAGCATCCCATTAGTAGCGCGCCTGTACAGTTCTCCTGCAACAATGGTGTACCTTGCGGCGGCTCTTCTTATTGACTTACGCTGCTCGACTTTTGCCCCTTCTGGGAACGACCCTTCCTTGCAAAACATCTCGATTTCATGGTACCAAGGCAATTCCTCTTCGTCCAGAATCTCTTCTAGCTCTGCTAATGAAACTTCCTTGAGATCTTCCTTCTCAGCTCTTGCCTCTACAGATTTCCTAAGATTGATGTACCAAGGATCCTGAAGAGAGGGCGCGTCCAATCTTTGGACGACAATAGTCTCAGTGCTTCGACTGAGAGGAAAAGATAGAGAAGAAGCAAGAGATGCCAGAGCATCAGCTAGAATGTTCTGAGAACGGGGAGTATGGATATAGATCAACTTACGGAATTGCCTGGCAAGGAGCGTGACCAAATCTTGATAGGGCTTGAGCTTGGGGTCACGGGTACGGTAAGTGGACAGAACTTGCTGTAGGACGAGCTGAGAATCTCCTATGATGTTCAAATGACGCGCACCTAAGAGGTAGGTGTGCTTCAATCCGGCCAGGAGAGCCTCATACTCAGCGATGTTGTTGGTAGTAGGAAACTGAAGTTGATAAGCGAAGGGAATGGTCACTCCTTCTGGAGTAAGCAGAGCAGCACCGATCCCTCGGCCTTGAGAGTTGAGTGCACCATCGAAGTGCAGAGACCAGAAGGGGTGATGAGAGATAACAGAAAGATGCTCATCAGGGAAATCGTCTTGAATGGAATTGGTGTGAGGAATGGGGAGATGGGCAAGATGCTCAGCAATGGCATATCCTTTGACTGCCTTATGAACAACAAAGGTGATATCGAACTGAGAGAGGAAGCTCTGCCAGCGAGCCAACCTACTAGAAAGGACTGGCTTTTCTAAGAGATAACGGATCGGGTCCATTCTAGAGATCAACCTAACTGGGTGGGCAAGGAAGTAGTGTTTCAGCTTCTGAGCTACCCACACTAAGGCGGCACAAGTCTTCTCCATAGCGGTGTATCTGGATTCAGCTGGGTTAAACAACCGAGAGAGATAGTATGCATCCCGCTCTTTCCCTTCATCGTCCACTTGTGCTAAAACCGCCCCTAGGGAGTCCTCAATAACCGAGATGTATAGGATTAGGGGTTTCCCAGGGACAGGAGGTTGCAAAATCGGGGGATTGGATAGATATTCCTTGAGGTCCTCATAGGCCTTCTGACAATCTTGATTCCATTCGAACTTGACCCCCGCTTTAAGCAATTCATAAAACGGACGGCACCTTTGAGAATGCTGGGATATGAATCTTCTGATGAATTGTAATCTACCAATCAATCCTCGAAGTTCCGTAAGGTTCTTCGGTGGAGGCATGTCCATGACGGCCTGTGCTTTGTTAGGATCGATCTGGATCCCCCGTTTGCTCACTATGAAACCTAGCAGCTTCCCTGAGGAGACACCGAATACACACTTCTTCGGATTCATTTTGAGCTTGTACTCCCTGGCTCTTTGCAGCACCTTAGCCAGGATAGAGGGGTGTTCTTCCTTGGTTTTTGACTTCACCAGGATATCATCCACGTAAGCTTCCATATAGATGTGCATCATGTCGTGGAAGATAGCCATCATCGCCCTTTGATAGGTGGCACCTGCGTTCTTCAGACCAAATGGCATAACCACATAACAATACGTGCCCCAGGGCGTGGTGAAGGAAGTTTTCTCTTGATCTTCCGGAGCGAGACGGATTTGATTATAGCCTGAGTACCCATCCATGAATGACAGAGCTTCATACCCGGCGGTGTTGTCTACCAAGACGTCTATATGAGGCAGCGGGAAATCATCCTTAGGACATGCTTTGTTAAGATCCCTGAAATCAATACAAATACGCACTTTTCCATCCTTCTTGATAACAGGGACTATGTTTGCCACCCATTGCGGATATAGAACAACTCTGATGAATCTGACCTTGTATAATTTGTCAACCTCTTCCTTGATCCTCAAGACCATGTGGGGGTGAAATCTTCTTGACCTTTGTTTTACAGGCGTTGCCCCTGGTTTAAGCACGAGTCGGTGTTCCACTAAGGAGGGGTCAAGACCTGGCATGTCCTCGTAAGACCAGGCAAAGGAATCGCTATACTCCCTTAGTACCTTGATTAATTCCTATTCTACTTGTGGAGGGAGGTTAGCAGCAATAATGATGGGCCTTGGGTCTTCTTCCGTTCCCAAGTTGATTTCCTTTGTAGGTTCATTCACTACCGTCGACGGCTCGTCGAATCTTTTTAGTCCTTGTGCATATAGATCGGCAGTGTCATCTACATCGTTGTCTTCATTAATTGGATCCTTCTCATCCAAAATCTCATAGATGCCTAATCTGTCGTCGCTCCACACCCCTTCTATTTCCTCGTCATCTTCAATCACAATTGCTGTAGCAACAAATTCCGGGCACTTCAAAAGAGCATGGCAGCGCTGAGCTAAATCTTGCAAGAACCTATCAGGAACAGATCGGAATGGATGAGCAAGCGAGCGCGGCTCAGAAGAGGAAGGGTTGGACGACCTAGAACAAGACCCTACTTCTCTAGACCTAACTGACTCTACTTCCCTAGACTCGACGGACCCTAATCCTAACCTAGGAGAGAGGAGGCCTAGTGGAAGGGAAGGAGCAGGGGACTCGTGCCCCTGGGAGGAGGATGGCGACAGGATAGCGTGATCTTCCACTGAAATCGCCGTTTCAAATTTGATGTTTTTTTTTGGAGATCAGCGGAGACTATACATCAAGAGGGAGGAGGTGGGAGCTGCATAGGGAACAGGTCGGGGAAGATGCAGTCGAAGAAAGGATCAGAAGAGGAGAACCACATCTCGTGGAGTTGAGCATTGGGAGGAGGAGGAGGAGTGAAGAGAGTGGATAGATCAATGCGCGGGCACCTCCCGCAAGCACAAGGAACAAAGAGGATCTCAGGTGGATCAATAAAAGATGGATTTATCATGATGGGAGGAAGACGAGGTATGTGATCCCCTTGCTGAAAAATGGATTGAAAGTGTGAGGGAGACCAAGAAAAGATAATGGGAGAGCTCCCCCTTTCCTGTAGATCAACAATAGGCTGCTTCTTCGGCCTCCACTGCATAAGCCGAACTTCTTGTTGTTTCTGGCAGTCTTCTTCGTGAAACAGCCCCTGAAGGGCTTGACCATAATCAATCATATCATCCCATACTCCCTTTAGCACTGGAGGTGGACTCGCAATTGGACATATTGTATTTCTTATAGGCAGAGCTGGCTGCGGAGCTAATGTGCCAGGCTGGAGAGGCCCTCGAACAAAGTGTTGACGGTAGTCCCAGGTGAGTGGCCCAGAATCACCTATCGTAGATAATGCAGTTTCCCTGTACCGAGGCCTCTCCTGCCCATTTTTCTTCCCTTTGGTATGGGCTTGGTCATTCCTTGCAATTGTGCACCGAGGCCTCTCCCCGGTTGATAGCCCAGTTTCAGTATGATGTTCCAGCCCTTGGAATCGCGAATCTGAGGTTTCACTTTGACGTTGACTGGAGTAGTGACGGGCCTAGGAGATGTGTAAGCCCAAGAAAAGTTTAAGTCGAGCACTGATATGACGGGCCGACTGCTGGGCCAAAGCGTGGGAAGAATATGTTCTGAAATAGCCTTAACTAACTGCACTGTGGATAGGCTTTTGACCTTGACGACCCTCCCTTGAAAAGGGAATTTGACGCACTGATGTGCGGTGGAGGGTACAGCACCGAGTGTATCGATCCATGGACGACCCAAGATAGCCTTAAACATAGGGTCAATGTCTAGCACATAGAATTCCACGGCCATTGTAAGAGGTCCGAGCTCGGCTTGGATAGTGACCACCCCGTGACATGCTCGCCTTGAGTTGTCGTATGCTGCTATAGTGGTGGGGGTAGGCCGTAGTAACTCTTCTGATATGTTACAAGCTCGTAGAGTACTCAGTGGGCAAACATTAATTGAAGTCCATGTATGAACCAGTGCTGCTTCAATGCTGACCTTGTTCAGAGTGATCGTAATGCAGAGCGGCATCTACCATGCTTCCGGAGGTGCTAGCTCGGTCTCTGAAAATGTAATTGCCGGTCCTTTGGAGATAGTTGCTAGTGCCGTTGGTAGGCTATCAACTGCCATATCTTCGTTGACCATCACTTTCTGTAAAAAGTCTCTCAGTGCATCCTGATGAAGGGTAGACCTTTTGATCAGCTCTAGCACAGATATTTTAGCGGGCACTCGATCCAGATGATGCAGCAAGTCATATTGAGTACCTGGCAGAGGTTCAGTTTCTTCCTGCTCGGCCGTCGGTTGAGAGGACTGGGGATTAGAAGTAGTATGGTAATTTCGATGGAACATCTTCCCGCTCCTCAAAGCACAATTCGCCGCGGCATCTGAAGATAGTATGATGGGCCCTGCAGGGTGGATGAATGGAACAGGTGGTGTGGGGGAGACGGTTTGGTGGAGCGTAAGGTTGATGGGGGTAGTAGGTGATGAGCGGATGATGGGTGAAGGATTGATGGAAGGCAGGGTGGTGATGAGTGTTGACGCGGGTGGAGGGAAGGCTAGCGGAGGGGTAAGGATGGGTGAAGGGTTGGATGGTGGTGTGATGACGGCGACGGGAGTAAGTGGTGGAGGGTGTGACGGAATGGTGGGTGGTAAGGGGTTTGCTGAAGCGGGTGTAATTGGGAGGATGAATGGAGGGGATGCTGGGTGTGCGGGAAGGACGAAGGAGGGGGTAAGAGGATTGCGGTGGTTATGGTGGAGGGCCATGACTTGTGGTGTGGCACCATCATCATCAAAAGACCACTCGGCATTGGGGGCCGGTGGTTGGACCATGTTTACTTGTGCTGGTGCTGGTGGCTGCTGCTGAGGAGCGGGTGGGTGGTTCGGCATCGGATTCTGATGGATGCCCAGGTCCTGTACTTGCTGTGGTTGTTGTGGTTGCTGTGGTGGTAGCTTCTGCGGCTGCGGTGCTTGTTGCTGCTGCACTTACTGCCTCGGCTGCTGCCCTCTTTTCTCTTTGATCTCAACAATGGCCCGATGCATCGCGGCCCAATCTATCCTTTGTCCTTCATGAAGATCATATAACAGATCCGGGAACTGAAAACATCATTCTATGGTATGGCCCGGCAGCCTATGGAACATACAATATTTAGTCTGATCAACGGTCAGGTTCCAATTAGGCTGTTCCGGAGGGAGTTGGATTGCATTCACTAACATGAGGGCGGAGAAGATATCTGTAAGTGTCTCTGGCAATGGGGGGTATTGAGCTCTCCTGGGAGCCGGGCGCTTGCTGTTAGGGTTGTTGTTATAGCCGTTAGGTGGAGGGACATTATGGTATTGTGGAGGTGGTGGTGGTTGTTGTGGAGCGACGAAGGCGTTTTGGGGAGTGGCAAAGGTAGGCGGAGGGTTTTGCGGAGTGACCTGGAAGTTTTGTGGAGCGGAGTTTTGTGGATGGCGGGGGTTTTGGGGGAAGCGGAACGGTGTGGCCTGGAATGGAAAGGCAATGGCTTGTACTTGTTCATTTGTCTGGACCCCCTCGGTAGCCGGCCCTTGTGGTTTCTTGTGGTATTTAGGCTTTTGGTTTTCAAACAGTGAGTGGATGGGGGAATCCTTAAATTGGGTTTGTATGAAGCGCGCCCGACTGTAGAGCTGGTGCATGTTGGCTATGTCATTCATCGCCAGGATGTTCCGAAAGGTCGGAGTAGCATTCGAAATTAACAGCTTGACCTTCTCTTCCTCTGGAATGTGGCCAGGCACCCTAGCGGCCATCTGTCTCCATCTGTCTGCATAAGTGGCGAACTCTTCATCTGGCTTCATCTTCTCGGCCACCAGATCTGTGAACGAGTATTCCGGGCCGACCCTATCTTGGAACCGTTGGATGAATTTGTCTTTCACTACCTTGAAACTTTCAGCTTCTTCTAGCGGTAAAGAGTAGAACCACTCCAGAGCAACACCATCTAGAGATCGGCGGAATAAATACGCCACAAGGCGATCATCATACTGGAATTGCGCCGATTCATATAGAAAATCCCTCACATGAATGAAGGGATTGCTGTTCCTATCGTACTTGCGATAGCTGGGGAGCTCTGATTGTGGAGGGAACTGAATGTTCTAGAAGCTCAGGATAGGAACATCTACCAAAGATTGCGGGTCAACCCGCTTCTGAAGGAAATCGAGTTGTTGCTGCATGGCGGCCCATTTATCAAGCAAGTCCTACTCTCGGGAGGGAGCATGGGTAGTGAAGGATGCTGATTGAATTTGAGGAGCAGATGGAACGGTTGTGACAGAAGGTGTCACGCCCCGAGCGCGGAAGATACCCGGAGATGCGTGACGTGTCTATATCAATCATGTCAATCAGAGTGGTCGTGTATTCGACACGAAGACAGAGATGCGCAAAATAGCAATATAACCCAATCCTTATTTCATAATGGATAGACTATTACAAATCCAATACTCTGTTTAACAAAAAGAAAAGTACATAGTTGACTCGAGAAAACTATAGAACCAACTAGACGACACTTGTAGAAGCTCTATCACTTTCACTCTTGACCATTCCCATCCGATTGACTTCCATCGTCGTCGGACTTACCTGAAAAGTACAAAGGGACAAACGGAATGAGCGAACGCTCAGTAGGAAATTATATCTCAAGTACTAGCGAGGGGTTTAAGTAATTACATTTTTATGAATGCAATAAAGCTATGCATGCTCGCATAACACGACAGGATAGATAGAATGTAGTATCAAGGAAATAAGATGAACTTATCATGAACTTTCAACAAGATAACAAGTTTATTCGAGATATTCAAGCAAGTACATTTAACAAATCATGTCAAGAACTTTGGCTATCATGTATCAAGCAAGCAAGTAAATTACCCTTTTTCGGGCCACGCATTTCATTTCATGTCAAGTACGAGTCAAGTACAAGATGTGTGTGGAACGTCCAATCAAGCAAGTCAAGTACTCGGTATAATGCCAGATACCTTATCATTTTAACTCCCATGGGCACAAGTACTTTCGGGTGCTCCTCCCAGGACCAGATCGGGCCCTATATGCGCAGGCATTTATCATGTGTTTTGACATCCACTCTTGTTTATATAGCCAATATAGAATTTCAATAATCAAGCTTGTAGATACGTATGACAACATTGATAGAATAGAGTCCAAAAATATGACAAAGGCCGTAGAATGGTGATAATAACGGTATAATCACGAGTTCGATAAAACTAGGTAGAATATGGTTCCCTTAACTTAGGTACCATGATAAATCGATATGGACATTCTTTATATAGAATTGAGGTCCACATGAACATAAGATCAAGCAAGATACCCTCATTCTTATCATAGAATTGGGGTTTACAAGAACGACATGATATGGCATGATATCATCATCCCATTAAGAATTTCTTGTGATATACTCTTTGTATAATCATAAGGGCCGGTATACCATGTTTCTTTAGATTGACATGGCAAGGATCGTGTAATGGGTTTTTAGGGTACAACCAGCTCAGTCGGCCTTGAGGGAATCCAAGGCTACGAGGAGTCTTACGGAGGTCTCTATGACTAACTCGCTAGTCCAAAGGAACGGAATGTCCAATGGAGAGCTCGTATGTCAATGAGAGTTGAGTGTGATCGATAAATCAACGTAAAAAGTGGGACTATACTCACGGAATGGAGAATAGTGCCGATATATATATATATATATATATATATGTTATAATATGAAACCATCGGTAATAGAATCAAGACGAAATCAGGTTACAGTAAAATAACGACTTGAGTAAAGTCGTGTATTGAATAATTAATGCCTAACATGAGGGCGTTTACATATATTGCCAATTTGCAGAATTTTCATTATTTCATTAATTTATCAAAAACACGCCTTGCCTGGGGGCGTTTATTCAAAGTTGAGATCAAAAACGCGCCCTTGAAAGGGGCGTTACTTTCTAATTCCATTTTACAGAATATGTAAATTTCAGGATTTTAACAGATACACGCCCTAGGAAGGGGCGTTACTTTTCAGATTCACGCCTTGTTCTGGGGCGTTAAAATATGGAAAACGACTTTGTCCAAGTCGTGAATTTCAAGAATTTTACAATATTACAGGAAATAAAATTTCAAGGGACATGAGACATGTCGTTGCAGTATAACAGGAATTCACAGGTAGGGGTATGCAATATATTAGAATCTATATTTCATAATTTATTGAATTTTAAACAGGATCAATTATCAATTTTCAGGTGAATCTTATGAAATTAGCGCCTGCGTACATGGCGTCAAATATTAAATTGACGACCACTGCATGGTCGTGTATTTTAAATTAGCGCCCTGATCAAGGGCGTTTCTTTCAAAATATTGCAGAGAACGTAATAAAAACCTTATAAATAGTATGCATGCCATGCTTATGTATAGATATCTTGCATTAATTCTTATTTGGGCTACAATAACTTGAGAAAATCCTACCTTAATTGATATCTGGAGATGGAACACGTGAATGACTTGATAAGAACACACTGAAGCTTCTAATAGCAGCCGTATGCAGATCGGACAGGAAGAAGAAAAATTCAGTTGATGAAGATGATGGCGACGATGATCTTCAATCAACCTGTAGGGGAAGAAAGGAGGGAGTATGAAGATATAACCGAAGTTTAGGAAAACGGTTTGAAGAACATTACCTTGTTCTTCGGCAGTGGCTGTGAAGCCTCCTACAAAGAAAAGACAATGAAGAATTATCAGTTCTTCATGCAGTCGAAACAGAGGGCAAAAGAAAATAAGAAGAACATACGTTCTTCACTTACCTTGCAGCAGCAGAACGATCAAATAGGTTTAGGGTTTGGTCGATCAAGACTATTTATAGGATTTTGGAGTTCTAACAAAAGTAGTGTTTGATTGGAAGTAATATTTCCAAGATTGAGTTATTACCACATTCGAACTCTTCCTCATAGTTATCACTTACCCTAGATAAGTTCTGGGTTCGAACGGTTCCGAATGGAATTAACGACTTTGGTCAGGGCGTGTATTCTTTAATTAACGCCTTGCATAAGGGCGTTTCTTAAAAAGCACCTTGAAAAAGGGCGTTTCGTGTTTTAAAACACGCCCAAGATAGGGGCGTTTCTTTTACTTACCCATTTGGTCGCGTGAGAACTGACGACCGTAGGTGTGGGCGTCCTTTCTTTATTCACGCCATGGATAGAGGCGTTTCTTTATAAATTAACGCCTTAATAAGAGGCGTTATTTTTAATTTGTTTTATTTCGTCCAATTAACCATATTCCTTTTATATATATTACTTCTGTAATATATATGTTTTAATTCATTTCAATTATTCATTTATTAGGGTTGCTACACCCTCCCCCACTTAAAAAGAATTTGGTCCCCAAATTCAATATATATATAATTATACACGTGGAGAGTGTAGGACATATACCTCTTAGAATAACTCGGGAAATCGTTTCTTCATAGATTCCTCGGTCTCCCATGTCGCTTCGTGTTCAGGATTCTTATTCCATTGCACCTTAAGCATGGGAATAACCTTATTCCTTAGAGCTCGTATTTCTCGATCTAATATCTTTAAAGGCCTCTGTTCATATGTGAGATCTTTCTGGATCACCAGATCTCCATGCTCAATAATATGTGACGGATCGTGCACATACTTCTTCAACATAGATATGTGAAATACATTGTGTACCTCGGACAACTGAGGAGGCAACGCGATGCGATAAGCAACCTCGCCAACTCTTTCGAGTACCTCAAATGGTCCGATGAATCTTGGCGTAAGCTTGCCCTTAACACCAAATCTTCGTATGCCACGTCCAGGGGATATTTTAAGAAATACATGATCTCCAACCTGGAATTCAAGATCTCTTCTACTGATATCAGCATAAGCCTTTTGCCTTGTCTGAGCAACTTGTAATCTTTCTCTGATTACCTGTATCTTCTCAGTTGTATCCCATACCATGTCTGGACCTAATAGTTGTTTCTCTCCAACTTCGTTCCAACATATGGGAGATCGGCAACTCCTTCCGTATAAGGCTTCAAAAGGTGCCATTTGGATACTAGCTTGGTAGCTATTATTATATGCAAATTCAACTAAAGGTAAGTGGTCATGCCAGCTTCCTCCAAAGTCAATAATGCATGCTCTCAGCATATCTTCAACAACTTGATTAGTTCGCTCGGTCTGACCATCCGTTTGTGGGTGAAAAGCAGTACTAAAGTTGAGCCTTGTTCCCAACGAATGTTGTAATCCCTTCCAAAAATGAGAAGTAAAACGGGGATCTCTATCAGACACGATTGAGACAGGAATTCCATGTATCCTGACTATTTCTTTGATGTATAGTGCAGCTAGCACATCAATTGACCATCGGCTTTTGATTGGCAAGAAATGTGCCGATTTAGTCAATCGGTCAATGATAACCCAGATTCCATCATGTCCTCCTTTAGATTTAGACAAACCCATGATGAAGTCCATACCAATATCCTCCCATTTCCACTTAGGAATATCTAGAGGATGTAGTTTTCCCGCAGGCTTTTGGTGTTCCGCCTTGACCTGTTGGCATGTGAGACAGCGTGATACATAGTCCGCTATTTCTCTTTTCATATTGGGCCACCAAAAGTTCCTCTTTACATCTTGGTACATTTTAGTTGATCCAGGATGAATAGTGTATCTTGATCTGTGAGCTTCATCTAAGATCTTCTTCTTTAATTCCGGACAATCGGGTATACAAGTTCTATCTTTGAACGATAATCTTCCATCAGAAGTTAGTTGAAAATCAGATTGTCCTTCTAATCTGCCTTTGATTTCTACTAATATAGGATCATCATCCTGAAGTGTTTGTATCTCAGATAACAAATCTGACTGTATTCTTACATGAGATAGTGTGACAATTTTGGATTCCGTGTCCAAGCTTATATTGAGCTCGGAGAATTGTTCAAGTAACCTCCATTCTTGCATCATACAATTTGCTATCATTGCTCTCGGCTTTCGACTAAGGGCGTCAGCAACATAATTACCCTTTCCGGGATGGTATTGTATATTGAAGTCGAAGTCCTTGAGATATTCTAGCCAGCGTCTTTGTCTCATGTTTAGCTCCTTTTGTGAAAATAGATATTTGAGACTTTTGTGATCGGAGTATACAGTAAACTGTACTCCATATAAGTAGTGTCTCCATATCTTTAGGGCAAATACTACCGCGGCCAGTTCTAAGTCATGGACGGGGTAATTCTCCTCATGCTTCTTCAGTTGACGTGAAGAGTATGCTATGACCTTTCCTTGTTGCATTAGGACACATCCAAGGCCAATGCCAGAAGCATCAGTGTAGACCTCGAATTTCTCTCCTTCTGTTGGTAGAGCTAACACTGGAGCTGTAGTGAGATGATCTTTGAGAGTTTGGAAACTTCTTTCACATTCCTCACTCCATTCATATCGGATCTCCTTACGAGTTAACCTTGTAAGTGGCACGGCGATTGTTGAGAAGTCTTTGATGAATCGCCTGTAATAGCCTGCAAGGCCTAAGAAACTTCTGATCTCGCTAGCATTGGTTGGTCTTTCCCATTTCCTAATTGCTTCAACCTTTGACGGATCTACAGATAATCCATCCTTGGATATCACATGTCCGAGAAAAGCCACTTCTTCAAGCCAGAATTCGCATTTGCTGAGCTTAGCATATAATTGATTTGTCCTCAAGATTTGTAATGAAATCCTCAAATGCTCTTCATGTTCTTCCTTAGTCTTGGAATATATCAATATATCATCAATGAAAACCACCACAAATTGATCTAGATAAGGCCTGAATATGCTATTCATCAACTGCATAAAGGCAACAGGGGCATTTGTTAGTCCAAAAGGCATAACAACAAATTCATAGTGGCCATACCTGCTTCTGAACGCAGTTTTATGAATATCTTCGTCTTTAATCCTCAATTGGTGATAACCAGACCTGAGATCAATCTTGGAGAAATGTTTGGATCCAGAAATCTGATCAAATAATTCATCGATTCTCGGCAGTGGATACTTGTTCTTGATAGTAAGATGATTCAACTGTCGATAGTCGATACACAATCTCATGGATCCATCCTTCTTCCTTACAAATAGGACTGGGGCTCCCCACGGGGAATTACTTGGTCTAATGAACCCTTTTTGAATCAATTCCATCAATTGCTTCTTCAATTCTTTTAGTTCTGCAGGGGACATTCTATAGGGTGCCTTTGAAACAGGACCAGCACCAGGGGCTAAGTCGATGGTAAAGGCCACATCTCTTTGCGGGGGTAATCCCGGCAATTCTTCCGGAAATACGTCTGGAAATTCTCGCACTACCTGAATGTCCTCTATCTTGGTTTCTTTAGCTTCTTTAATAGTGACAAAAGCAAGGAAGGATACACATCCTTTCTTGACGAGCTTGCTTGCTCGAAGAGCCGAAATAAGAGGGGATTTGCTTCGACTCTTAGGACTAGTATAAGTCAGTTCCGAAAATTCCTTGAAAACAATCTTGCTATCACGGCAATCAACCGTTGCCTGGTATTTGGATAACCAATCTGCTCCTAGTATAACATCATACTCTTTTAGATCTAAGCAGATAAGATCAATAGGAAAATTCTTTCCTCGAACCAATACCTCACAGTTTTGGTAATGATGTGTGATATCCGTCTCGTTTCCGAGAGGAGTAGACAATACTAATTTCATCCATTCCGGTTCTAGAGGCAATGGGTCAGCAAACTTCTTGGAAACAATGGAATGCGATGCACCCGTGTCAAATAAAACATGTGCATATTTGGAACAAATTTTTAATGTACCTTCCACCAATCCGCCTTCTTCTTCTGGTTCGGTCTCTTGGATTGCATGAAGACGCGCGTTCCTTGTCACTGGGCGTTTACCCTCACCGTCTTGGTCATTCATTAATGGACAATCGGGAATCCGATGTTCACGACTCCCACAACGGAGACATGCTCCTAATTTCCTCCAGCATGCTTCTGTTTTGTGACCAGCCTTGTCACAATGCTTGCATACTACGTTTGAAGGTGTAGTGGTGATAGAGAAAGGCTTGGATTTCTTGAACTTCTGATCTTGAGAGGAAGAACCTCCATTATTGGGCCTCTTCTTAAAGTTGGGTTTAAAAGAACCCGAACTTGTGACTTGCTCCTTTTTGTCTTTCCCACGGATCCTATCAGATAGTTCCGTGGCATCTTCAAGCAACTGAGCTCGGCGCACTATTTCAGTATAAACTTGAATATCCATAGGCGCCAGTTGAGTAATGTAGTGGGGCCTAAGCCCATTAAGAAATCTACGGGCTTTCATCTTTTCCGTGCTAATTAAATGCTTAGCATATCTAGACAGTCTAGAGAACTGTGCTTTATAATCAGCCACCGATAAAGATCTTTGCTTTAATGCGGCAAATTCGGCGGCCTTCTTTTCCTGGACCCTATCAGAGAAATATTTGGCGTTGAAATATTCAACGAATTCTCCCCATGTAACTTGAGTTGGGTCAATTGTAGCTTCAATCGACTCCCACCAGCATCTAGCATCCTTTTCTAACTGGAAAGTAGCTAATAAGACTTTGTCCTGATCCGTGCATTGCATAACACGGAATATACGTTCAATCTCCCGAACCCAATGCTCGGCATCGTCTGGATCGGTCGATCCCATGAACTTCGGGGGATTCATATTCTTGAATGCTTGGTGTAAGCTTCTAGCTCGTGGAGCACCACCTTGTGCTACCTGTTGTAGCACTTGGGTCATCCCTTGAAGGGTACGCTGCATGTTGCGCCTATTGAGCACGTTCGGCAGCCATTATCCTACAATTACAATAGCTATGTTAGTATTATATCACTATGATCTTATAAAGGACTCATTGATCATTTAACCCTTGGTTCTACCCACTCTCACTTGGTTAAAGGTTTTGAAACCTATCCTTGGACTTGGGTTTCCTAGGAATTGAATACCTTAGGCTCTGAAAACACAAAGACTGTCACGCCCCGAGCGCGGAAGATACCCGGAGATGCGTGACGTGTCTATATCAATCATGTCAATCAGAGTGGTCGTGTATTCGACACGAAGACAGAGATGCGCAAAATAGCAAGATAACCCAATCCTTATTTCATAATGGATAGACTATTACAAATCCAATACTCTGTTTAACAAAAAGAAAAGTACATAGTTGACTCGAGAAAACTATAGAACCAACTAGACGACACTTGTAGAAGCTCTATCACTTTCACTCTTGACCATTCCCATCCGATTGACTTCCATCGTCGTCGGACTTACCTGAAAAGTACAAAGGGACAAACGGAATGAGCGAACGCTCAGTAGGAAATTATATCTCAAGTACTAGCGAGGGGTTTAAGTAATTACATTTTTATGAATGCAATAAAGCTATGCATGCTCGCATAACACGACAGGATAGATAGAATGTAGTATCAAGGAAATAAGATGAACTTATCATGAACTTTCAACAAGATAACAAGTTTATTCGAGATATTCAAGCAAGTACATTTAACAAATCATGTCAAGAACTTTGGCTATCATGTATCAAGCAAGCAAGTAAATTACCCTTTTTCGGGCCACGCATTTCATTTCATGTCAAGTACGAGTCAAGTACAAGATGTGTGTGGAATGTCCAAACAAGCAAGTCAAGTACTCGGTATAATGCCAGATACCTTATCATTTTAACTCCCATGGGCACAAGTACTTTCGGGTGCTCCTCCCAGGACCAGATCGGGCCCTATATGCGCAGGCATTTATCATGTGTTTTGACATCCACTCTTGTTTATATAGCCAATATAGAATTTCAATAATCAAGCTTGTAGATACGTATGACAACATTGATAGAATAGAGTCCAAAAATATGACAAAGGCCGTAGAATGGTGATAATAACGGTATAATCACGAGTTCGATAAAACTAGGTAGAATATGGTTCCCTTAACTTAGGTACCATGATAAATCGATATGGACATTCTTTATATAGAATTGAGGTCCACATGAACATAAGATCAAGCAAGATACCCTCATTCTTATCATAGAATTGGGGTTTACAAGAACGACATGATATGGCATGATATCATCATCCCATTAAGAATTTCTTGTGATATACTCTTTGTATAATCATAAGGGCCGGTATACCATGTTTCTTTAGATTGACATGGCAAGGATCGTGTAATGGGTTTTTAGGGTACAACCAGCTCAGTCGGCCTTGAGGGAATCCAAGGCTACGAGGAGTCTTACGGAGGTCTCTATGACTAACTCGCTAGTCCAAAGGAACGGAATGTCCAATGGAGAGCTCGTATGTCAATGAGAGTTGAGTGTGATCGATAAATCAACGTAAAAAGTGGGACTATACTCACGGAATGGAGAATAGTGCCGATATATATATATATATATATATATATATATATATATGTTATAATATGAAACCATCGGTAATAGAATCAAGACGAAATCAGGTTACAGTAAAATAACGACTTGAGTAAAGTCGTGTATTGAATAATTAACGCCTAACATGAGGGCGTTTACATATATTGCCAATTTGCAGAATTTTCATTATTTCATTAATTTATCAAAAACGCGCCTTGCTTGGGGGCGTTTATTCAAAGTTGAGATCAAAAACGCGCCCTTGAAAGGGGCGTTACTTTCTAATTCCATTTTACAGAATATGTAAATTTCAGGATTTTAACAGATACACGCCCTAGGAAGGGGCGTTACTTTTCAGATTCACGCCTTGTTCTGGGGCGTTAAAATATGGAAAACGACTTTGTCCAAGTCGTGAATTTCAAGAATTTTACAATATTACAGGAAATAAAATTTCAAGGGACATGAGACATGTCGTTGCAGTATAACAGGAATTCACAGGTAGGGGTATGCAATATATTAGAATCTATATTTCATAATTTATTGAATTTTAAACAGGATCAATTATCAATTTTCAGGTGAATCTTATGAAATTAACGCCTGCGTACATGGCGTCAAATATTAAATTGACGACCACTGCATGGTCGTGTATTTTAAATTAGCGCCCTGATCAAGGGCGTTTCTTTCAAAATATTGCAGAGAACGTAATAAAAACCTTATAAACAGTATGCATGCCATGCTTATGTATAGATATCTTGCATTAATTCTTATTTGGGGTACAATAACTTGAGAAAATCCTACCTTAATTGATATCTGGAGATGGAACACGTGAATGACTTGATAAGAACACACTGAAGCTTCTAATAGCAGCCGTATGCAGATCGGACAGGAAGAAGAAAAATTCAGTTGATGAAGATGATGGCGACGATGATCTTCAATCAACCTGTAGGGGAAGAAAGGAGGGAGTATGAAGATATAACCGAAGTTTAGGAAAACGGTTTGAAGAACATTACCTTGTTCTTCGGCAGTGGCTGTGGAGCCTCCTACAAAGAAAAGACAATGAAGAATTATCAGTTCTTCATGCAGTCGAAACAGAGGGCAAAAGAAAATAAGAAGAACATACGTTCTTCACTTACCTTGCAGCAGCAGAACGATCAAATAGGTTTAGGGTTTGGTCGATCAAGACTATTTATAGGATTTTGGAGTTCTAACAAAAGTAGTGTTTGATTGGAAGTAATATTTCCAAGATTGAGTTATTACCACATTCGAACTCTTCCTCATAGTTATCACTTACCCTGGATAAGTTCTGGGTTCGAACGGTTCCGAATGGAATTAACGACTTTGGTCAGGACGTGTATTCTTTAATTAACGCCTTGCATAAGGGCGTTTCTTAAAAAGCGCCTTGAAAAAGGGCGTTTCGTGTTTTAAAACACGCCCAAGATAGGTGCGTTTCTTTTACTTACCCATTTGGTCGCGTGAGAACTGACGACCGTAGGTGTGGGCGTCCTTTCTTTATTCACGCCATGGATAGAGGCGTTTCTTTATAAATTAACGCCTTAATAAGAGGCGTTATTTTTAATTTATTTTATTTCGTCCAATTAACCCTATTCCTTTTATATATATTACTTCTGTAATATATATGTTTTAATTCATTTCAATTATTCATTTATTAGGGTTACTACAGAAGGTGGAAGCCCATAGGCAGGAGTGGAGGGATAAACAGTAGAGATGGGGGGCCCATAAGAAGGATATTGGACCTGAGATTGGCCCAGATTAGAAGGAGCTTGGGCCACCCCTGGCCGAGGGTGTAAGAAATCGGAAGGGCCCATGAGAACTTGCGGAGCTACCAGAGTAGATACGTGATGATCCAGTTGAATAAAAGAGGGGATGGGCGACTTTCCCTTATCGAAAGATTGTTGGGCCGAATTGGAAGACTGGCTCGTTTCCATGCCCGTGAAAGTGATGGTCCGTGGTTGGACCGGGGTGAGATCAATTGGAGTGGACTGAATGGGGAGCCCAACAACGGAAGGATTGGCTTGATTTTGGATGATGGTGGGAGGAGATGCGTTGGACCCTTGCATGGCCTGATAAAGAACTTGGAGTTGGGCCAGATCCAATTGGGTCATCGTCTGAAGGATAGAGCCCGCGGAAGGAGTGGAGAGAGAAGGGGTAGCTTGACCACCTTCCATAGAAGTGGAGGATGGGAGAGGGGTAGTCCCTTCTCCGGAAGAAAAGGTGATAACCCTAGGAGGGTTTTCAAGAAGCCCTTGAGGAAGAGAGTCCTCTTGGGAACGGGGAGGATTAAAGGATGCCATGGTGGACTCGAAAAGAGGATTGGAATAGAATGTGAAGAAGGGATTGATTTGAGGAGATGATTCGGACGAACGAAAACAACCCCACATGCAACGGACAACCTTGACAAATGCAAACAAACCACAAACAATCACAATGAGTAACCAAACTCGAATGTTTAAACACAAAATGTAAGTGATAAAGATGAAGACACTCAAAGTCAACCAAGTTGTTTTAAGATGATGCAACACGATTCTTTTATGATTTCTCCTTTGGAACTTTAGTGGATTGATTGAAATGTGCTCTCAACGATGGGTTCCTAACAGGAGATGGTTATGGGACTTGGTTTGACTCTAAGTGTAATCACTCCTTCACTTATGCAACCCTAGACACGGGGTGGGAAAGGTACAACCAGCCCGGCATCCGTGTGGGAATCCATGGCTCGCGGGGACTTATGGAGGTCTCTGGTGTGATTTCCTAGTCAGCCCCAAGGAATATGGAGACGAGAGGTCCGCACACCAAGGTAGGAGAATGCAATCTAGGATATGAAAAGATGAATGGTCCTATATGCACCGGAGTGCATGCAAAGTCTAGCCTAAAATCTAGCAATCAATGATGCACACAACGATATGGAGATATAAAACAAAGCAAGGAGGAAGTCAAGTATCACCCAAGCAAAGAGTCACAGCAGAAACTGCGGAAGTAACTGCACCTCGGATGCGTACCTGTCTGGAGTATAACGGTCTAGGAGCCCTGCGTTAGGGGAAAATAATGGTCTAAGGACCGACCGTCAGACATAATATAACGCAGGGGGCTACGACCGTCAAGTGTGCCAGAGAACCAAAATCAACCAGAAATAACAGGAAAAACCGTGAAAGCTCTCGCAGCAGAACAAGTGTGGCGGTCTAATGCCCCTGCGTCAGAGGACTGTAACGTGGGGACACAGGGCCGTCAGAGCACTCAGAGAATCAGGACCAACAGGAAATAAGGGAAAAACGGGAGGGGAACAACACAAGAGATGATGGCAGGTTTAACAGGAATCAAAAGCACGATTGGCACAAGTTGTCCCACCGTGATCGCCAAAAAATTATCTGTTGATTAGTTTTGCCTATCTTCTTTTCTTTTTGGGGTTTTTGTTGTGTGAATGTGATAAGATGACAAGCAAGTAATCAAAGATCTGCTCTTAACCTATGAACATGTGATCATGAACCTAGGCAATCAAAGCTAGCTCTAGCATGGGCATGCTATCTCAATCAGACTAATGCTAAGGAAATAAAGAAAAACACACGCCGGGGCGTGGAGCAAGAAGTAAATGAAAACACACCGCGAGGGTGGGACAAGCAAGGAAATAAAGATATATGTGATGAAGGAGAAAGCTAATGCCCAATACCAAGGAAAGATGTGATCGCCACCAAAGTAAAAACAAGCCAAAGACTTGAATATACCTTGGAAATAGGTGGATGAAACACCCGCCCACGAGAGAGGAAACCAAAGAGAACCTGCAGGTCTGCTAGAAGTAACGGCCAGAACCCTGTGCGTCACTTGGAAGTGACGGTCGCTCGATAGACCGCTAGAAGAATATGACACGCCTGCACAAGACCGTCGTATAACCTGCAGTGACAAAGTATGAGTCCTTTTAACTCCAACTCTTCTAGCCGGCTAGAAGACTTGGGCCTCGTCCTAGTGAACCTATAAACCTGCCAAAGAAGTGGAAGACAAGAACAAAATAACCCAAATTAGCCCTTTCAATAATATAGCATCAATTCTTCAATAAGCAAAATATCATCAAAAGGAAAGGGGAATACCGCGGAGGTTTTGGTTTTTTAACCCCTCTGGGCGTTTTAAAAGATTAGGAGGATGTTTAGATGATGAAAAACCAGTGAAAAATGTGGAGGAAGGAGAGAAATAATGCTTATGATGAAAGAGAGATTGAATGGAAACTCAATATGCAATTGTGAACTTTGGAACCAATGGAACAAATACTCCCTTCACCAGGCAGCAAACGAACGTGAGAAGCACTTCTCCTTGATCAGACGTGGCTCTAGAATACGGCAGCACTTCGACGCAAACTCCAGATTTTCCTCCTTTTGGCCATGAAGTCAAGGGTTCTATTTATAGACCCTCCAACTCTTAGGTCGAGCAGAGGATAAGCCAGCAAGATAAAGGGATAATTCTTAGCAAATCCTTGAAGATAATATTACCAAGAGTCATAGAAACAAACAGAAGGTTTTGAGGATCAGATTTGAAAGAGATATCGTCAATCTAAGTTCTTATCTCGACCACGGAGTAGCAGAGAAAAGGCCTGAACTGCCAGGACTCTCTGAAGGAAGTAACGACTGCACGACAGACCGCCACTTGGAAATAACGCCCCAAGGAACGTCCGTTACTTTCAACCTTATCCCACAAAGATAAGATCAACGGGAAGAAGATCAAAGCAATAGGACTCTAGAAGGAAATAACGGCCAAGGCATAGGGCGTCATACTAAAACAACGGCTGCACGACAGACCGTTATTATCAACGTATAAACTAAAAGATAAGGATTGAAACAAGCCCTTAAGCCTTAGGACTCTTCAAAGAGTAACGGCCCATGACCCATCCGTCAGAATGAAACAACGCGCCTGGGACAGACCGTTATTATTAATGGAGTTCAAATGAATGAGGGTTTTGCTAAGCCCTAGTCAAAGGAAATGCCACAAAGAGCCATATCCGATCAAGAAGAAAGACCCAAGAAATAGGCTCCAAATCAATCAAGAGACTCAACGAAGAGTGAACAACTCGGAGCATCATATAGAATGAATAAGGAGATGACCCGACTTATTGGTCATAAAACGGGTGTCAACAACATACTGATCGGTCCCCTTCTTCTGGTGAATTGTAGCAAATAAATCACGGTACGAGACCGTACCACCCCTCTTCTTTTCCTGTTATACATGTTATAGAGAATAAATAAGGACATATAAGAAATAAAATATAATAAAATTAAGATTATTACTTACCAATCTCTCCTTTTGGGTCGCGAAGGAAACAGATCTAGAAGTATGGAGATGCACGTCTAGATGTAACGCACGTGCGGCTTTGGCTTTTGCGGATTTGGCAATCCAATTAGGCTCGCCCCATCTATCACAGAGGTCCTCCCAATGCTCCCTCCTCATCCATGTGGGGTCGTGTGCCTTCCAAAGGCCACGGTCCTCGCTCCCCCCGGCTAGAGCCTTGGCACGTTCCCGACAGCCATGTAAATGATGCTTATAATTTACAATTGTTGTGGCCTCCCATACACGTCGAGCTTGTCCGACATCAGCTCATCTCACAAACTGATATCATTGCTGTCAAGAATTCAAATTTTATAAGTTAGTGGATTGAAATTGTGGAGTTGGGAAATATGTAATTTAAAAGATTAGATCGTATACCAGGAACTCGTCATACAATCGATCACGAATATCCTGAAGAAAGTTATGAAATGACTTATATGGGCCAGTAACATGTCGCTCAATAATGTTGGTAATAAAACGAGAAGCCTCACTGGGCTCTACTTTATCCCTGCAATTACATGTGTTAAAATGATAGCCAATAATTATATAGTTGTTGGATAGGTAACGAACATAATTCATGAGTTTAAATATTTACCCATAGACCCAACATGGCTTGCGTCCCTCTTGCAACACCACCTGCTCGCCCTCGTGATGGCTAAGAGGATCGTCTACCGGTTGTGTGCCCGGCTGGGCGGACGAGCCAACTATCGCAGGTGGTATGCCTGACGTACCTGTTACAAGTAAAATGAAAGTAGTTAATCAGAATTCAGCATATTATTAAAAATAAAATTATTCAACAAGTAAACATATAGAATTTTTATCATTTAACTAAGAATTTAAAAAAAACATACCAATAGAATGTAATGGAAGGGGTGTACTCTGTAGACCTGATGTAGAGGCACTCAAACTTGTAAACAGAAAATATCGTTAGCAAAACAAAGTGCATATTGACTACTCTGTGATCTAAGAATTTAAAAAAATATACCCGCAGAAGGTGGTGTAGACTGTGTACCTGGTGCAGAGACATAAAATATCATTACCCAAACAAAGTGCAGAATCACTACTCTATGATCTAAGAATTGAAATAAACATACCCGCAACAGGTGGTGTAGACTATGTACCTGGTGCAGAGACATAAAATATCATTACCCAAACAAAGTGCATAATTACAACTCAGACTATCTAAGAATTGAAATAAACATACCCGCAGCAGGTGGTGGGGCCGGTGTAGACTGTGTACCTGGTGCAGAGACATAAAATATCATTACCCAAACAAATTACATATTCACTACTCTATGATCTAAAAATTTAAATAAACATACCCGCAGCAGGTGGGGGAGCTTGTGTAGATTGTCTACCTAGTGCAGAGACATAAAATATCATTACCCAAACAAAGTGCATAATCACAACTTTGTGATCTAAGAATTTAAATAAACATACCTGCAGCAGGTGGTGTAGACTGTGTACCTGGTGCAGAGACATAAAATATCATTACCCAAACAAAGTGCATAATCACTACTCTGTGATCTAAGAATTGAAATAAACATACCCGCGGCAGGTGGGGGAGCTTGTGTAGACTGTCTACCTGGTGCAGAGACATAAAATATCATTACCCAAACAAAGTGCATAATCACAACTTTGTGATCTAAGAATTTAAATAAACATACTAGTAGAACCCCTCCTGGAGCCACCTCTCCTCGAAGATCCGCTACGGCCTCGAACCATCTAATTATTGACAACATTTAAAGTAGTGCATATTAGTCGACAACTAATTAAATGAGGAGAGGTGGTAAGTAATAACGATAAGTGTATATATGTTAAATTTCTTACAAAATATTCAATCAGTATATATTTCATCTTCAGATGCTGAAGATATATCAACCTCATTGTCATCTTCATCATCTTCCTCATTCTCACTAGATTCATACACTTCCTCCTCAGAGGACTCCTCCTGCCCAACAATTACTTCATTTAGCTCAGTTAAATCGACTTCTTCCACTTCGTCCTCTATACACAACTGAAGTGGATCGTCAGATTCGATCAGATGAAGATTAGAAGGAACCAACTCTGCAGTGTCACCCTGGTCTGATTGAAAATAGTTGGCGTGTGTGTCCTCTGAGATAGCTTCAGTCAGATCTAACTCATCATTAGGTGCAAGCCTTGGTTTTACCCTTCAGACTGCCCACCAATCTTTTTTCTTGGATGATGAATAACTTGAATAATACACTTTGAAGGGGCGTGATCGTGCGCTTGTCCTGAGCTGGGAGGATGATCACCGAATAGTGAACTACAGAGAAAGGGAAACGAATCAGGAGGCCCAGAGATGGTTCCTTGGGAAAAACCCTCTGATGCTTAAGTCAATAGAGCAATGGTGGAAGGTATTGAGGGAGGTAGAAAGAGGTGCACGAGATCCCCCACCACCAAGGTGGTGAAGTGGTTCCTGCTCAGGGGTTTTTAGGCGTGTATTGGCCTTACCTTCCGCTGGAGGGAGTCCCTGGTTTATATAGCGAGCTCACCTGATGAGTCCCGTAAGCTGAGGAGTTTCAGGCGGGAGTTACGTCCTCATCATGGGATCGTTACGTCCTCATCGTGGGATCTTCATGGCCTTGAGGGATCATGGATCCTTTATCCCCCTAAACTCTTGCTCATAAAGGGCTCTCAACGGCTGCATGGATAAACACTTGTCAGTCGGTCCGAGCATGAGAGGTGCTAGCCCTGTCCGGGCGATAGGCATAGCTCGGATGCAGTCAGGTCGGAGTGGGCACAGAGCGCTCGCCTCTATCCCGATGGAGGGATAACTCGGGCGTGGGTCTTCCTCCGTTCTAATGCTCGGTCCTTCCGAGCCTAAGGGCCGCCGAGGAAGGGTGGGTTCCCGAGTGATCTTTATTGGGCTTTTTTGCCTAAGTGGGCCCTAGGGGGCTGTCACTTGGATGAGCTGAGCCTCGTTTGGTCTTGATGGGCCTAGTTCGACTGCTCTTAGTTGGGCTACAGAAATCCCCCTCTCCACTTGTCCCCCTCCTACTCCCGAGCTTTAGTAAGCTCGGAAGAGTAGCTGTTTGGGGTTTCGGACCAGCGTGGCTCAGGTGGGTGGAGATCTGGCGGTGTTAGGAAACCACCTGTCGTGGTCACCTGGGCCCGTGTTAATGGTGATCCTGACGGATTTAAACTGAAGGGGCCCCCTTTTCTCGGAGGTCGGAACGACGCGCCCCCTCCCGTGTGGGTTTATAGGCGTTGGGCGCTTGTTGTCATTCTAGACTCCCTCCGTCATTAGGGTTTTGGCTCTCCTTCGTTCTTGCATTTGGGGCTCTTCGATGCACCGTGAGGACACGATGGAGGAGCAGAGGCTTGCAACGGTGTTTCAAGGAGTTGGCGGAGATAACTGCGGAGGCAGTCCGGCAGCTTCCTCCTCCTCCGGAATCTTCAGGGTCTCGAGATTGCCTTTCCTTGGAGTCTTCTCCTGATTCCATGGCGGACCAGCGCTCGGAGGCTGAGGAGTGGGAGGACGAGCTGGTGGCGAGGGCGCCGGTCCCAAACTGCAGCAAACTGGGGGAGGCGAATGTGAGGAGGCTGGAGCACCAGCACCGCCTGCCCCACAAGTTTAGTTTTGTCACAGCTTCTCCATATAAGACAAGCATGGACTCTCGTACGGGCCACATCTGTATGTTTCTTCTGTCGTGGAAGGGTGGATTCCGCCTTCCTTTCGAACCTTTTGTTCTTCAGCTTCTTGATTTTTTTCGGTTGGCGCCCATTCAGTTGGTAGCCAACTCTTATCTCCTCCTTTCCGCCTTCCGCATACTCTGCCGCCAGTGTGGAGTTCCTCCTTCCATGGACCTCTTCCACTATTTTTTTGAGTTGAAAGCACATCCTTCGGCTGGGAAGGGCTTCTATTTCATCCAGGCGAGGCGAAATAGGAGTTGTATCTCTTTGGCAGCGAAGGATTCTTCGCATAAGGGTGGAAGACCCAATTCTTCTAGGTGGGGATTTGTTCAGTTGAGGAAACCTGGAGGTGCCTAGTAAACCCTAATTTCCATCCTAACATCCCTCCCAAATAGGACGAGTTCCCTCCTCATGTGGAGAAGTATGCTGCCATCTTGCTGAAGCACCGCCAGTCCACCGAAGAGCTGGTGAAGCCGGAGAATATCGAGCGGTGTCTTCTCACGTGGCTGCATCCATCGGGCTCAGGTGTCACAACTTAGATTCTCCTTCGGATGTAGGGGTCATCTTTCATTTTCTGAACACGTCTTCTTCTTCGTGCAGACACCAGGCGAGAGCCTCTGAAGGAGGCCGCAGAGGTGATCGAGCTTGGAGATGACTCGACTGCTGATGAACCGGCTACTCCCGTGGGTCGCTCCCGAACCAAAGATAAGGGCAAGGGAGCGGCCCAGGGTGAATCCTCCAGACCGCGGGGACCCAAGCGCAAGGACCCTGTGGAGGGTATTGGAGAGGGGGATTTCTGTAGCCCACCCAAAGAGCAGCCCAACAAGACCCAACAGGGTCCAACGAGGCAAGCTCACCCGAGTGATAGCCCCCGGGGCCCACTCAGGAAAGAAAAGCCCAATGAACAAACACTCGAGGAACCGACTCTCCCCGGCGGCCCCTAGGCTCGGAGGGCCCGAGTGATGGTCAGGTCACAAGGAGTGTCTGGTCCAAGCCGTTTCCCCGCCCGGGAGAGACAGGCGTCAGCCGACCTATCCGACCCCTCTTTCACCGAGCTATGCTCATCGCCCGGACAGGGCTGGCGTTTCAGGAGCTCGGCCAGACCAGACATTAGCCGTTCGTGCTGCCGTTAAGAGTCCCCAACGGACAGGGGAATCAAGAAGCCACCGGACTTCAAGGCGATAACGCTCCCCCGATAAAGGCCATGAAAGCCCACGTTGAGGACGTAACTCCCGCCGGAGACCCCTCAGCTTACAGGACTCCTAGAGGCGGCACACTATTTAAACCAGGGCTACCCTCCGGTGGAAGGTAAGAAGAAAGAGGGAGCCATTAAGGCACTCACACTCGAAAACTCCTGAGCAACCCGCTTCACCCCTTTGGTGGAGAGGAATCTCGTGCACCAGCTTTTCTCCTCCCCATCATTGCTTCCACCGCAGCTCTACTGACTTAGCCATCGGAGGGTTTTGCCCCAGGGAAACCCCCTGGGCCCTTTGATACATTTCCCTGTCTTGCAGTTCATCTTCTGGTGATCCACAGTCCGCTCAGGACTCAGCGCGAGATCTCGCCTCTTCAGGTATGATCTGGGCCGCTGCGAGGGCCAGGAAGCGGGCCAAGAAGGCCGGGGTCGTATCCACAGTCGGAGGTGACCCTACCGCGGCTCACCCCTCCGCCGAGCATGATGGGGCCGACCCTACTAGGCGGGCTCTCCCACCATCCGAGCTAGAGGGGGCCGAGGAGGTCGGGGCTGCCCCTGCGGGCGGCGACGACGCGGGCTCGGCTCTTCCTTCGGCCGAAACTGAGGGGACCGAGGATGCTCTCGTGACTGGCAGCGGGGCCGACCCGGCTCTCCCCTCGGTCGGAGCCGAGGGGGCTGTGGCCGAAGTTGGGGATGCTGTGATCGCGGTCGAGGCTGGCGCTTCGGGTGGTGGTGCAGGTGGCGAGCCGGTCCAGGTTGAGGGGCCGCAAGAGAATCCGGCAGAAGCGCGAGGGGCGACCAAGGCTGGGGCTCGATCCGAGCCACATGGTGGGGCGCCGGGCGATGGGGGGTTCTCCATTCCGGCGGCCTTGGAGAGGCTGGGTATCTCGGGCCCCCTGCACTAGGTATGCCGCGGTATATCCATGAAGGTGAGGAGGGGAGGTAGGCAATACTCCCCGTCCATGGCTCTCGTCGGGGTTATGGAGGGCGGCCTGGCCCTAGCCCATATGGGGGCTGCTCTGGCAGAAGCATACGCTCGGTCGGAGTGGGAGCGAGCGAACCTGGCCTGGACCCTCGGTGGGTCGGATAGGAGGTTGGCTCGTCTCGTTGAAGAGCGTGATGGGCTTCGGCGGGAGCTTTCCTCAATCAGGGAGCTGGTACGTTCGAGCGAAGTGGAGACCCGGGCGCTAGCCGAGCAGCTAGCCAAGGCCCATGAATCACTCGAGAGGAAGAACCAACTTCTTGAAGGGGAGCGCCTAGCACGCGTTGAGCTGGACGGCAAGTGGGAGACCGAGCGGGCCGAGCTAGTGGACCGAGCGGAGGAGGCCGAGCGCCTTCGGCGGGAGGCCGAGGCTGATCGGGCCGAGGCGGAGAAGCAGGTGGTAGAGGCCGAAGAGCGGATGGCTGAGGCCGAGCGGAAGTCAGCCGAGGTGGAGCGGAGGGAGGCCAAGCTCGCTAGTATGGTGGGATCGGCCGGGGTGGAGGCTCTCGAGCAGTACAAGAGCTCAGAGGCCTAACGGGTCAACCTCAAGGAGGCTGCCCTCCCCTACTACGAGCTAGGACTTCACCGGGGCATCCGCAAGGGATTCAAGCAGGGCTACGACCGGGCCGTCTTTTACGCCGAGGAGTAGGCGTCTGGAGTAGTTGACTTCCCGTCCGGGCAATGTTATGACTCGGACTTGTCATCCTCCAGTTCCTCTGCTTCGGCGCAGGATGAAGAGGATCAGGGGGGCTCATCATTCGAGGAGTCACCAACTCCGGATGCCTCGGAAGGGCACGCAACCGAGATAGTTCCCACACCGGTGGGGTCAGTGCCAGGGTCGGCTGTCACCGAGGATGCTGGGGGCAGACCGCTCGAGCCCTCTATTTCCAAGCTTCAAGGTGGGCCGGAGGCCTGATGTATTTGCTTCGCTTCCTTTTTTGTATGCCTTTTTCCTTTTTGGAGGAAAGAACTTTTTTTTTTGTGTAGAAATAAATAAGGCAGTAGCGTTATGATGAAGACTTATCTGTTCCATATCGCCATTGCCGTATTTTATTCAGCGTATCTACGGTGGTTGGAAAGGGCCGATACTTTCTGCGTGGATCTCGCATGATGGTTGGGTGAGCGTCTGACATGGTGTCTTTCCATTTTCCCATGCTTTGAATGCCTGGTCGCTTCGTGTATCCCGCTGGGGTGGAAGATGAGAAGTTTGAGGTGACCGTTCGTAGGGAGAAATCCTTCTGGCGTGTTTTCGAGGAGGGAAATCATTTAAGGCAAGTAGCCTCCCTTCGCCTATAAAAGGTCTGAAGGGCGTCCCTTCCTCTCCACCGCTTAGGGTGTTTCCTCATTCCTTCTTCACGTAGCGTTGTGCCGTTGTATTCGGAGCATGGAACACGTTCCGGAAGATGAGGCTGCCGACGACGGGGGGCAGAGAGTTCTTGCTGCTTCGATTTGAAGAGGGTTCGACGGCCGTCGAACGAAATTGAAGTGGGTTCGACGTGCGGAGGCACATCGTCTTCCCTCTATCAGTTCTGGCGGCGCTTGCAGGGGGGCGAGATGGAGGACGGATGGGGGCATCAGATGTCCCTGCCGCCCGTTCCTTCCTGCTCGCTTCACGGATGGGAGGAGGAAGCCAACTAAGCTCCATCCCTTCCGGGCTTTCCCCTGCCTCCTCGTCCAGCTCTGCTGGTTTCTTTTTCTTTCTGGCAGCCTCTTTTTCCCTCTTCTACTCTACTCCTCCTTTCTTTCACTCTTCGGAGGGTGCCTGCACCCTCTTTCTTCCAAAGAGTTGGTAGGTTGGCGGGGAAGATGCTTTCATATGCATTACCTCTCCTCCTTCTCTTCCAAGTTCAACTTGGAAGGTAGCCTTCTCTTTCCTAATCCCTCTGTCACCTTTGTCTCGAGCTACCCGAGCCAACGGGGTCGACTGTCCTTTATCCGAGCCAGTTTCTACACGAGGCAGAGTCAGTGGCTGGACGCAGGAAGGTCATCCGAGTCAGCCGAGCGATGGGCTCATATGACGACGCCAGATGGATTTTTTTCTTTTTTGACATGTATTCTATTGGCTTCGGCCTTCCTGATGTACAAGCGGGTTGTTTGAATAAAAGAAAGGAGCCTTTTGTTTTATCTCATGTCGTTTGCACGATACTCAGTACTCAGAAGTAGAACTTGCGTAATGTAGTTGCGTTCCAGGTCCGAGGGATGAGCTCTCCTTCCATCGTGGATAGACGGTATGCTCCTTTTTCGAGCGTCTCGACCACTCGGTAGGGGCCTTCCCAATTAGGGGATAACTTGCCCGCCGCCTCAAGTGGTCGAGAGGCTTCGACTTTTCTGAGGATGAAGTCTCCCGGCTGAAAATGTTTATCTCGGACTTTGGCGTTGTAGTATCGAGTGAGGCGACGTCGATATTCCGTTGCTCTGATGCTGGCAATCTCTCGGACTTCATCTGCTAGGTCGAGGTTTTCGAGCAATTTCTGGTCGTTTGCCTCAGACGAGAAGCAGATGACTCGGAGGGAGGGGTTGCCAATCTCCAACGGGATCACGGCCTAGGTGCTGTATACCAACTAAAAGGGGCTTTCACCGGTTGCCGTTTTGGGAGTCATTCTGTGCGACCAAAGTACGTTCGGTAATTTCTCGAGCCAGCTGCCCTTGGCTTTGCTGAGCCTAGTCTTGATGCCTTTTAAGATAGTTTTATTGGCATTTTCGACCAGCCCGTTAGCCTGAGGGTGGGCGACCGAAGTGAAGTGATTGCGAATATTGAGGTCGACGCACCTGTCTCGAAAATATCGAGAATCAAATTACCGACCATTATCGCTCACTATCACCCGGGGGATGCCGTAGCGACAGATGATCGACTTCCAGACGAAATTCCAGATGACTGTCTCGGTGATCCTTGCAATGGCTTCGGCCTCGATCCACTTAGTGAAGTAGTCGATGGTGACAATAATGAACTTCTTCTGGGCTTGGGCCGTGGGGAATGACCCGAGGATGTCGATTCCCTAGCGAGCGAAAGGATAAGGCTCGGCTAGGGTGATAAGCTCCGTTGCTGGCTGATGGACCAAGTGGTCGAATCGCTGACAGCGGTCACAACATTGTGTGTAGGCCGAGCAGTCACGCTGTAGGGTGGGCCACCATTAACCTTACCGTAACAAGATCCTGGCGAGCGATCTTCCCCCCAAATGCGCTCCGCACAGACCTTCGTGAACTTCTTCGATCGCTCGGTTGGCTTCGTCGGTGCTGAGGCACTTCAAAAGAGGGCCGGAGAAGGATCTCCGGTAGAGTGCGCCATCCAGAGTGACGAATCGCCGAGCTTGGTATTTCAATCTTCGGGCTTCCTGAGAGTCGGGAGGCTCCTAGGAGTCTTGAAGCCACGATATGTAGGGGGTACACCAGTCGCTTGGGGAGGCCGAGTCAACAGCTTGGAGCTCCGAATCGATGCTCGGGCGCTCTAGCTCTTCGAGAAGGACCGATCGAGTATCCTCGGGGTCAAGAGAGGAGGCCAGCCGAGAGAGGGCGTCCGCTCGGGGGTTTTCCTCCTGAGCTATTCAGACTACCTCAAAACTCTCAAACTGTTGTGCCATAGTCTTGACCAGTTGGAGGTATTTGATCATCAGTGCTTCCCGAGCTTCATAATCGCCATTGACCTGGCTAGCAACCAGTTGGGAGTCAGTGTGAATCCTGACTCGCTCAGCCCCTAACCGCTGGGCCATGCGGGCTCCCGATATGAGGGCCTCATACTCGGAAGCGTTGTTGGATGCTTGGAAGTTGAACTTCAGGGCGTACTATAGCTCTGCTCCTTCGGGGGACTTCAGGAGGATGCCGGCACCGCTTCCGGCTGAGTTGGAAGATCCATCGATGAACAGTTCCCAGGTTGGCCCGGGAGCGGACGGAGATCTTTCTTCAGTCGGGATGGTGCTCTCGGCGATGAAGTCAGCGAGCACCTGGCCTTTGATAGCCGAGCGAGGCCCATACGATATATCGTAGGCCCCGAGCATGATGGCCCACTTGACGAGGCGTCCTGAGGCTTCAGGGTGAGCGAGGATCCTCTTTAATGGTTCGCCGGTCAGCACGGTGATGGAGTTCCCTTGGAAATAGGGTCGGAGGCGCTTGGCCAAGGTAGCCAACACTAGCACGAGTTTCTCGGTTGCGGGGTACCTTTTCTCAACCTCATTGAGCACCTTGCTGGTGTAGTAGACCGGTCTCTCGATTCCCGAGTCATTTCTGACTAGGACCGAGCTAACCGTAGACGGAGTGGCCGAGAGATAGAGATGCAAGGCTTCACCTGGGACGGGCTTGGAAAGCAGTGGGGGCGAAGCCAGGAACTCCTTAATCTCGGTGAACGCTCTTTGGCATTCCTCGTCCCACGTGAATGTAGTAGATGCCATTTTGGGCCCCCTCAACAGTTTGAAGAAGGGTAGGCATCGTTCAGCCACGCGGGATAGGAATTTGCTGAGCACAGCAATGCGCCTGGTAAGGCGTTGAATGTCTTTGATGCAGCTGGGTGGGCGCATGTCCAGGATGGCCTGGACCTTGTCAGGGTTGGCCTCGATCCCACGCTGGGTGACTAAGAAGCCCAAGAATTTCCCGGACCTTACTCTGAAGGTGCACTTGGCGGGGTTGAGCTTCATGTTGTACTTCCGGAGGGTGTCGAAAGTTTCTGCTAGGTCGGCGAAGTGGTCCTCGACCTTGGGGGTCTTCACGAGCATGTCGTCAATATAGGCCTCAACGTTCCGACCGAGCTGTCCCTCGAACATATGGTTGACCAGCCTCTGGTGCGTGGCTCCAGCGTTCTTCAACCCAAAAGGCATCCGGGTGTAGCAGTGTACGCCGAAGTCGGTGATAAAGGCGGTCTTCTCGATGTCTTCGGGGTGCATTTTGATCTGGTGGTAACCTGAATAGGCATCCAGGAAGCTGAGTATCTCATTGCCCGAGGTTGAATCAACCAGTTGGTCGATGCTCGGTAAGAGATAGCAGTCCTTTGGAGTAGCCTTGTTCAAGTCGGTGAATTCCATGCACATCCGCCACTTTCCTGAAGCTTTTGGCACCAGAACGACGTTAGCCAGTCATGTCGGGTACAGGACCAGTCTAAAAAAGCCAGTCTTTTACCCCTTGGTGACCTGCTCCTTGATAGTCGCCTGCTTCTCTAGCGCATGCTTCCTTCTGCGTTGTTGCACGGGCTTCATGGTTGGGTCGAGGTTGAGCTTATCCACCACCGTCTCTTCCGGTATCCCGGGGAGTTGATCATCATACCATGCAAAGACCCGGATGTACACGGAAAGAAACTCTTTGTATTGCTGTTGAACCTCAGATGTTAGGTCGGCTCCGATCTTTACTCTTAGGGTCGGGTCGTCGTTTACGAAAATCGCTAGCAATTCGCCTCCAGGGTCGGCGGTTGTGGATTTTTTCTCGACTTCCCGGGGGCCCTTGTTCTTCCCGTCCGGCCTTGTGGCTTCAACCGAGATATTGTAGCACCTTCGGGCCATGGCCTGGTTACCTCGGACTTCCCCCAACCCATTTTTGGTGGGGAACTTCATCTTTTGGTGATAGGTAGAAGGCACCGCTTTCGTTCGGTTGAGGATTCCTCGGCCGAAGATTGCGTTGTATGCTATCATACCTTTGATCACTATGAAGTCCACCATGACCATAACGATTTTGGGTGGGGTGCCAAGAGTAATCGGCAGGCTTAGGGCTCCCTCGAGATAAGTGGCTGCTCAGGTTGTACCTTTCCCTCTTAAAACATCCACTATCAATTTTAATTATCAGCCCTCAAATCAATTAAAAGAGAATAGATAAGCAGTGAGTCCGAGTCGAGTCCACAGGGAAATTTAGATTTTAAGATAGAAAATCTTGAGTTTTATAATTAACAATTCATGAGCAAATGGACATTAAAATAAAAGTTGATGAATTTGAAATCAACTAATCTAAATGAATGAACATAAAGAACTAAGACACCAACTAATTTAAACGGGGGTACAGAAGATATCAGACATACTACACTTAGAGAAGAGAGAGTGTGAAATGAAGATAATGAATAAAAGTTACACACATTTAGTTAACATTAAAGACAGGGTGTACTTAAGACTTATTTATCGAGTCTAAAGAAATTGCAAAAATCCATAGATTAACTAGATTATACTATGAAGCAAAACAACACTTTGAACATATAATGAAGCAAAAGGGAAATGACAGTAAACAGAACAGATGATAGAATGCAGCTCGGAAGGAGCCTTTGCTCTCTGCTTCTCTTCGTCTTGTCACTGCAGAAGAGGCACGGACGCAGCAGAGGAGGGTGTGGCGAGCTGCACGAACTGACGAACAGAAACTGCACGAACTAGGACTTAAGCTGGGCCTGCACGGACTGCAGTCAAGAAGGCTCACAGCAGCTAGCCTGCACGAACGTAGGACTCAAGCTGGGCCTGCACGAACGCGGGGCTGCACGGGGCTACTATCAGGAACTGCACGGACCGTAGCCTACTCTTCACGCCAAGGAGGCTTGCTACCACCACGCCGAGGAGGCTCTCCATGCTGCAGCAGCAAAGGAGTTCGCCGCCAAGAACCTCCAAAGAAGGCCAACAACCCAAAGAGAGAACCAAAAAAGTAAAACCCGAACCCCCCTGCGGCAACGCCTGAACTTCGGAAGAACAATGCGAAGGCCAAACCAAGAAACTAAAACTCAAAGGGAGAACCAAAAATCAAAAAAACAACAACAGCAATGGAGCTTCGCAAGCGTCCCTCTTTTCGTGCCACTGGCAGCACAGTCGCGGCAGAGGGAACTCGCCGTTGCCACCAGCCTTCACACCACTGGACAGCGGCCACAGCACCACGTTACGGAGGAAGCTCGTTCACAGCACTAGGAGAAGGTAGCAAAGGAGGCTGCCACGGCAGCAAGGGACTGCCACAGGAGGACAGACGCTGCACACTACGCCTGAGCACGCACGGATACTGCAAAAGGGGCTTGCCACAGCAGCGAGATGACAGCCCCTGTAGCAGACGAACTCACAGAGTGGGCAGAGCTGAAAACAACAATTTAAAACCCAAAGACTGGATTCTCAGTAGGAAGATTAAAATTCTCAGAGAACTCAAACAGAGATTACAAGATGCCCTCAGAAAATCCCAAAACAAAACTACAAGCTAAACCAAAGGAAAACTGGAAAACTCCAACTACGGACTCCAAAATCCAAAAGGATGAACTGAAAGCATAAAAAATGAGCCGACCCCCTTGCGTTTCCTGAGCCTCCCTTTTATAGGGATACACCTCGCCCAGAGCTCCACAGAACCACCGCCGCTTTCGTCGCCATTATCCATGCTCCGCACGTGACTATCTCGCCGTATTCGTCCATTCCGAACGGCATCCATGTAGTCGTGAGTTCCCTCCGTCAATCCCTCATGTACGTTGCGAATCTCCGGAGCCGCTTTTCACTGAGCGGATGGCCTCCGCTTTCGACGCCATCACTGCTATCATCCTCATGGCCTTATGTCGTCACCTCCGTATGCAGTTTGGATGCAAACGGAACCCTCGAGCGAACCTCCCGCCATGAGCAAACGATCTCTGCTATCTTTGCGGCATCCACCTTCTTATCTCATCAGCGGCATCTTCGTGAAGCCATGCAGGTATATGTGTATGTTGTATTGCCATGCACTTGATGTCCACTGCCGCCATCTTGATGTTTGGTTGAATATTATAATGCCATCGCAACACCCGGCTATGCACGTGATCGGCCCATCAACTGCAACTTTCATGCAACTAAATCATTTGTAACTGCATGTATTGTGTATTTCGCACTGCCATGCACGTGATCACCTTGCTGCCTCATGCAACTCACATGGCCTTCTACTTGATGCTTTTATGCATTTCATGTCATACTGTAGCCACCTTGCTTCCTCATGGCCATCTTACGTGACCACCATGCATGTGTTACACCAACAACCTGTAGCCATTTAAAAGAATGCATATGTTATATATATAAAGTTGTTAACTCATCATATTCATCAAATGCAACTCTTATTCACTCATTATGAATTACTCCCAAATATTTATCAATTTTCATGAAGGCTCAAGTGTTAATAAAAAATCTATTTTTGTGAACATTTTCACACATAATCAACAATTTACTTAGAATATTCTCCCAAGTATATAGAAATAATATGTGAAAATATGAAGCTATCAGTGGCCTGGCCATTGAACCCGCATAGGGGGGTTCGGATCGGGCGGAGTTTAGACAGATCCTCCCCCATCTTGAGGAAACACTCATAGGATAATACATCAGGGGCACTTCCATTGTCAACTAGAATCATGTCTACGTTACAACGGTTTATTGTGGCCGATATCAGTAGGGCGTCGTCATGCGGGGTGCTCAGCCCCTCCAGGTCTTGGTCGGACAAGACTATGACCTGGGGCTCACTCGGCGGGGCCCTGGGAGGCTCGATGGCTCGGCTCGCCCGCTCAGCATGACACTTCCTTCCTCGGCCACTGTCTCCTCCTGATGCAGCTCCTCCGGCGATGACGTTGATGTGGACCCTTCGGGGGGCGTTGTCGATCTCCTCTGGGGCGCCTCGGTCTTCATGGTGCCCGGCTATGAACCGGGAGAGGTGCCCTTGACGAACGAGATGCTCGATCTCGTCCTGGAGCTGATGGCAGTCGCCGGTGTGATGTCCGTGGTCGATGTGGAACAGGCAATGCTTGTTGCGATTGCAGTTCTTCGACTTCATTGGCTCAGGTTGGCGGAGGAGGCCCGAGCCTTTGATGTCTTCATAAATCTCGTACACTGGAGCGGTTAGGGGAGTGTACCGCTCGTACTTCCGTGACGGTTCCTTGCGTTCCCCGTCTCAGTTCCGCCTTTTTCCTTGGCACGAGCTTGGCTTGGGTTCCCGCTTCTTGTCCCCCTCTCGACCCGAGCCAGTTGCGTCTCGGCATGCACTGAGCACTTCTTCGCACTCGGCGTGGCGCAATGCCAGAGTCACTAGTGCAGCAAGGGTCGAGGGAGGGTGGAGGACAAGCTCGCGGCGGAGGTTCTCGTCGCGGGTGCCCCCGATCAGAGCGGTTATGACCGAGGTAACGTCCAGGCGGGGGATCCTCAGGGCTTCCGATTTGAATCAGAGAATGTAGGCCCGAAGTTTCTCCCCTTGCGCCTGTTTGAGGGCCAAAAGCCCCGCTACCGACCTTGGGGGGCCGCTGTCGGCGAAACTCTCCTTGAATACTCGCCCGAATTGCTTGAAGTCTCGGATGGATCCGGGGGCGAGGGCCCGGAACCATGCTTGGGCGCCTTGGACCAAGGTGGTCGCAAAGGCTCGGCACTTGATGGCGTCGGAC
Organism: Amorphophallus konjac; assembly: GCA_022559845.1. Classification (NCBI taxonomy): domain Eukaryota; kingdom Viridiplantae; phylum Streptophyta; class Magnoliopsida; order Alismatales; family Araceae; genus Amorphophallus; species Amorphophallus konjac. Next base: position 313,894,152 of record CM040118.1, on the reverse strand, counting down.
GCTCCGTGAAGGGTCATCAGAGCGTCGAAGCTGTCGAAGTGGTCGGCCGGGTCACCCTAGCCGTCGTAGGGCTTGAAGGTCGGGATGGAGGCTCTGGGAGATACCTCTGCCTTCAAGATATGGTCGGAGAATGGAGATCTCTCCTCATCTTCTGGTGGAGAGGTCTTCTGCAGGGCTAGCAGGGCTCGCTCCTGCTCTGCGAAACGCCTCTCGAATTCTCACAGTCGGAGGGATAGCTCCGGCTGCCACTGCGCCGTAGGGCTGAGGGGGTGTGAAGGTAGGCTGTCCTGGCGCTCCCTGGGGACTTCGATCTCTGGGAGGGGACAGCCCGCCCCATGCCTGCCCCGCTTCGGAGTGGAGGAAGCCTCTTGCTCCGGAGGGGGGGCTTGCGAGGGTCCTCCTGCTTTGTTACGGATGAGCTGCTACCCGCGGAGGGTGAAGCGGTCTCCGGTGGTGTGCTGGGACACGTTCTCGTGGGAGGGCTCTCCGGAGGGGCACGTGACCTTCCATCCCTGGCCGCCTGGGTCCTCATGAGTTCCACGAGGACGTCCAGTTTCGCGTTGAGGGCTTGGAAGGCATCGGCGCCGCCGTTGAGCGGTAGCCCTACCGCCGTGGGAGGAGGGGGCGGCAGCCAGACCGCAGGGGGAGGGGGCGGTCCGTCGGCGGGAGTGCTGGCACCAGAGGGGGGGTTTTGGGAGGCTTGTGAGGGGCCTTCCCCTGCCGCCACCTTGGCCTTTCCCCTATCACCGGTGGACCTCCTCCCTGAACTTCTTCTCACCATACTGGCTCTTTGGTCGTTTCCCACAGACGACGCCAGATGAAGGGGCGTGATCTCACGCTTGTCCTGAGCTGGGAGGATGATCACCGAATAGTGAACTGCAGAGAAAGGGAAACGAATCAGGAGGCCCAAGAATGGTTCCCTGGGGAAAACCCTCCGATGCTTAAGTCAGTAGAGCAATGGTGGAAGGTAATGAGGGAGGCAGAAAGAGGTGCATGAGATCCCCCAACACCACGGTGGTGAAGTGGTTCCTGCTCAGGGGTTTTTAGGCGTGTATTGACCTTACCTTCTGCTGGAGGGAGTCCCTAGTTTATATAGCGAGCTCACCTGATGAGTCCCGTAAGCTGAGGAGTTTCAGGCGGGAGTTACGTCCTCATCATGGGATCGTTACGTCCTCATCGTGGGATCTTCATGACCTTGAGAGATCATGGATCCTTTATCCCCCTAAACTCCTGCTCATAAAGGGCTCTCAACGGTTGCATGGATAAACACTTGTCAGTCAGTCCGAGCATAAGAGGTGCCAGCCCTGTCCGGGTGATAGGCATAGCTCGGATGCAGTCAGGTCGGAGTGGGCGCAGAGCGCTCGCCTCTATCCCGATGGAGGGATAACTCGGGCGTGGGTCTTCCTCTATTCTGATGCCCGGTCCTTCCGAGCCTAAGGGCCGCCGAGGAAGGGTGGGTTCTCGAGTGATCTTTCTTGGGCTTTTTTACATAAGTGGGCCCTAGGGGGCTGTCACTTGGATGAGCTGAGCCTCGTTTGGTCCTGATGGGTCTAGTTCGGCTACTCTTAGTTGGGCTACAGAAATCCCCCTCTCCACACTTGTTGGGCTTGTGCGGCCAAAATGAACGGCTCATAGGTATTAAATTTGGATCTATGTTTGACATCGACAATCCCATATATTGCGTCGTTTCAAACTGAATTATGATCAAACCAATGACACTTACAAAGGAAAATATGGTTGTGTTGTCCGAGATACTGTAATTCTATGACCTCCTCAAGAATACCATAGTAATCGAGATCATTTTCATTGTATGTACTACCTTTCACGCATATGCCGCTATTCATTGTAGACTTATTTCATCCATAATCTCTGGTGTGAAATCTATAACCATTCACAAAAAATCCTGGATAGGCATGCGTGACCTTCGAAGGTCCATAACTTATCACCCAGACTCTTTCATCAGTAACATAACCTTCTTCAACCTATGAAGATAAACCACATTACTTTAAATTAAACTTGCATACACATCAAGCTTTGTGGAATTGGTAGATTGGCACTTACTTGACCTTTAAGCCATCTGGCAAAAGATCTCTCTCGTTCATTTTGAACCTCCAACTCATTGAGGTGTGGACATCGAGTAATTAATTCTAAATCAAATTGCCTGCAATGATGAATGCAACATCACAGTAAATGGGAGTCATCTACGTCAAGATGCTTATAAATTTTAGCACCGCCGGAGTTGAGGACTCACTCAACATAAGGTTCAATTTCAGGACAGTTCAGGAGAACATAGATCTCTACGGCCAACAACTCTCTGTCCTCTAATATGCGATTCGAACAACGTCCGAATGCACGACCTGGATACTTAAATATGGACAACTGGTCGGACGGACCCACCTCTCCTCCATCATCATTACGTGGAGGTCGATTGCGGCGAGTTTGAATTTTGGGTTCGAAGTACATCGAACAGAAGTTCAAAATTTCTTCAATAATATATGTCTCGGTAATCGAACCCTCTACTTTAGCCTTGTTGCGAACCTTCATTTTCAGGTCATGCATACACCTGGCAGGAGGGTGCGGGATCGAGCCACACCTCCCCCCCGGGAGGTGTGGCCCCCGCTTTCCCCTCCCCCAAAAAATAAAAAAAATGCATACACCTATGACAATAATTCAGATGACAATGATAGACACATGTAACTACTATCAATTAATCAGTAAATACATACTGATTACCTCTCAAATGGATACATCCATCGAAATTGTACCGGTCCTCCAACTTTGGCCTCGTATGGCAAATGGATAATCAGGTGCTCCATGGAATCGAAGAACGCATGGGGAAATATCTTCTCCAACTTGCATACCATCGTGACCACATTCTATTCCATAGTTTGCACGTCCCCAAGTTTGAGTTCTGATGCATATAGTATCCTGAAAAACTGACTCAACTCAGTCAATGCTCCCCATATAGGCTTTGGCAATATGTCACAGAATGCAATGAACAGAAGTCTCTCCATGAACACATGATAGTCGTGACTTTTCAACCCATATATTTTTCCCTCATTGACATTCACACAACGGGCTATGTTAGTCACATATCCATCAGGGAATCTTAATTGCTTTAGCCACTGGCACAGTTCATTGATCTGTGTCTTTCAACACGTAAGCTGCTTTAGGTTGCACAACTTTGCCCCGTACCGGCCGCAATTCCAACTCTGGTCGTTTGCAAAGTATCTTCAAGTCCGCTCGCGCCTTGGCATTGTCCTTTGTTTTGACTTTCACGTTCATGATGGTGTTGAACACATTATCAAAGACATTCTTCTCAACATGCATGACATCCAGGTTGTGCCATATCAAAAGGGCTGACCAGTAAGGTAATTCCCAGAAGACACTTTTCTTCACCCAATTGTGTTCCTCTCCAAATCCACGAAGATGCCGTGTACTACCCGACAATTGCACTATATCTGGTAAGTCTTGCACCTCTAATGCCATTTTTCGACCAGACGCCCGTTCCAAGTCTGCTTCATCCATTTCAACTGTGTTCTTAATGAATGAGTCCTTTTACCGTCGGAAAGGATGGTCATTTGGTAGGAACCGTCGATGACAATCGAACCAGCATGATTTCTTACCATATTTCAGGACAAAGGATTTGGTATCAGCCATGCAGTAAGGACATGCCAACCTCCCGTGTGTGCTCCAGCCAGATAACATTCCATATGCAGGGAAGTCACTTATTGTCCACATCAATGCAGCCTTCATAGTGAAATTTTGTTTTATGTACGCATCATAAATAACAACTCCATCATTCCATAATCTTTTCAACTCATCAATCAGTGGCCTGAGATATATGTCCAATTTTTTTCCTGGATTTTTTGGACCTGGAATCACCAAAGTTAAGAAAAGGTTCTAACGCTTCATGCACATGCCCGACGGAAGGTTGTACGGCGTCATGAAGACTGGCCAACATGAGTAAGACGCTACTGAACCTCCAAATGGGTTGAAGCCGTCTGTGCATAAACCTAACCTAACATTGCGTGGCTCCTGACCAAAAGCAATATAGTTACGACTGAAATGAGCCCAAGCTTCACCGTCGACGGGATGACTGATTATATCATCTACACGGCGTACTCTTTCCGCGTGCCAAATCATATGCCGAGCTATCTTTGACGACATATACATCCGCTGCAATCTGGGCGTGAGAGGGAAGTATCGCAGTGACTTGTAAGGCACATCCTTCTGCTTTGATTTGTCCCCTCCCTTGGGTTTAAATCTATCATGATGACAAATATCACATGATATTTTATCTACATTATCTGCATAATATAGCATACAGTGATTAGGGCATGCATCTATTTTTTGATATCCAAGCCCTAAATCATTGACCATCTTCTTTGCACGGTAAAACTTTTCAGGCAGATTCTCATCCGTAGGTAGCATGCTCTTGATAAGGAGGAGCATATGGTCAAAATAACTCTCACTAAGGTGAAATTCGGATTTCAAATTCAACAACTGTGAGACAGCAGATAAGCGAGTGTGATTTTCATAACCATGCCACAGCGGCTCATCAGCATCCTGAAGTAACTGATAAAATCTTTCAGTCGACTTGTTTGGTGGTTCTTCGTTGTACACTTGTTCCCCTTGTACATTAAAGTTAGGGCCAGTAGCATCGATTACCATGTCTACGTAGGTACTTGTGCCGCCAACGTTGTCGGGCGCATGCGACCAAAAGTCCTCACCGTGACACACCCAATTCATATAACCTTTCATGAACCCCTTCATGTATAAATGAACTTGCACATCCCATAGCGAAAGAAATTTCTTATTTTTATAGCGTAAACAAGGACACCAGATGTTACCACGCTGGTCCACTGCTATTGGATGCCCCAATACAAACTGAATAAAATTATCAACTCCATCCTTAAACTCCTCGGACACCACTCCGTCAACTACTCTGTGATTCATCCATGAACGATCAACTCTAGCCATATTTACCTAACAATTTAAAAAATTCATATCAATATGTCTTATCACTACTTCTAAGAAAATATAGACAACATCTCCTCTAAATATTGACTATTCTCCACATTCGTACATCCCGTTTGGTCACATATACGTCCATATCCACATCCACTTTCACTTCCATATTCACACACCCACGTTGACATCGACATCATCTTCTGGAAAAAAAATTATTATCATACTCCCATTCACATACACATTTTTTCACATATCGGCATCCACACCTATCTACAAATGTAATTCACATCCAAGCATACTAATCACATATATCATAACAAAAGGCTTGAACGGGTAAAAATGAAACAAAGGGTCATATCCACATTTACGCACACACATTTATATCACATCCCTCTTCCCACCCTCCCAATAAAAATAGGGGCTTGGAATTTCATCTGATGTTGTAAGAGTACAACAGGGGATAAGGAGAAAAGGTTCGTCTTGTTGACCAGGCATGAAAAGTGAGAGTGTGTGAGAGACCATGTCTGCGTGTGTGTGTGTGAGAGTGAGCGTAAGAAAGGGCGGGAGCTCACCGCCACCACAGTAGGTCACCGACACGTCTGCGCCCTCACTGTCGGTGCCCCCACTGCTCGCCCCTCACCGGCGTCCCTGGGTAGCTCTGCCACGCCCGCCCGCCCTCGCCAAGCTGCCACCCGCCGGTGAGAGATTGAGAGGGGGATGCAGTGGTTGAATGAGGAGGAAGGGGGAAGGACTAAGGAGGACAGGAGAGGGGACGTTTTTTCTAATTCTTGTCTCTGTCTATTTGGCGCCATATTTTCATTTGGCGCCATGTTTTAATTCACTCGATTCGTGATTCTTTGTCATTCATTCACTTCTTCTAATAGGATAAAATCCCTCTCAGTAAAAAAATATCATTACATCTAAAAAAATTATTTTTTATTATTTAGAGATCCGAAGATCTGTAATTTAAACATTTTCAACTTCCTCATGGCCGATAAGTCAATTATAGAAAAAGAAGAGAGAACGTGTTGAATATCTTAGCTACCTTGATAGCCCGACATCGGGGTGCGCGCGAAAAGGTATTCGGAACCGTATCGGTCACATGTTGACCATTTCCTTATTGTTCCGCACCCCCCTCAAACTTATGTGCCGTGAATTTACCGTCACGTGTATATTTAAGTAAAATCGAGATCTAGGTCTCCTTGATAGCGGGGAATATTAATGCCACGTGGAAGCACTCAGGATATATAATAGTCAAATATCATTGTATCTTTCATCGATTTTACTCACGATATGGCATGCCAATCACGTGTCTGACAGTATTGTGTTCAAGTTCAAAGGCTGGGATGGTCTGGACTAACTGAAGGTGTGCTCCTTCTGATCGATCACTAAGCAGATCGACGATGGTGGGCATTCGGCCGGGACTGGCGACCCGCCGTGCCATAAATGTTGTTCACGATGATAAAAGAGGGGAAAACGTTTGATTAATCGCCACACCAAGCAATGGGGCTGCATGGCCAATAAGTCTATTCGATTATTTAAAACGAAGAGAGAACGTGTTGAAAAGCGTAGCTACCTATAAAGGGCCACAGCGGGGTGCGCGCGAAAAGGTACAAAGGGTAATATCGGTCACATGTTGTGACCATTTCCTTATTGTTTCGTGCCCCCTCAAACTCATGTGTCGTGAATTTACCGTCACTTCTTTATATAATGAATTTTCGGGAGCTAGGGCTCCTCGATCGTGAGGAATATTAATGCCACGTGGAAGCACTCAAGATATAGGATAATTAATAGTTAAATATCATTGCATCTTTCATCGTTCATATTCACGATAGGGCGTGCCAATCACATAAATGATAGTGTGTTCAAGTTCCAAGGCTGGGATGGTCTGGAATGACCGAAGGTGCGCTCCTTATGATAATTAGGCGATGGCGGGCATTCGGTCGGGACTGGCGACCCGCCATGCCATAAAGGTCGTTCACGATGATAAAAGAGGGGAAAACGTTTGATTAATCGCCACGCCAAGCAATGGGGCTGCATGGTCGATAAGTCGATTCGATTATATAATAATTAAAAAGAAGAGAGAACATGTTGAAAAGCCAAGATACCTTGAAAGCCTGGCATCGGGGTGCGTGCGCAAAGGTATTCGGAGCCGTATCGGTCACCATAATGTTGACCATTTCCTTATTGTTCCGTGCCCCCCTGAAACTCATGTGCCGTGAATTTACTGTCACGTGTATATATCGCCAACATTTCAGGAGATAGGGCTCCTCGATCGTGGGGAATAGCTCCTGGAGGCAACAATGGGTCAACGGAAAATTTTCACCGTTGTTCCCACATTTTTTCAGCGTTAACATCCATTTGTTAGCCTTATACATCTCTTTGTCACCGAGATCATCTTCATTTGTCACCCTTAGGAGAGTATTTGTTACCATCAGTCTTATCTGTTGTTCTTCCCAATGTTTTAAAACCCGACCCGGAGCTTGACCCGGTTAGGTTAGTGGGTCACGGGTCAATGGTTTAACCGTACGTTCGGGTTGACCCGTGACCCGTAAAACTAGAACCGTTTATAATAATATTATAAATTACCATAAGATTTTAAGATACCTTGAGTTAGAAACATGAAACAAACAAAACATATATTACAAAATTTAAACAAGTGCATTAAATAACCACTAAGTTAGTCTAAAAAAATAATAAAATTCATATTAAATAAACATTACATATGACCATTTATCAACTATAATTAACATCTCATGAGACACACGTTTCATAATGTGTGAATTTAAATTTCATGTTCATCTAAATTTTCATCTTTTTCCTTGTCTTCATCTCTTCATCTCCCTCTAAATTTCTTTTCAACTTCTAAAAGTTAGAAAGTTAGAGTCCCAAAAAGACTATGCATCTATAACTTTAAAGAGAGGAGTTAGAGGACTCCTCATCTTCTATATTTTTCATGTCATATTAAAAAATAAAAATTACATAAATAAAAAATATGTTTAGGAGTCGGACCCGGATGGGTCAAACGGGTTTTAGCGGGTCGGCCGGGTTGCACCGGGTTGCATGGGTTTGACCGGGTTTTGGGTTTAAAACGGTTTAGACACTATTCTAACCCGCTTTTGGGACTCGGTCGCGGGTTAGAATAGTCGGAACGACCGGTCCTGGCCGGGTTTTAAAACACTGGTTCTTCCATGTTTGTCGTTTTCTGTGTCTTCTCGTTGGCCGAAGCTTGACAATGCTTTGATCGGACGTCAACAGTTGAGAAATCTTCGGACGTCTCCTTTATACCAATTTGAAGTTATTTGTTAGCCCAGTTAAGCATTTGTCACCCGTACTCACTAATTGTCACCACTAAACTCCAGAAATCATCGCCCTTACTCCACTGCCTGAAAGCCGCGCGTCGGGCTTGTCTCTATTGAGTCTTATTTGTCACCGTTAGCAGGGTATTATTTACCCTTGCTAACCATTGTCACCCGTGTAGACACAGTTGTCGCCCTTAACCTCCAACGCCGCAGGCCACATCAACATAAATGATGACCTCGGAACTAAAAATCCCCAATTCCTTAGATACCCTTCCCGCCATGTCTCGCCTCTTAAGAAACCTCCCAGAAAGCAGTTTGTCTCTCCATCGTGCTCAACATCTCGTCTTCCTCGCGGTGCCTTTTGCGACCTCTGAGCCATGAAGCCGAAGAAGACACCCATGCAACGCTTTGTCCGCCGTAAAGTGGATGTCCCACCTGCATCTCAGGACATTGTACCGGTTCCTACGGCCGAAGAAGAAACGTTTGAGGAACCTAGGGTTTCTAAGGCCTCCACTTCAGGACGACAAGTTAAAGGTATTGTGGTTCCTTATCTCCCTTACATATCTATTTGCCCCACCTATCGACCTATTTATTTGTCACGCTTATATTTCTGTCAGATTTAGACCTACCTGTCACCGTATTTCATACATTTGTCACCCTTAAGCACCTATTTGCCACACCTAAACTCCCATGTCTATATATACATTTGTCACCCTTGTCTTACTATTAATATTTTTTGTATTTCTTGATCCGTCAATTAATTAACTGAATTTCTTGTTTACACGTTAATTTTTTAATCTAGTGAACACGGGAGTCATCTGCGCCCGGTGTTCTATGGAGATTTACATGAAGGATAGGGATCAGATGGTATTTCGAGAATGCCACAACTCATTGATGAGGACCACACCCTTTGGTCCATATGTTGACAATGCTTCTCCCATCACCTTCACCATGACACTATTGGAGGAGATTATTTGTGCCCATAGTGGAGGAAATTACTTCCGTATGGGTAGTAAGGAGGTCACATTCAGTGTGGAAGATGTGGGCATAATTTTAGAATTACCTTGCTCCGGTCAGCCAGTTCAACATTATGGATCTGCAATTCGGAAGTCGAAGTTGCATAATCGATTTGGATTTGCAGCAACATTTCACTGGAAGAAAGTGTGCTCTCTCATCAAGCAAATTGTTGGGTCCGATGAAGAGCAGGATGTGGCCGACACTGTCCGGCTGTGGATTGTACTCCTGCTGTCCACTTTTCTTTGCCCACGGTCGGCAACTTCTTGTCCACAACAGATGTTGTCATGCTTAGATGACATTGAGAGAGTTTCAGATTACAATTGGGCAACTGCCGTGCAACAGGTAACGATGCACAAGTTTTAGGAAATAGTTTCGGCGGTCCAGAAATGGCAGTCAGGTACAATTGACCGTGCTAAGAGAAGAGCCAGGGTTGCATCCCAGGCCCATACATTTATATTTGGTTGTTCTGCCGCACTTGCTGTAAGTTTTTTTTTATTTTTGTTGTGTAATAATGTGTAAATCATTAATTCTACTGTATTATAAAATAATTTGATATATTTCACTGCTATTACAGGTCTGATTTTTTGAGCACACGCGGGTGAGGTAGCCAATAAGGCAGGTGGCATTTCCCCGACTATTTAGGTGGGGGACATTTGTAGATAGGAAATTAAAATTCTCCATTGGATCCCTGCGAGACCAACAGGTATTATGAGTACTAAAATTAACTTCTTCTTTGTCATTCATTCATTAATGAATAACCAGAGTGATGTGGTTTGAAATGCAGGTGATCGAAGATCTCCTTGTTGAGCCAGGTGAAAGGGTGATGGTGTACGGTGAAACGATGATGGCCAGACCTAGCCGCCAATATTATACATCCTCATCAGAGAGATACATGCCTGTGCTACAGGATATTGCGGCTACATTGAAGATCTAGAATTCACTACTTGAGGAAATGAAGGCTGTCTATCTGACTAGTGTGGAAGGGGCTCACATTCCAGCTGATGCAGCACCTCCTGCCCCCATCGAACAGGCGACGGATGATGGCAAGCGACCGCACCCACCCCCTGGAGAGGAAGTGCAGGGGGCTGAAACTGTTGAAGAAAATATCTGTCAAACTTTGGTGGACATTGCCGCCGCTGTCCCAGCTCCAAGTCCCCTCTCACAAATTACGGATGATATAGTGCCATGTAAGGCAGCTCCTGAAGAGGATGTGCAAGGCGATATTGAAGGTCAGGTGGAGGCGACCAATGGGCATGGTGACCATCATCTAGCTCACATTTGTCGGTCCCTTCATCAACGGGACGAGAAGCCCGTGAGGAAAAGGCGGGCACCTCCAAATAAAACAGGACGGGGGAAGAAGAAGGTGAGTTTAGGTGTGTTCCTACTTCTTACAGTATAGAATCTAAGATTGGTGCATTGGCATACATGTACGTAGAAGGGAGATGAAGCCGACGAGATCAGAAGGCTCCTACAGAATACTGATTGGATCTGCAAAGGCCAGCTGAATCCGAAAGAAAACAACGCTGTGAATGAATTCATTGTTGAATCTCTCTTGGGGGATATTGAGTTAGTTGTCCTCTTATACTTTCTGTAGTTATCCTGATTTGCCTTACTCTGACTACCAATAACTAAATTTTTGTCCAATATAGTGATCATATATTTTTAGCAAAGAACGGGATTGTTTTGAGACGTTGTCATGTCATTGATCTATTATACGGCTGGATGATAGATGATACGGTACTCTCTTTCATTAATTGTGTAATTTTACGCCTCGCCCTACCCTAAACTTGTGTTTCTACTGCTAATAGAATCGTGATTGTTCCTAACAGTTGATCGATGACATGATGTACCTCCTCAAATCAAGACGCAATGAATCTGGCATCTTTCATCAGTGGGTTTGTTTTCCCACCATTCTAGTGAATCACATAAACGTCATCCCAGCGACCGACTCCAAAAAATCAAACATGCTGTTGGAGTGCGCCTTTGAGAATGTTGAATTAATCGAACTGCAGAAGAACAAATATTTATTCTCCGTGTTATACTCATCAAATCACTGGCATCTACTTGCTGTTGACACGGAGAATCACCGCTTTGTCTCATACAATTCCATGAGAGGCATGGCCATCCATGAGGCCACTACAAGAAAATGGGTACTTTTTCTTATCCGTGTACCTGTATTAAAGATATCTTTAATGTGTCTTTTAGTTATTCCTTAATAATGTCAAATATTTCATTTGCAGGCTGCAGTTGTACGGGGGTTTATGAACAACTATGGGACTGCATTCAAGGGAGTTGAGAATTGGGAACTTGTATTCGACAACGAATGTCCCCAACAGCAGGATGGAAGCCTCAACTGTGCCATTTATGTACTTAAATATGTTGATGAATTGTCAAAGAAGGTGGAGACATCATGGACATTTAATGAGGATGATTGTAATATATATAGAGCCCGAATTGGGGCCCAACTCTTTAACTTTGGAAATACAAAATCTTAAACAATTTCACGTCTCAAACCTCAGAATGTGACATACCTGTGTTGATTGATATTTCTTTTTTCATACATTTTGATCTACCATATTTCATATGTTTTAATACTGTTAATGTGTGCTTGATAATGTGTATTCATGAATATCAATGAGTTTTCTGAAGATAGATTCAAGTTTGGTTAAGGAACTGGGCTGAAGTGTGAAAAGATGATGGCTTTACCTGCACAAGTGTCGACTAGAGTGGAATGAAGACATGCACCGACCTCACAGACTAGAATGTGAATGTGCACCGACCTGATAGTGCTATGTGCACAGACCTTATGTTTCTATCACTAATGCATGTGCACCGACCTGATGCTTCTAACACTAATGCATGTGCGCATACCTTATGCCTATCTCTAACACATGTGCATCGACCTTACATGCTATCGCTAACACGTACATGTGCACCGACTTGACCGTGCAAAATGCAAATGTGCACAGACTTCATGCACAAACCTTATGCCTTTGCCATTTGTCACCGCTTGTTGTGCATTTGTTACCACTAATCAAAGTGCCATTTGTCACCCTTACCACATATTTATCACTCTTACCACATGACTACATGAGCAGCCATTGCCTTCTCTTCTCTTCATTACCTGCTTGGCTTTGTCTGGGGAGCATAGTGGTGACTAGTCTATTCATTAACCTTGGACTTTGACTGGGACTTCATAATTGTTCAACAAAAGGTTGAGCTTGGCTGGAGACTTCTTTGAATTGCGTTGACCTATAAATTTCAACATTGACTGTCTTGGCATTGACCAAATCCCTACGTTGTTCTTCTGATTGATGTAGAAACTCTTGATACACTGTTCATATTTTTGTCCTCCTGTGAACTTGACTCCTTCTTTCAGCTCCTTCTGCTTTTCATTTGTTAGCTCTAGAATATATTTTTCACCCTTACCAGTGTCTTTGGCTACTACGCAGATCTAGTTATCGCCACGGATAGGGTATTTGCACCCTTATCCAATGGCTTTGCTTCATGCGTCGACGTTGAGGTTTTTACAATTTAAACGCTGCAAGCTATTTGTTAGACTTACGCAGCTATTTGTCACTGTTATCGGACATTTGTCAGCACTAGGCAACTATTTGTCACCGTTATACTCCCCGTCGCCACTGACCTGTCGTCAAACCGTGGTATAAACCGGGGTACCCCATGTAGGTTACGTAACACCCTTATCCTCCTTTCTCCACTCATGAAACCCTCGACGCCGTGCTCCGCCATCGCACTCTCGCTGCCGCTTCACTGTGGATGTGCGTTCCTAGGGCCAACGTCAACGGCGATCGTCACGGTAGATTGCAACGTCAGAAGGGTGGTTGGGGAACGTAATTATGCCTACACCCTCCCTTGTCCAATCACCTCTGCAATACGCTCCGATCGACCGACGATCATTCAGCTAGGGTTCCTGACATTCCCATTTTTTCTGCTCCCGAGGGGTTGTGTTACCACCTCCATTACAGCGATGTGTTAAATCGACACACCAATCCTGTCCGTCTCCTCTGCGTCCTCCTCTCGGTCCCTTGTCGCCATTGGTTCCTGCTGCATATGCCCTCTTCCTTTTTTTAATTCGTCAGGGAATTGAGGTTCAGAAAATGGCAAGGTATAAATGCTATGTAGTGTGGGTTGGTCGCGAACCAGGTGTATATTATAGTTGGCCCCAATGCTTTGTCCAAGTGAATGGATACCCTGGAGCTTGTTATAAGGGTTTTCACTCGGTAGAGGAAGCACATGCTGCTATAGGTTGGCAATAGCAGCCATGCATATGTTAATCATCCTTAACTTACATATCATGCAAGTCCCGGACCTGACTATGATTCAAGGAACCAGGCACTACGTCAGCAGACGACTACACAAATGTCAAATGTGCCTTGTATTGTTGTTGTTCTATTATGTACTCTAGTAGTGTTGCCCCTCTTCATATTAGTTGCTTTGTTATTACTATTGTTGTCTGTGTAGAAAAATGATGTACTTGACATTTTACTCATTGTCAACGACTTGGCTTGATCCCACTGTAAATTAGTAGAACTGGAGGTAAATCTCATTTCTTCATCACACATGAGTTTAATCAGCGTCGTTTGATGACTATGAAAACTTCAGATCCGTGTTGGTAGAGTTAGGAAACCAATACATGGTTAAACCCTTCAAACGAACTTGAGTTTCTTCAAGTTTCACTGCCATGAGCTATTTGTCACCGTTACAAGTTATTTGTCACTACTACCGGATATTTGTCACTCCGAACATCTATTTGTCACCCTTATCGCTAGCCAGCCGTCGACTTTATTTCGCTACAAAACAAACCTTTTGCTTCTGTTATCCATCAAACCACTTACTTATGTTATCCATTCATATACAACCTACACAACTCAACATAAAACACACATCCCCCGATGTAATCCACACAACATATAAATCAATGAATAAAATAAATTACAATTACATTAATTCAAATGTGTCATTTTTTACAATTACAATTACAAATCAACAGATATCCATTGGATCATCCTCCACCATCACCAGTTGCAGAAGAATCCCCTCTTTCAGACGAATCCTCTTGCCCAACAACCAATTCTGTAGTGTCACCTGAGACAGTAATTTTTTTAGAATACTCGCTCCATTCAAATGGTGAGTTTGAAATAAGCTCTTTTCTGAAGCAAATATCACGATCTCTCTCTTCCGGAGAATCGGCAGCGACCAGCCTGTGTGTAAACCTTCCTCATCTATCCTGGTCTAAAAGCACGAACAATAGCTTTGGTACCTCGACAAGCCATTGGTCCTACTTTTAGACTAGGACAGACGAGGAAGGTTTACACATACAGGCTGGTCACTGCCGATTCTCTAGAAGAGAGAGATCATGATACTTGCTTCAGAAAAGAGCTTATTTCAAACTCGCCGGTTTGAATAGAGCGAGTATTCTAAAAAAATTCGACAGCAGTCTCCAATTTTTAACATCCTGAAAAAATATATTAAACAAAATATAAATACATCCAACATGTGAATTGAGATGAAATTAGGAATCATAGCAGTCACACCTTGGATGAAATTAGGCCCTACGCGGGCGGCGGTGGCGGAATGGCGATGGGCAGTCGACGACGGTAGCTGCAGCGGTGCTAGATGGCAGCCGGTGGGCGGGTCCGGTAGGAACACTGGTGGGTTGCCACGGCACGGCACCGGAGGGGCAGCGGTGCTCTACCAGCGTGGGTGCAAGGGGGAGCGCGACGGTGGGCTGGTCGGCACTCACGGCGGTGTTGGTTCGCGGAGGAGAGGGAGGGTGCGCAGGGCACCCGTGGGCACACGGGGACAAGGTGGCGATGGTCTGCGGCGAGGGGGGGAAAGCAAGGGATGGGCGAAAAACAAATGGCTTCTAAGGGTAAGAAATAGGTCGCAAGGGTGACAAATTGGTCGTAAGCGTGACAAATGCTTCTAAGGGTTACAAATAGGTCCTAAGGGTGACAAATAGCTTCTAAGGATAATAAATGGGTGTCTAAACGTGAAAAATGGCCTGTAGTGGTGACCAATGAAAGAGACAGAGCGAGAGAGAGAGAGAGAGAGAGAGAGAGAGAGATATTAACAAACAGAAAAAATGGTGGCTCCTTGCACACGTCTCATCCTCCTGCAGTCCTGGTGCTGCCAACTACTCCTGCAGTCCTGCAGTGGAAGAACTAAAGTCAGTGGAAGACGAAGTGTCTCTCCCAACTAAAGGCTGGTTTTAATTTTACTAAAGGTAGTGGAAGACCTAAAGTCAGTGGAAGACGAACTGTCTCTCCCAACTAAATGCTGATTTTAATTTAAATTGATAAATAGTTTCGGGAAGTGTAACAATCCTCCATCTTATCATATTCTTTATATTTTATATTAGAAAAATTATATTTTATAATATATTATTTACATATATATATAAATATATCATATGATATATAATATAATATTACGATTGCATAACTTATGAAACGAATATTATAATATCCGTTTCCGCTTCGATTCAAATTTGAATATTATCCGTATCCGAAAAAAATACTACTTAGAATATTATCCTCTAATTAATACGGATTCGAATTCGAATATTATCCAGATAAATATTGATATATTTATATTTTTTTGTTATTTATTACACACGGGAGGAAAAGCTGGGGATGGGGGAAAAACAAATGGCTTCCAAGGGTAAGGAATATGTCGTAAGAGTAACAAATAGGTCATAAGGGTGATAAATAGCTTCTAAGGATAATAAATGGGTGTCTAAACGTGAAAAATGGCCTGTAGTGGTGACCAATGAAAGAGACAGAGCGAGAGAGAGAGAGAGATGGGGGGCATTAACAAAAAGAAAAAATGGTGGCTCCTGGAACTCATATGGAGGTCAGTGCATGTCTGCATGTAAGCACATGTTCAGTGTTGCATTTCAGGTCGGTGCATATTGTCACTGTTGCACACTAATTAAGGTCTGAGCATATGTGCATGAGCGTAGACTAAGGTCTGAGCATATGTGTAATTTTAGATCTGAGCATATGTGCAATTTTAGGTCTGAACATATGAAAGGCAAATCGAGTTAGAAAGATAGGTAGAGTTTAATCAGTGTCATTTGATGATTAGGAAAGCTTCAGATTCGTGTTGGTAGAGTTAGGATCGCTAGGACACAGTTAAATCCTTCAAATGAACTTGAGTTTGCTCAAGTTTCACTGCTATGAGATATTTGTCAACGTTATAGAATATTTGTCAACGTTATAGATATGTATCACTCATAACGAGCTATTTGTCACCCTTATTGCTCGTTAGGTGTCGTCTTTGTTTCGCTTCATCACATATTGTGACTTCTGTTATTGATTTATCACCCTTACGAGACATTTGTCAGCCTTGAAGCCTATTTGTCACCACTGATAACTATTTGTCACCACTATGCGGTGTTAGCCGTTGCAGTATCTCTCTCCGGCCTCTCGTCTGCTATGCGGTTGATGTAACTGGACGAAAGGAGCCTCGGTCCAAGCGATCTCATGACCGGCAACAATGAAGGACCAAGGGTCAGAAATATTGGGGGAGATGGAACGATCTTTACAGTCCCGTCGCTTCGATTTCCACAAAGTTGGGGAGGCACGAACACTCTTTTGCCCTCTAGGCTCTGGGGATTTCGTCTCCTTCCTATAAATAGAGACTTTGTGGGGAACATCAAAGACATCCTGAGTTCCTTTGGCTGTCTCAAAGACACTCTCGTGAAGATGTCGTCTGAGAAGTCAGATTCTTCGTCACAGAAGGTTTCCTACAAACGGCTATGCTTCCGAAAGGAAGCCCTGCCGGTGCCGGACCAGCCATCAGGGGAAAGCAGCGGTGGCGATATTTTGGAGGAATACAAACAGGGGTACCTGCAAGGGTGGCGGGACGCCTTGGCGAAGGTGGACCGCCTATTTTGTAACAAGGGGGTGACGAACCTCCAACCTGACAGGTTCCGTCCTAAAGAGGACGAGTAACCGCTTGTACCCTCTTCCCCTATCAATATAATTTCCTTTTCTGCAACCTTTCTTTGCATGTGTGATGTGGTTGCCATCAAATGAAGGATAACATCCATCGCAGGTAGGGGTTACCTTTACGACGTTGAGTTCTTCCCCTATAAGTAGCAGGGTTTGTCGATTGTTCTAATATCAGTAGGGCTTATCTTCGTGCTCATAGTTCATCGCTAGATTCATTTGTCACCCTTCATGCCCATTTGTCCCCTTGTTGATATATTTGTCACCACTAATAGGCATTTTTCACTTTTACCATGCAGTAGCCGTCGTCATTGCTCCTGGGAGACGTCGTCTTTGTGCATTCTTCACCGTTAAGAGCCTTTTGTCATCCATCATACGTATTTGTCGCCCTTGTTAACCTATTTGTCACCCCTAATGTGTATTTGTTGCCTCTATCAATTTATTTGTCACCAATAATATGCATTCATCACCCTCATCATACATTTTACTATGCTGCTCTCACATACAGAAGGTGAACCCAAAGGAGAAAATAAATATAATAATAATAAAAATCCATAAAAAATGATAATCAATAAATACATGACTTTCTGACAAACCATGAAAATGATATTCAATTAATATAATAATGATAAAAGTCTAATAGAAGGTCACTACTGCTGAACAAAGTCTTCAGAATGCAAGGTTGAGGGACATGTTGGTAGGTCGTGGGTTATTAAAGGATTCCAAATATGTGACAACTGCTGAACAAACATGGTCTAATAGTATATGTGCTACGAATTATTATAATGTAGTGTGTCTAACGTATTTGAACTTGATCAATTTCCCTCTTGCAACAGAAAGAAGAAGTGAAAACCACGTACAGACAGAAAAATCAAGGTGACTATCGTGTGTCTACGAGAAGAAGGTGACTCAAGCAACATCAAAGGGAATTCAAGTGGATAAAATCTTTTATTTTTTTGAATTCCCATTGGTCCACTTGCCAATAACCATAAAACAATTACAAAACTGACAAAAAACCATAAAAGTGCTAATTAATAAATATAACAATGTTATAATGTTTATTAACAACAAAAAGGGTGGAAAACTATTTAATTATTTTTCAAAATTTTTCGACGGATAAAAGTTTGTTGGAGATACGTCGGCAAGTTTCCGACGAATATTCGACCTTAAATTTATGCGTCGTAAACTATTCATGTATTTTAAACTGCATTGATTTATTTTCGACGACACATATTTTTGTCGGAGATACATCCGAAATATTCGACGTTAATTTCGACGTTAATTTTTTTTGTCGAAAGTTTCGGACGTATTTTCGACAAAAATATTATGTCAAAAAATAGTCGGTAATTACCGACGGCTTTTTGACACAATATATTTCTGTCAGAAAGATAAAACATTCCGACGTATTGTCGACGAAAAATTTTCAGTCGAAAAATACCGTCGGTATTTCCCATTTTTTTTGTAGTGTTGGCCTCGCTGGCGCATTAAAAGAATAAAAAGACCTTCCTCATATAGTCGGCTTTGCCGGCACATTAAAGAACAAAACGCCATTTCCACGTCGGTGTCATGACCTACCGTCTGAGCCGATGCATAAAAGAACAAAAAACCACTTTCACATCGGCCTCACGACCTGACGTCTGAGCCGATGCATAAAAAAGAATAAAAAGACCTCTCATGAAGTCGGCGTCACGACCTTCCGTCTAAGCCAACGGCCGACGAATATCACCCCTTAGCCAGAACTGCCATCCGAGCAAAAATTATCCTCGGTTAACACCAATTCTTTGTCCCATTGGGACCCATAAAAAACAAAAAAAACTCAACGAAGGGGGCGAATAAAAAAGGAAACAAATAAACAACAAAAAAGAAGATAAAAAAACAAGCAAGCAAAACAATCAAACAATCAAAAAGAAAAAAAATCGAAAAAATAAACAACAAACAAAAGATAAACACAAAAAAGAAATAAATGAAAAGGAAATAATAATAAACAAGGATGAATGAAAAATGAATGATGAAGCAAAATGATAAATAAGAATAAAAAAGAAGAGAATAAAACAAACAAATAACAAAAAATAAAATAAAATAAAATAATAAAATAATAAAAAAATGAACACATAAAACAAAAAAACCCTTTGCATGATCTTGATGTTGGATGCTTGCTCTCGCATGCTTGCCTGTATGATAATTTAACGCGCTTTCCTGTGAATGCTTTAGGACTGCGGTTCTTTGAATAAATAACACTACCTTAACTCCGAACACGTGTGCGCCATGTCGCATCCTGGGAGGGAAATAACCAATTCTGGTAAGTGCATACATCAAGGGGAAGAGTCGTAACTATGTCGCTAGCAGAACTCACAGAATATACCCGAGATGAACTCCTACACTTTGCACATAATGTGAATCAATGACCCTTGATCGAAGGGATTTTGGATTTTCTTCCTAATACTCAACGGACGCTCAAATTCTTGCACTCACATGGAAGGCAATCGTTAAGAAAAAGCTATCTGCCCCCTTTGCAAAAAAGAAAAGAAAAGAAAATGATATTGAAGAAGTGAAATGTGTATCCAAGTAGTCGGGAATCCCCACTGAAACAAATGAGGAGACTCGCGCGAAAATGGTGAAGCAAATTACAATAAAGATGAATCCTAGTAACCGAGAATCCCCATTGAGACACATGAGGAGACTTGCGCCGAACAGTGAAGTCCGCAAAAAAAAATAAACAAGGGGGCTATGTGAAACTACCGAAAGGTGAAAGCCCGAAATGCATGTGTGCCCAGAGTAACCCTCGAGTGTCACTTGGAAAGCATGCATATCCCTATGATTAGGGCTCATTGCCCGCATACCTGCACCTCCACACCACGGAGAAATTGTCTCAGGCATAAACTGTAGTTCTATCTACGAACATAGACTATGTGATGTCCTCGTTATGTGTGCACATCCCCTTTAGTTATGCTCCGTGAGCCACACTCTATCTTTGAATTATAGGCGATGTCCATATCTTATCCTCGATATAGGGGAGCTATTTTTACGTACCTACCGTATGCTTGCTGTTAATGAATGCTTGTATGCTTGGCTGGGAATAAAATAAAAAAATTCATGATAAAAAATGAAGAAAAAATGAATGAACAAAAATGAAAACAACAAAAAGAAAACAACAAAAAAACACAAAAAATAATAAAAAATTATAATCAAGGTGACCGGGGGATATCAATCCATCATGTCCCACCGGAATTCACAAATTTCTCCTCTGGCCCAGACTATCCCTCTTGGCTAAATAACCGAACAGCTGCACCCCATGCAGTAGCAAGAACCTCATACATAGCTCAACACTGCTTCATTTTGTCCCACCGATGAATAAACTTGTGGCCCAGACCTTCCGTCTAAAGCCACGAACAAAAGCCACCTCCACTCTAGATCGGACCCTCCGTCCGGCTAGAGAACAAAAAGCCTCCCTGCCACCTTGGCTCGGACTTTCCATCCAGCCCAAGAACAAAACCCTCATATCGCTAGTAGCCCCGGTGCATTAACGAACAAAAAAAACCCTTCATATAGCCGGTATCCCCGGTGCATTAAAGAATAAAAAAAAGTGCATACAGTCGGTACCCCCAGCACATTAAAGAATTAAAAGACCCTTCATATAACCGGTACCCCCCGGTGCATTAAAGAATTAAAAGACCCTTCACATAGCCGGTACCCCCGATGCATTAAAGAATTAAAAGACCCCTTCATATAGCTGGTACCATCGGTGCATTAAAGAATAAGAAGACCCATTTATTCTGACTCGGACCTTCCGTCTAGCCAAAGAACAAAAAGACCCTGGCTTTGACACTCACCCCGTGTCCATGAATAAACCATGTCAGCTCCCGGCACCCCGTCGGCGCTGATGAATAAATCTTTAACGCCTTTCACCTATGGCCCAGACCATCCGTCTAAAGCTGTGAACAAAAAGACTTTGCTTTGGCATTCCCTTCCGTGCCAATGAATAAACCAGGTTAGTCTCTGACACTTACATCAGTGCGACCGCCTATCGGCTCGAAGAATGAAGCAATATGCTGAAGAAGTCTACACCTGTGGGCCCCGCGCACTCGTCCCTCGCTTGCGCCACCAACGGGTGGGGGCATTTGTGGACACCAAAAAAATTTTTTCTCCAAACCACTCCGAGCCGAACGAGGGCAACGGAGAAGAAAAAGAAGAAGTGTGTAGGCACGCATGCCCAGTGCGTGCGGAAATAAAAGACAACACACCTGGTGGTCCGTCACCTGATAAGGAAGCCTACCAATCTGAAGAAACATGCCTGGTCCCTCGAAACTGGGTGCCGAAGGCAATATCAGCATAAAACCTGAGTGACCCGATCAGGGTGCGCAGTATGCCGGAAAGGTCCGTAGGAGGCTGAAGAGCTACCCATTGGCAAAGAAAACACTTTGAGTGGTTACCCACTCGATGAAGACGCTCTCCACATGTATGGAGCAGGCTTAAGGGCATAATTCACAATGCAGAAGGCTAAATCAGCGCAAAACCCGAGTAACCCGATCGGGGCACACGGTATGCCGGAAAGGTCTGTCGGAGGCCGAAGAGCTACCCAATGGAAGCGAAAACACTTTGAGTGATTGCTCACTCGATGAAGACACTCCCTATAGGTGGGGAGCAGGCTTAAGGGCACAATTCACAGTGCTGAAGGTCGAGTCAGGAAGAAACCTGAGTAATCTAACGCGGGTTCGGCTCGTGTCAGAAATCACTCGGAATTGCAAACCGAGGCCCAAAAGCTTCGAAATGAACACTCCGAAAGCGGTGCATTAAAACTAAGGCAGTATTGTAGGTCAAGCACTCGTCTGAGCTGGTGCAGAGTCAACAAGGTAAGATTACCAAAATACCCCCCAATCACTTCTGAACAGACGTGGCACTGGCCCACTTGAAACGGCATCAACCCATTAAATCGGCGCGGCCCTTGCTACTTGGACTTGCGCGCAAAAGAGGCCAAGGCCCGCTGAAACGGCACACAAAAGAGGCGAAGCCCTCTGAAACGGTGCGACAGTGGCCTCTTGGCCCTCTGAAATGGTGTGCAAACCCCCTCATCCCTCTGAAACGGCATGGCACCGGCCCACTAAAACTGGCGGGCCTTCTCTCCTTGGCTCTTGAACCGACGCAGAAGTCTTGAAACGGCACGCTCAAAGGCACCTTCTTGGCCTGTGAACCAGCATGAGAAGCTCCCCAAGTCCACTGAAACGGCGCCGTGAGGTGTTGGGTCTCCTCTGGAATTGAATGATAAGGGAGAATGTTCACATGCTGATTTGTTTTGTCTGATGGCAACGATGAAGTTTGACTTCGTTGACTGCATAGTCAACTTTGTCTATTTTATGCTGATATGATGTTGTGTGTATTTTGATGACCTTTCATATGTCAGATGTTCAAATAAATGTTGCCTGCATACTTATACTTAGTCTGTGCATAAGATTAACATCGGTGCAATCATTATTCCAGCACGCGACCAAGTCCGTGCATGCTTAAGTCTAGGCAAAGGAAGTCGGTGAAATACTTCTCTTTGTACGCAATCAAGTCAGTGCAATTTTTGCACCGTGTACTAAGTCTGTGCAACATTTATCCTCTGCATGAACTAAGTCTAAGCAAGGTTGCTCACGCACACATTAAGTCCATGCATACATACATAAAGTCGATGCAAGCCTTATTTATGCACACGACTAAGTCAGTGCAAGTGTCATCCATGCATTAGCCAAGTCGATGCACTGGTAGTTGTTGTCTAGGCACAATGAGTCGGTGCAACTCTTGCACTGGGCACACAAAGTCTGTGCAACACTTCTTAGGCAACTCGGTGCATAAGAGCTCATGCATTCAGTGTTTGCACATTAAGTCTGTGCAAGTCAAGCATGCTGTATAAATAAGTCCGTGCAAGCTCAGGCATGATGCATCCTAAGTCTGTGCAACTCTCATCTACTGCACGAACTACGCTGTGCAACATTCGTAATGGCACAAGTTAGTCAGTGCAGCGTCTGCATTGTGCACATATCAAGTCTGTGCACATGCTTATGTGTGGACACTTGACTCCATGCATATGTGTCTACATGCTATATCGAGTCTGTGCACATTTAGTTCAAAGCTCTATTAACTATGTACATTTGTTTAATATTTGTCAGATTGTTTCAAGCTGACATTAAGTCTGACTTTGACAGGATATCTGCTCGTAGAGTTTAAGAATGGCATGTGATCCAAGAATGGAGGAGGTGCCAAGATGCTGCCACGTGGTCTAACAACTCCAAATATGGACAAGGCTTTTGGGCGGGAATTGTGGTGAGCACACGCCCTATCTCATTGCTGCTTCATATAAATGAGGAGAGTCTCCTTCAAGAGAAGATTGATCGTGATATCGAGAGTGAAAGTAGAAAGAGTTAGAGTCAGCACGATCCAGAGAGAAGAAGAGTGAGAGCAGATTTGAAAGAAGAAGAGAGAGCAGCAGATCTAAGAAGAGAGTTTGAGAGTGAGAGCTTTGAAAGTCTGACAGAGTTTTGTTTATCAGTTTCCTGGTTCAGAACCGGAACTAATTTTGCTCATTGTTGAGCTACATTCCCTTTGTGGGTTTTTCTAATTCTTTGTTTGTTTCCTTTTGTTTCTTTGAAACATGTGTTCCTTCAAGCTGTGGGTCAGCGGTTGCAGAGGTGGTATCCTCTGGTCAGGTTAAGCTGTAAGCCTCAGCAGTTGTAGAGGAGGATTCCTCTAGACAGTAAGCTGTGAAGCTCAGCGGATTGTAGGGATTTATCCCCGAAGCTGTGGATCTGCGGCAACCTGTGAGTCAACAGTGAAGCCACACTCTGGTTTGAGTGTGGGGTGGACGTAGACCTCTGGATTGAGGTTGAACCACCTAAAACCCCTTGTCTACTGTGCGATTGTTTTGTGATTTGTGTTCATCATTGCATTGCATTTTGTTCATCGCTCAGTAGATGATTGGTTAGGATCACATAAGGACTGATCTACTTGAGTAGTTATACTTTGAGTGCGATTGAGTGCTGTTGGACCGTCCTACAGTAGCTTGTTTTAATTCCGCACTAGTAGCTACTGGGATTAGTTTTAATTGGGTGACTGATCTGTTCACCCCCCTCTAGATCACGTCTTGGACTTATCAGTTGGTATCAGAGCATCCATCTATCCTTACAGTTGGTATCAGAGCATCCATCTATCCTTACATGAGGAACGTCCCCTCACCCGCACGGAGCTCTATTTTTCAACTGGATCATCTTCTCGCGCCCCCGATCGACAGATAGAAAGGGCAAGGCGCCAAAAGCCAGCCCATTGGTTAGCATGAAACCCTGCCCAGAGGAGATCATCCCCTGCATTCCCTAGCGGGCGAAGTTGTAGCTCTCCGTGCAAATCGTATGTCGAGCTCGTCGATGTCTCCGTCAATCGTCCTCCACCAACCACAGGCAAACACCGCAGCAGCCTCCTGCCACCCTGGGTCAGGTCCTGAAGTGTCTTCGAGCGGGAAAACGAGAAGAAGGAAAAGAAAGAGGGGTGGGCTTCAAACGCCTCCCCCACCTCCACTCCTATAAAAAGGAGGCATGCTCCACTAGAGAAGGGGTTCGAGGGTTCGGCAAGCTGAGAAAGGAGAAGGGGCCACTTGGAGAAGCCAAGAAGAGAAGAAGAAAAGTGAGTGGGAGAAAAAAAAAGAGGTGAGATCGGGGGGGAGAGAAGCCCATGCTCCGTCTCCCCCCTCCCACTGTTATATTTTGTTTCTTTTTTTGGAGTCTTTTTTTCTTCTTGCTTTGCCTTCCTCCCTCGCTACTATGTATGCCTCTCCTATATTTTTGCTTTGAGCAATTAAAAAAAAGGAAGAAAGCTCCAATTGTGCTGAATGCCGTGGCTCCCTCTCTGTCTCCCCTTTTGTCTCCAGCATGCTCCCCGTCTTCTCTTGTTTGGCTCTGAGCATAGGTTCTTTCTTTTCATTGTCGCCCTCCACTCACCTTATAGTGGCCACTCCGGGCCCTCAGGAACCTACTTCTTCCATAGTATGGATCCCGGGGCATCCCAGTCGGAGATAAACAGCAACAGTCGCCAGTTCGACGACATACAAAACCTCTGTTCCGTCATTTCAAGCGTTGCCGCCCATGAGCCACTAGAACCCTTTGAAGGCAAGCCCTCGGGTTTCTACGCTCACCTCGGGCCACCGGGTAGCTATTTCTAGCTCACCTAGGAATTTGTGAGGCCGTCCCGGATCCCTCCATGGGCAAGTCTCGATTTTACACCCCGAACGCTCCGAACGCGGGGGAGATACTGTCGAATTTTGCCGGGACTCGAACTAATTTAAAGAGAAAATATACAAGTGAAGCATGACAGTGATAACATATGAAATGACAAAACAAGAAAAAACTACAGAATGAAGAACTGACGAGGGGTTAATAATGTTGAGCATATAAGCCTCTATCCATAATAAACGCCCCTGCAATCTAACCTGCTAAACAAATAAAAGAGAAGAACAAAACAAAACAAAATAAAACAAAACAAAACAAAACAAAAATCTATATGTTTAACCTTGGGGTCGACGCATAGGGTCGACCCCCTCCCCCTTGAGCGTTCTATTTTGTTGCCGGGAAAGGGAGGGGGTCGACCTACCAAGTTGACGGGGACACCATTCAAAACAAAAAAGAAGAAGAAAACGGGGAAGCGGGGTTGATCCCGTGCTAGTCCGTGCGCGCCGGATCAAACCCCCTTCTCACGCCGTTTTAGCACACCCCCATAAATATATATATATACTCTGGAGGTGGGTGTGAACCGGTGCGCTCATTTACGCGCTGTATCACACCCCCCCTCCTGTGACATTTTACCTCACATACACTCACACGCATGCTTCACATCCCGCACGTCGTGTCACCTCTTACACACTCACACATAACCCATTAACAAAACACATGCATCAGTCCCCGTGTCTCATGTGATACACTTCCTCCCACCGCCGTTTTACCTTTCACGTAACAAACACAACACACACTCACGTGCACACTTTGCATGACCCACATGTACACTCTCACACATATATAATATACATGTATCTTTCACAACCAACCCATGCAAGCAACAAAAAAAAAATCCCAACGTTAAAACAAAGAAAACAAGTAAATCTAAGATAGCTAACACAATAAAAGAGTGACACAAAAAAATCAAAAAAAGGGGAGAATGATGAAATAAATAGATAAAAAAATTACAATAATAATCTTAATAAATGAAGAAAATATATTCATGCTCTTAAGTAAACAAGGAAAAAATAAAATAACCCCTTTCAAGAAAATATTTGATAATTATAATAACAAGTATAAAAAATAAAAAAAATATCAAAAAATTACACACCCATGCATGTGAACAAACAAAAGAAAATCAAATAGCAAAACAAAAATTTATACACATATAGCCTCGCGCTCTCCAGACCCCAGCTTCTCCGGAGCCGGTACGAAGGAAATATCAATGACGCCCCGCTAAGTCGGATTCGGACCTTGGGAACCATCCCGATATGGCCATGATCCGACATTACCCAGGGTCGATAGTTCATCTCTACCGGGATATAATCCCGCATTCTTATTAAACTTGCCGTATACGCAGTAGACATTTGCGCGATTTTATCGCCGTCTTTTATGCTACAAATGTAGACTTTCGTCCGAACATGAAATGGTCTGCGAGTGACCGACATATCTTTGAACGTTTACATCCCAATGCGGGGTCTGTTTAAATGCAGTTCGAGATTTCATAATATCATTTATTTAACGTTAATTTTTGGCCATAAGACCCCTTTTCCTGACGATTAATCAAGGATTTTTCTCTCTCAGAGGGGATGTAATTAACGTCGTGACCTTTACAGCACGGTGGGTTTTTTGTCCCGACACGACACACACAATCGGCTGATCAGTCAGACGGCGCACACCGCGGCTTCTTTGAAGCCCGAATAAATCGTCACTTCTGTGACTGGCACACCCTCGCACCAATAAACTGAATAAACAAATAAACAAATAAACAAATAAATAAATAAATTAAATAAATGAAGTGTTCTGAAAGTGCGTCCACATCATCATATAACTTTTCTGCACATAGTGAAAATGTTAATTACTTATATATTACCTAGTCAAAGATATGTAATTCCTACTGAGCTTTGTTAGGATGTAAGGCTGGGATCTAGAGGGGGGGTGAATAGATCCCTCTCTAAAACTTTTGCTCAATTAAAAGATTAACTTCACTCAATGAAAAAATCCCTCGATAAAAGAAAACTTCCTCTCACTAAATTTAAACTACACCAGAATAGGATGAACAAATGTAATACCCCAAAATTTTATATAATTTTTTTAAGATTTTCTGGAGATTAATTAGAATTTAAATAGGTTTTCTAGGTTAAATAAGTTAGTATGGAAGCATAAATGATAACCAATTGACTTGGCCCATTTAAATAAGCCTAAGAGACCTAAAACCAAGCCCATAAGATTTGGCCCATATTCTAGAAGCTTAAATTAGTGTATTTATGGAATTTAGGGACATAATTACTTCTTAAATGGATAAATAAACGGATAAATAATAGGAAAAGTTTGAATTCAATCAAATTCAACGCCTAAGACCAAAAGCGGTCTATCGAGCGACCGCTTGGGACACGAAACGGTCCTACCTGGACCGCTTTTTAAGAGTCTGAATGCGAGCAGTTTAGATCGCATAAAAACTCAATTTTCTTCAGTCTAAATCCTCTGGGATTGATGCAATCTGTTGGCTAGAAGACTCTAGAGGGCTTGAGGATCAAATTGGTGACCTAATTAGGACTCTAAGTTCGTTCATATCTCAAAAACCTTAGCTAAACCTATAAATAGACCCAGAACCAACCTACGCGACCCTTACTTTTGGCTCGCGTGGAACTAAGATAAGGAGGATGATTTAGAGGTATGTTCTTTAGAATATTTTGTTCAACATACTAAGATCTAACTACCCTCCAAATTTCATCTTAAGAGATCAAGCCATCAAAAAAATTGAGGCGTTCAAAGTTGCTGGTTCGATACAAGAGTCTTAGGAAATTATGCGACCGTGCCAGATTGATGAGCAGAATAGGAACCCTAAACGAGATAATTAGATAGGGGTTCTTTATAGTTATTTGTCCCTTTTAATACCATCTTGTTACCCTCAAAATTTTGTGGTCATAGGTGAAGGGGATCAGAAGTTAGAAGGCCACGAAGTTGCTGGTTTGGTTCAGGATGAGCAGAACTAGGGTCAAGTTTCAGCCCAAAATTGGAAGTCTAAAGCCCAGATCAGAGGTAGGTTATCTCATAAAGGGCTTAAACTTAATGTTAGGAATAAAAGTCCTCTGATTTCAGTCGTTTTCATGTACTGTACATAGAGAATTTTATGTTTTATTGGGACTATGCATTTAGTGTAATCTCCATGCATGAATCTTAGCCCTGATTAAGTTAAAAAGAAAATCTCTTGTTCATTTTACACAAACCCCTGCATATTCTTAACCTATTCTCATTCTATCATGTTTTACAGTATGTTCTCGTTGATTCTCATGCATAACATGCCCTTGATTAGTGTTTATCTTACTATTTTCTCGATTTTCTATCACACAGATAGAAACGGTCTATAGGTGACCGCCAGAGATAGCTAAGCGACCCCTCGATAGACCGCTAGACTCCTGTAAACGGTCCGCACTAGACCGCTTTTTGGTTCTGAGAACTAGCCCAAGCCTAATTAAATTTTGCCTAAGTAGAACTCTATAATTATGGCATTTTCACTCAAAATTATGTTTATTTCCCGTGAAACACCATGTTTTAGCATGAGCATGATTTTAAACATTATTTTCATTACCATGTAATTTCATGCCTAAATGTTATAGTTTTGTAATTAAAAATTTCCTCTTATGTTTACGAAACGTGATTCATGGTGGTATGAGAACGTTATTTTTATCGCTGTTTTCACACGATCCACTTTTATCTCTTGAGTCATTTTCTTAAGTACATGGCATTGTGGATGCACTTTTCGTTCGCTTGTTCAGGTGGTTCGTCTATTGGGTGCGTGGGCGTGCCAGTCACCGGAGTGACAATTTATTCGGGCTCCGAAGAGCCCATGGTGCGCTCGATCTGACTTCGTCAGACGATTGTGTGGTTCGTGTCGGGACCAAAACCCGCTGCGCCATAAAGGTCGCGGCGTCATTTACATCCTCCGTACGAGGGAACACCCTTGATTAATCGCCGAGATTCAGGGCCTCATGGCCAAAAAGTTAATTGCATGAAAGGTCTATTAGGAGATATTGAAATCCTCGTGCGAAGGCGAGAAGAAAACCATTCGAGATCATGTCGGTCATGTACTTACCATTTAATGTTCGGACGAATGTCTGGTTCGAGAAAATCGGGGTTGTCGCGGGAAGACCGGAACGTATGTATGCCGAGATACGGTAATTTATTGTTCAGAAGAACAGAAAACGTTCGGCTAAACCTCGGTTAGAGCGGCCGGAAATCGATAAATCAATTGGCCCGGTGCAAGAGCATACTGCGACCATACTGCGGTGGGCCCCCCGTGGTCGAAACAAGACTTGCATGAGCGTCATTAATATTTCCGGTGCCAAGGGACGACGAGGGAATATCCCTTGAATCGACTGAAAAGCCCTGTGTCCGGAGAAGCGGACGTTCGAAGCATGTCGGTCATTCGGGAGACCATTTAATGTTCGGACGGGAGTCCGGTTTGAGAATATTGCAATCGTCGAGGGAGGACGTGGGACATATGCATGCCGGGATACGGCAAGTTTTATTATTCCGAGACACTGAAAACATTTGGTTGAATCGCGGTTATTGTAGCCGGAAACCAGTGAATCTATTGGCCCAGTGTGAGATCGAGTCAGGACCATATCGGGGGGCGCCTCCCGTGGTCCGAACGAGGCTTGCGCGGGCATCATTAATATTTCTGGTGCCGGAGGGCAATGGGGGAGAGTCCCGGGACTAGTTTCCAGAACCGAAAACGTGTTCGAAAGGGACAGGCTGTAGACCGGGGATATGAGCCAGACGATGACCATGATCGGGATAGGCCCGAGGTCTAAGTGTGACCCACGGAGGTCTTATTGATGTTCCCATAGAGGGAGTCCAGGGGTGGCAAGAGCCGTCTCGTTCTATTCCGATTCTGTCGGTCACTTGCGGACCTTTTCATGTTCGGGCAAGGGCCCATATTGAAAGTGCGACATGGGTGGGAGCGACCCCCTACAAATGTATGCCGAGTTTACGGCAATTTCAATGAAAGAGCGGGAGCGAATCCCGTTAGAATGAAACCAATTTTACGGGTTATCGGCCCGGAACGATACCGACCTCCATGACTATATCAGGGCGAGAGCCGTTGGCCATGCTGGCTGCTCACGGGTCTTTTCATGCTCGGTCGCAAGTCTGTAATAGAAACGCAGCGGAATCGAGGGGAATCCGTTCAAGTGCCTGCCGAATGTGCGGCAATTTTAGTAGCGGCTCAGAAGGGATCCGGCCGGAGAAATGAGCCCGGTTTAATCGGAATGTCAGCCCGAGACGAGGTCAGGCTATGGCCATTTCGGGATGATTCCCAAGACTCAGGCCCAACCCGCAAGGGCGGCATTATTGTTCCATCAACATCGGATCGTAGGGGAGACGGGGCTGCGGTGTAGATTTTGCCATTTTTTTATCTGGGTTTTAAATTATACATATATGTTTTATTTTATCGATTATTTCCCTTTTATGTATTTATTCTGAATGATTTCTCTATTTTGTTTATTATTATTACTATATTTTCCCCTTTTAACCGTTGTTATTACTATTCCACATTTTTTTATTTCATATATATATGTTCAGATTTATTTATTCTTCCTGGTTTTTACTGATTTTTATTGTTATTATTATCATTATTATTATTATTATTATTATTCATATTTTTTGGAGAGAGAGTGGGCCGCTAGAGGGCTAAAAAGGGCGTACCGCTGAAGGGCTGAGAAGTGTGTCGCTGAAGGGCTGAAAGGGTGTGCCGGCGAAGGGGCTGAAAGGGTGTACCGCTGAAGTTAGGGTGTGTGCCGCTGAAGGGCTAGTGGGAGGCGTGCCAGCGCAGGGCGCTGCAAGCTGTACCGGCGAAGGGCGCGCCGGGGAAGCTGAGCTGGGGCATGCCGGCGAAGGGCGCTGCAGGCGTGCCGGCGAAGGGCGTGAGAAGGCGTGCTGGTGAAGGAAGAGAGGAGCGTGCAGGGGAAGGTATTGGCAGGTGTGCCGGTGAAGGATGAAAGGAGTGTGCCGGGGAAGGTATTGGCAGGTGTGCCGGTGAAGGATGAAAGGAGTGTGTCGGTGAAGGCGGCTGAAGGGGCGTACCGGCGAAGGGCATGGGAGCCCACTCCTCCTCCGTTCTCTTTTAAGGCTTTCTTTTCTTCTTTTCTGATTTTGTTAAGTTTGTATGGGTCTCTTCTTTTCTTCTCTTGATCAATTTCCATTCTTTCTCCCATGAGGGCGAGTTTTCAAGTTGTTTAGTTGTCATTTGGTTTGGCTCTCTTTGAATTAATTACGTTTCCCCTGCCTCGGTTAAAGCGTTTTACCGTTGTTCTCTCTTTTTATTTGTTTGTTACTTTCTTTTAGTCCTTTTTAATGTGTTGTTGTTCCATTTGTGTGTTGTCATCTTTTATCTTTGTAATATATTAGCGTTTCTAACGAAAATTCGGCAGCATCTCTCCTAACCCGAGCGTAAGGGAGATACAGGGAACGCGCCCACAAGGAGTGGCAGAACCCGGCAACTGGAGGTGGGCGCCCGAGAGCGGCAACACCTTTATAAACCTCGGAAAACTCGGAGGGAACGGCGAGTGAAAGCCTACTCTGGGACTGGCTAAGGGGGATGCACCTGGCAAGAAGGAAGGGTAGGTGTGCCGGGCAAGGACGGCACGAGAGGGCCTGCCGACGAAGGACCTGGGCTAAGGTGTGCCGCTGAGGCACGGTTGGGGTGTGCCGCTGAGGGCACGATCAGGGTGTGCCGCTGGAGGCACAACTGGGGTGTGCCGCTGGGGCACGGTTGGGGTGTGCCGTTGGGGCGCAGGCAAAGGGGTGTGCCGCCGAAGGCACAACACGAGACGCACCGCTGGAGGTGCCCAAGGGCGTACCGTCGAAGGCAGACGGAGGGCGTACCGCTAAGGGCGCCCAGGGGTGATCGAAGGCAAAAAGCCCGAGGGAAGCAAACCCTAACAGAAGGGGAAAGGGAAAGGGGCGTGAGGCACCGAAGGATGCAAACACGGAAGAGATGCTAGAGGAGGACATCCAATAATATTGGCAAGACTTCTCTTTCTACTCTTACAAGAAAAGTGTCCCGAGGGGACTAATACATTGCAACATCGGCAAAATAGGGGACGAAAGGAAAGAAAAGAGAGAAAGAAAAAGAAATACAATGGGGGAACGGAGCGTGGGCTCCTCCCCGGACTTCTCTCTCTCTCTCTCGCTCACTCTTCTTCTCTTCCTCTCTTCACAAAGTCTGGCGGTGGGTGGAGCGACGAGCTCATCTTCTTCTCTTCTTCTTCTTCTCTTCTTCTATTCGCACGGACGGCGGTGGCGGGTGGACGGGGCAGCAGAAAGGGGAAGGCGGAGCCTCCCCTCTTCTTTCTTCTCTTCTTCTCTTTTCTCCCTTTCTCTTCTGCATGTATGTATCCCTGTGTGTATCTGCCTCCTTCCCCCTTTTGTTCGCAGCGAAGAGGGGTTTTATACCCCGGGCAGCGGGAGCGTCCCAAGGCGGGAAGCGTGCGACGAGCATTCAATGGGAGTTGACTCCCTTGTCCTGGATGGCAGGAGAAGTAGGCAGGTGGCCCAACGGTTGGTTGACACCTCAGGGAGCTCACTGCGCGCCAAGAACGCATAGGGCATGGGCACCACGTCATTCAGCCGTTGAAAAGGCTTAACGCTGTGCCGCTGGTGGGCTGAATAAGTGTGCCGTAGGAGGGCCAAAAGGGCGTGCCGCGGGAACACCCAACGGGCGTGCCGCTGAAGGCCCAGAAGAGTGTGCCGCTGAGGGCCCAAAGGGACGTGCCGCTGAAGCCATGGGGCATGTACCGCTGAAGGGCTCATGGGGCGTGCCGCTGGGGACCCTGAGGCTGTGCCGCTGAACAGCTTAAGGGCGTGCCGCTGAAGGCCCAGTAGAGTGTGCTGCTGAGTGCCCAACGGGGCGTGCCGCTGAAGACCCCTGGGGGGGGGCGTACCGTTGAAGACCCCTCCAGGGGGTGTGCCGCTGGGGCACCCAGGGGGTGTGCCGCTGGGGCCCCATGGGGGCGTGCCGCTGAAGACCCCCCCCAAGGGGGGTGTGCCGCTGAAGACCCCCCCCCCAAAGGGGGTGTGCCGCTAGAGCCCGATGGGGGCGTGCCGCTGAAGACCCCCCGAGGGGGGTGTGCCGCTGAAGACCCCCCCTAGGGGGGTATTAAGTGGGCAATTTTAAGCCCATTGCGAGCACGAGTCATGGTCCGTTTGATTTTCTTCGAGGCCCATGGATCGTGGGGCCCCCGGGGGGTTGGCTTCTCTTCGCCGTCGTGATTCCGGGGACGGCTTCACGGCAGCGTGCATATTTCGGGAGTCCGGATGACCAGTTTTACCGGGGCTTCTTCACTCGGTGCCGCTGTCAGTGCTGGGTCGAGTGGGATACCTGGTTGTGCAATTTTCGGTGTCCACAGGCATATACTCCGGTATGTGACCATTAGTTACACTTTGCACTTATAGGCACACTCTCTTGGACTTATGAACCTCTCCACCAGATATTCCTTCTGTTGGACTAGGGGATTATGTTTCAAGGTCTCCGTAAGACTCCGCGAGCCTGGGATTCCCACTAGGACGCTGAACTGGTTGTACCATTAAAACCAATTGTCTAGAAAGCACTTTACTGGTGTTTTATGTGTTCTGGACCTTAGCGGCCCTATGGACAACCGCTAGACTCTGTTAGTGGCCATTCACCGGACCGCTAAAAGATACCAAGCGGCCATTTACTAGACCTCTAAAGCTCCAGAAGGTTTCCCTGTGCCGACACTTCTTTTTCATGCGTCGACTCTATTTATGAAACGGTCTAGACTCTGACCGCTTTCTGCATGAAACGGTCTAGTGTACGACCGCTTTATCTCTGAACCTGTCTAACCTGAGGTTTGACCTTTAGGATTGGTTTCTTGAGTTCCTAGATGGTCTTCGGATTATCTAGAGTCTCAACATATGTTTAACAAGTCAATATTAAGATATGAAATTTAATGAATATACCATTATGCTGCCGGAATACCGTCGGAGTATAATATTCTTTTAATTCTTCTTTGATATCTCATGTCAGTTTTGGTACGTTCTATACCTTGGTTACTTGTTCATGAAACTTATTATTTGGAATTGAATTATTGGCCGAAATTATTGTTATATCTCGTGGAAGTAGCTGGATTTAAACTTGAAGATGCAAGACCGAGCACGGATTGTGTCCAAGGGCTCCATGCTAGCCCCCACGACCGATGGTCAGAAACGTGCTATAAACCATGGGGTACGATGATACTGGCGTCGCATTGCGCTGAGAGTACTTTCTCTTATAAATGAGTGAAGTTCACGGGCTCGTTATCCAATTACATGCTTGTTAATGACTTTCTGGTACATAGCCTTTACAAGGTTGTGTAAAGTACTTTCTAGTTACATGCTCGTACATTCTTGTTCATGAAAGGCCAAGTTTACATCTACATGATTAATCTTGGTTGTTCATGGTCTATACTTGCTCACATCTACTTACTCATTTACTTCATGATTCTTGCTTATCTTGGGTTATATCGCTTGTTTATCGCATTCTTATTTTTACCTTAAGATCTAGAGCTAAGACATTAATCATTTAAATATTGTCTTCATGTTGATGTGAAGATACCTACTGGGCAAGTGTGCTCATACCTACTTTTTCAATTTTTCAGGAAGTATTGGTGAATCGGATTCGGAATATACAAGTAGCGGGTCCGAGAGTGATTGAAGGTCAAATGGATGGAGAGAAGACCTAGTTGTCAAATGTCTAGTCGAGTCCTATTATAATTTTCCATTTTTTTAAGTCTATGATGTAAGGATGTTTAAGTCATGAATCTAATGTACTTTGTGGTTACTAGTATGGAATAAAGTTAGAATTTTGGAAAAAATATACTTGTGCAATTACTTTTATGTGGTTGTCTTGCGCTCTGATTTCTTGCTTGCGAGAAACTTATCATGCCGGCTGTTCACGTTCTGATATTCCTTCCGCTGTATTAAAAGCTCGGGACGTGACAACAACTGAACTGCAAAGTGGAGGTGCAGAACACACTTACCAAATAACTTCCTCAAACAGAAGTAACGTTGAACACATAGATATCCGATTAGTGCAGAATAGATTTCTCAGCAATGAAATAAAACAGTTAAGCACACACACACAACCTGTGATTCTACTGAGCACATGGACAAACACTTCGCGGTTGTGCTAGTTACGGACGGATAACACACAGATGAACTTCAAATATAAAATGCTCAGACAACCTGCGAATGGGGAATAGATGAAATGGAAATGTACGTAAGATAAACCACGGTAGATAGGATTTTTAGATGGTTTAGTCTGCTACCCACAGACCTACGTCCATCCCTCACTCAAACGAGAGTGAGACTTCACCTTGCAAACCATAAGAAGCAGACTCTATCTGCAAATAATCACTGCCTAACAGCTTGAAACCGAGGGAGACAAATCCCTCAACCTGGTCTTGCTACCCACAAGATCAACCCCACTGCTACCCGCAGTGACCTAGAGGACCAATCCTCCCTTCTTCTGATTTCTCAGAAGGAGCCGTAAGCAACACCCAGTTGCCCACAACAAGAGGAGAACTCCTCTCTTCCTCTGACGCATAGAGGGACCCCGGAGATCAGATCGCCCTTCTTCTGATCGCTCAGAAGGAACCTGATCTCCAAACAGAGAATCGAAAGAACAAGATAGAAAACATGAAACAATGAAAACAGAATAGGAAGAAATGAAAACGAAAACGAGGAAAGATGATATAGATCTACAACGAGTAAATTGGCTTGAATCTGATCCAGAGGCCAATCACGATCACATCTTCATGAAACTCTGGCTACACACTCTTTCACTGCTAGGATGCTTCACACTTCTTCTTCTTCTTCTTCTCACGATCTCCTTCTATGAACTCTTTTTCTCTTTTCTTTTCTTCTGCTCACTCACTGGCTTTTCTTCTTCAACACCGGTGGTCTCTCTTTCTTCTTCGACAACCTCACTTCTTTTCACTACTGCAGTAGCTCCTATCTCGGAGGAAGATGGTTTCTATTTATGCCAAAATAGGGGCTCCGAAAATTGCTTTTGGATAAAGTAATTTGATTCCATCTTTTTCCCATTGGACCACGTGGTAGGAGAGAGAAGGATATTCCTCTGACATCAAATCTCGGATCACGTGCCCATCATTGCTCTCCTTGGTTCGCGTGGTACTCACCTACCTTGCCAATGATTGATCAAACTCACGTGACTACCTTGAGTTCTCACGCTCTCACCTAAGTGTCGCTGCTGCCTACCCAGTGTTCACTAGTTTGCCAACCTTAGCTGCATAAAGGTGCTTTAAAGTGTTAGCTTCATTCAGAGATCCAATCTTCGTAGAGATTCTAGCTACTCCCTCTTCTTCTGTCTTCTAATTAGTTTCTGCTGGTTCCCATGTTCCTAGATCTGTCATACAATATGCAAACTCAGTATGCTATAATTATTAAAATAAACAATATTTGTCCTTGAGTCCCTTCTGATTTCATCTCTTGAATATGGTTTATCAGGATTGTTTAAAGCTTGTGAAGTCTCTAGATCCAAGCTTGATTGTTGAATTGTACTAACCAAAATAGATATGGATCCAAATGAAGACTAGCTAAATCTGATCTTCTGATGCACCGACCTGATAGCTTTGCCAACTCAAGGTGCATCGACCTTTCTTAGTTGCTCAGACCTTTTTGTCTATGATTTTGTTCTACTGCCTTTTAGATTTTGGATCTTGACTGGTGCTTCGGTGCATCGCCCCGATGCATTGTCATGGTTGCTTTTGAAGGTTCACACCTTGTCTTGATGCGTCGGTGCATCATCTTGATGCGTAGACTTCATGTGTAATCTGGCAGTTGATCTTCTTAGCGTGTCGAGGCAAGAAGCTTCAACGACGTGTTGAATCTGTATGCCGCATCCTGTTGCGTCGATGTATCTGCTAGGTGCATCGACCTATCTAATGGACTGCATATACTGAAGTGTCGGTTCTTCACATCGACTCTTGATGTGTCGAGGCATCTCTTGATTTCAGTAGCGTAGCTCTATAAATCTTCTTCTCAGGTGTGACTGCATCGAGGCATCTGCTAGATGCGTTGGTGCATCTCTTCTACACTCTGTTGGTTGCGTTGATGCATCATACTGAAGTTGTTTCGGTGATTTTGACTGCATCGAGGTATTCCTTTGTTACGTCGATGCATCACTCCAAAATTTGCTCGAAGGTTTGTGGCTGCATCGAGATATCTGCTAGATGCATCGATGCATTTGTCTGACCTTGCCTCATCATATCAACTAATCCATGCTCTTTGAGATTCTTTCCTTGGATTATTCTGACTCTGATTTTCTTGAATATGCTGTCTAAATGATGTACTATAGTAATGAACTCATCCGTGTTGACTTAGGCTTTCAGAACCTTGAAGTTCTGAACCAAATCCTCTAAGGCGTCAGATCACAAGCTGTTGCTTCGACGTGATGAAGGTGAAACTACAATGTGCATCGACCTTATATACTTGAACGACCAATGTGCATCCACCTGTTTTCTCTTCTTCTAACGGGAGTCGACTTCTAGAGTCGACACTTTTTGAAACCAATTCTGTCTGCAGAACTAAAGCATGTTCTTTTCAGCATTCTACTAACAACATTCAACCATTGACTTTTACGCATAAAGAAATCAAGGTGGAATCAATTTCATTATGTTTCATAGCATCAAAGACAGTGCAATCATCAACACATGGATGCAATCATCAACAGCATTCAATTTTAAAAGAACAATGCAACATCTACACATAAGACTTCATCAACACCACATTCACATTCAGACTCATGATGAGTCATGGTGTTTGACATCATCAAGACCACATGGACACAACAAGCCTTTCGCTCACCAAGTGTTCTTAATGTTTTTAAGATAATAATGAAGGTGAAATTCACTCTGATGGGGATGAGCAAGAGTGACCGAGTGCTCCTGGAGTTTATTAGAAGACCCAAGTCTTTTCTTTTTCTTGAGTCTAGACTAGAAATTTTGAGAGTCTTATATTTGAGTCTATGTTTTAAGTTAAGAATTATAATAATGAATTGATTATTAATAAAATTATATTATTGTCCAACTCAGACCTTATTTGTGTCTCTTTAGTGTTGCCATTTTGTGGTTGTTGTCTCTTAATGTTCTGATTGACATGACTGTTCGCTATCATGTTCTGAGTAGTTTTCGCAGCTACTAGTTCGGGACATGACATAAGTGATATCAGCAGAAGGTTTTCTTAAAACCCTAGGTTTTGGCCATAAGTATAGGTTGCCTTGAGTATTAAGTCCTATAACATATGACGTTCCTTATGTGTTGCCAGGTGAGATTGGGTAGAGCCTTGGGCTAAGTGCTAAAACTTGTTTAATTTCTAAAATGGACAAATAATTAACTCTTGAAATTTGTTTTGTAGGAATTAGATAGTTAGTAAGATGGCGGCCGTGCATGTTCAATGGCGTGAGATGCAAAGGATGGTTCAATGTTTGACCCAGGTATTGCAACAAGTGGCTCAAAGAGGAGCGAATCACGGCATTGGGGATTTGTATAGAAATTTTTTGAGTTTAAATCTTTTGAGATTTAATGGATCTACCGATCTCGATGAGGCCGAGCAATGGATTAAGGAGATAGAGAAGATATTCCAAGTGATGCAATGCTTGGACCAAGATAATTTCCTTTTGGCAACTTTTCAATTAGAAAGAGATGTTAGGACATGGTAAGAGTTCGTAGAAATAATTTTGCCTTGTAATCAAGTGTCATGGAAAGAATTTGTTGAACATTTTAAGGATAATTACTTTTCGGAAAGGATTCGTGAGAGGAAGCCCCCAAAATTTGCCTCGTTGAAGTAAAGTAGTATGTCGGTAGTCGAGTATGAGGATCAATTTTTGAGGTTGGATCGTTATGTGCCACATTTGGTTATGACCGAAAAAATGAAAGTTAAGAGATTTATGAATGGGTTAAGGCTTCAACTTATATCTTAATTGGCCCTGATGGATATTCAAACATATGCCGAGATGGTTAGAAGAGCGCAATTCTTAGAGGATGCTATGGAAATGATCGAGAAAGTTAAAGCTAGGATGGAGAAGAAGAAGTTAGCGGCTATTTCTGAGAATGGCAAGAAAAGACACAATGGTAGTAATAGATCTCCTAATGGTAAGAAGCTTAAGGAAGAGAATTGTAGGCATTGTGATAATGATAGTCATCGATCTGAGAAGTGTCGGTGGAAGTTGGGAGTGTGTCTTCATTGCGGGATCATAAGGTTGCAAGCTCTCCTCTTCCGAAGGACCAACCCCTGCAAGCTAATAATGGATCGAGACGTCAAGAAAGGCTTCAAATTAATTTTGAGAGAGCTCGAGCATGTTGTTGAAGGAGTAGTAGTAGGAGGTATCCCCTTATTCTTAACCTTATGGTAGTTCTATCCCATTCCTTAAAACTTAGATTTCACTGTTATCTTTCTAGCATGAATATAATTGTTTAGTGATTAAGGTCATGGTGTAATCTTGAAGCTATTTTAGAAAGAATATCATGTGAATTTAGAAGACCAAATTCTTTTTAAGTGGGGGAGGATGTAGCAACCCGGATTAAAATAATACAAAAAAATAAATGTATGATCTCTTTAAGAAAATATAAATAATTTTGACATAATTAATATGAGCTAAATAAAATTTGCAATAATTGGATTAGTGAAATGGGCTAATATTAAAAGTTTATTGGGCTTAAAAGAAGGAATTAATCGTTAAAATTCGAAATTCCACAAATCCCTAATTTTAATTATCCTAAATAAGACTAATACCCAAATAATTAAATAAAATAATTAAAATTATTTGTTTTAACAATGGAGTTAAATTCTTAAAATATAAAATAATTATGAGGGAACCAATTAAAATCTCAAGAGAGAATTTTAATTAAAGTATGGGCTAAAAGATAACTGGGCTAAATTGTGAATAAATGGGCCATAAGTCAAACCTAAACCCTAGCTAGAGGAAGTCATTTTCTGCCAAACCCAAACCCTAACCCTATTTAGGCTAAAATAAGGTGGTGGCGATGCTAATTAGGATATAAACATGAAAATTGGGTAGATTTTATCCTTGGGAGTCTTGGGTCGAATTAGGACTCTATGGGAGGTTTAGCTCTATAAATAGAACCCTAGATTATTCTAGCCAACCTTAATAGTTCGTGGAAGAGACTGGAGGTCGTGCTAGGGCGCGGATCATGTTGGTTCAGTGAAACGGAGGATCTAGAGGGGGGTGAATAGATCCGCCCAAATAAAAACTAATGCAACAGTTGCAACTAATGCGTAATTAATAACAAATGCTATGAAAAATGCAATGTGCTCGACCCTAATCAAGCATCTAGCGGAAATGACAGCTAATAGCAAGCAACCACACAAGAGAGACATGATTTTTTAGGTGGTTCGGTCTCTACCCCGAGACCTACGTCCACCCCCCACTCAATAGAGTGAGGCTTCCGTTGATTGCATAGCTTAACTCGTTGATCCACAGCTTACACTCTGCTGCCTAATAGCTTGAAATCACCAATCCAAGCACAACTTGCTGGATTGAGCCTGCTGACATACAGCTTGTCTACACTGTCAAACAACTTGAGAACAGAGGTGCAAGTAAAATGAAAACAATGAAATAGAAAAAAACTACAGATCGAGTTTAGATATGTCCCAATAGACAAGTGGTTCGATCTGAAGATTGACTCCTCCTGGCTTCAAGTCTGGTCTCACTTTGATGAATTTGAACTTCAGATCTGGAATCGATCTGGTGACCACGAACTGAAGGTGCACCACTTCCCTTCTCCTTGACCGTTGATGCTGCAATCTTCGATCAGAAAAGATGAGTATGATCACGTCCTGATCATTGTCTTCCTCTCACGAACTCACTCAGGAGAAAGCTCTAGTTCTCCTGCACTCCTAATTCTTCTCTGGCTTTTCTCGAGTTCTTCTCACGCTGCGCTACTTCTTCCACGCTTGCCTATCTCTTCTCTTCTTGACGCATGTCACGCATTCAACACACGCCCAAATGTGTTTTCCGCCCCCCATATCTCAGTGGTGTCCACACGTGGATGATGACTGGGACAAGGAATATTTCCCTCCAAAAGTGAACTTCTGGAAGGTGCTTCCTCGTACAATCAATCCAACCAATCATTGCAAGCGGATCCAATACCCAGAGTGACACTCGATGAAGATTTGAACTTACGTGTGCCTGGCAGAGTCAACGCACTTTAAGCGATGCGTCGACACAGCTTGCTTCAATCTGCAAAGTGGCTGAGCTATATGATGGTGTAGACTCCTTCATGTTGAAGAGTCGACGCATGTTCTTCAAGCAGAGATAGGGTTGATGTAGTTGTTCTGATGCGTCGACTCTCTGACCTTGTGGAGTCGACCCAGGCATTCCAAAAAGAAATAGTGTTGAGGCAGATTTGTTCTGATGCATCGACTCTCTGGCCTGATGGAGTCGACGCAGCCCTTTTAAATAGAGACAGTATCCTTAACAGTTGTTTTGTTGCATCAACCTCACTCAGCTGATGGAGTCGACGCAGCCAACGTTGCTCCTATTTATTTTCACAAAGATACTTGAAGTTTAGGGTTTTGAACTTAATTGGGTCATCAATCAACTAATAATGACTCATAGTGTGGCATCCTCAAAACCTGGGGATACAACATTCTCCCCCTTTTTGATGATGGCAACTATGAGTCATTACTTTCCAAAACATTCACACAATAAATTCATCATATCAGACAATAGAGACAAAAACTTCTGAAAAACTTATGATATTCATTTCATTCAGATGATGTGTGTGTCCAAAAGGAACTTAAAGGAATTTCATAGACCGAATTTCATGGACATCGATTTCATACACCAAGCACATCGATTTCATGCACCAAGTTTCATGCACATCGATTTCATGCACCAAGTTTCATGCACATACACACATACACCAAGTTTCATGCAATGCTAGAAGAAATGACTAAAATATGACTATATGACTACACTCTCTCCCCCTTTGCCACCAGCAAAACATGGAGCTTTTTGGTGTAGCTATTGGTCTTCAGTTTTAGTGGAAGCCTCCTGGAATTGAGGTCTAGTGGGAATGAGTGCAATGTTGTGAAGTTCTGCTTGTAATTCCTCAGCAGTTTTCTGAATTCTCTGAGCAACGGAAGCAATCTTGTCATTAGTTTCTCAATTGCGCTCAATGAGAAAATCTTGATACAGTTCAATTTTGGTTGAGAGAGCAGTTGTGAAATTGCGTATTATTTTTGCAATGCGAGTTAACGGAGCATCTTCTGAAGAGGCATGTACAGGCAGTTGGGATGAAGTTGTGGGATCTGCAACAGGGTACCAGCCATCAGCTTGGTCCTCAGGTGTAGGTTGAGGGTAGTGTGATCCTTGAAGACAATTACCATGTATGTTATATCATCAGTCATCATCTGCAATTTGTCTATTATTTTGCATAATATTTGTTTAATCTCTCATGTTCGGATTTGGTTTCCCTAAAGTGTTCGGCAGTAGTGCTGAGTTTATCATCATAGTTGTTCAATCTGTCACTGAGCCTCCCGATTTGATTGCCATCTAGGGCAAGA
The DNA here is from genome assembly GCA_022559845.1 of Amorphophallus konjac. NCBI lineage: Eukaryota > Viridiplantae > Streptophyta > Magnoliopsida > Alismatales > Araceae > Amorphophallus > Amorphophallus konjac. Next base: position 313,851,039 of record CM040118.1, on the reverse strand, counting down.
ACTCCCTGAATATCTTGGACTAGTCTATGAAATTTGGTATCAGACAAATGTTTGTCCCTTTGCAGTTCAGCATATATGTTGTCAACCTTGAATTCAAGTTGGGTGAATCTGCTGTCAACCTTCAATTCATGTCGGGTAATTCTCTGCTCAATATTATTGGACATCTCTTTCATAGCTGAGGTCAAGAGGCCAAACTGAGCTGATAAGTATTGGTATAGAAATGGGGGGATGGTAGCAGATGATGTGGAAGCCTGGGATGTGTGAGGATGAGGCTGAGAATGTGCTACTAACTCAGGGGCTTCATTGAAATCTTCATGAGGAGAGTGAGGTGAAGTAGAAGTAGAAGCCCTTCCTAATGGTAGCATTGCTCCAGGGAGAATTTCTTGTGAAATTTCAGTCTCTACTGGATGTGGCTCTTCCTGCTGGTCCATCTGCTGATCTACTGGCTGCTCTATCTGCTCTTGTTGCATCTGTGGTTCCTCTTCTGGCGGTACAGCTGGACGGCCAGGTAGACTTCTCACCACTTGACCTCCTTCCAGCTTGAACTTCATAATTTTTTGAATATTTCTGAGGCAATAGACATTGGCATTTGGGATTTCCTTCATTTTCTCATTTTACAGAGGAATTCTAACCTTTCTGAATATGGTTGTCAAGTGTACAGCATGAGGTAAATTACATTTATGGCCAATGCAGCTGCCCATGATCTGTATGATTACATCTGGAAGGCACACTTTCAAGTTGCTAAACATGCAGTAGAATAAGAATCTATGTGTCTCAGTCAATTTGTTTCTTCCACCACCTTGAGGTGTGATGATTGTAGTAAAGATGTGGTGAAGAAGTCGTTAGAGTGGTGGAAATTTGTTAGTGTTAAAGCTGGTGACATGAGTTTGTCTTATGTCTGTGAGGTTACTTGGCCTCTCAGTCATTATAGTATAAGCAGCAAACTCATCATAATTACAATCTGATTCCATTAGTCCTTCTAAAGGAATATGCAGAGCTTCATGGAACAGCTTCTGTTTGAGCTGAATTTTAACCCCTTTTACTTCAGTCCACAATTTCAGTGTTTTTGGGTTGTAAAACAGGTTTTTGTACCACTACTGAACTAGACTGGGGTAGTAGACTCTATGTCTACTGACAAACTTCCTCCAACCTTGAAAATCCAACAACGGAAGTAGTTGGGGAAATACTTCAAGCATGTCTTGATCATGTAAATCGATAAATCTTGGAAACAATATCCGTGGAGAATCATTTTCATCTACTTTTAGAGAGGGTGGTGAAGATACGTACTCTTCCCTGACTTTCCCTTTACCTTTATATTGTGTAGAAACTTTTCCCTTCTTAGCTGGAGGCTCCGTCATTTTTTCTTTCCCCTTCTGTGATGCCTGTGACTGGTCTCTCCCTTTCACAGAAGAAATATTCACATCATGAAGGCGCTTTGATCGGGGCTCCACCCTAATGCTTGCCTCGATAGGAGCTCATTTTTCTTGGATCATCGCTTTTCCCTTGCCGCAGGTTACCGGAGAAGTCATTATAGGGAAAGCGGATAGAAAGAGGAAGGTAGGGTTTTGAAGAGGTCCCGGAGGTGAACGATGAGGTTTCGACTACGTCGGAGCAGGACCTATACTCAAGAAGCCAAGGAGGATGAGAAGGTTGGAACTCTAAGGCGAGGGATCGCTGCGTCGACCTCGCACGGGAGAAGATGGGTTACAGGGGGCTCTGGAAAAAAAAGAAAGGAAGGGGGTTTTGTAAAGAGGAATGAAATCTACCGCAAGTCGGTAGGGGTGCAACCATATAAAATGACCATAGGGTTATTAAAATATTAGAAATGACACCCTCAACTTTTGAGATTTACAGATATGACGCTTTTATTCAAGGGATCATAGTTTATATGCCAAAATCTATAAATTAAATCTCCTAAAAAAATTACCTTTTCTGCAAATTTAATAGAATTAAAACACCATTTAAAAACATGCGTCTGTCCCCCATTTCTGTACGTCTTACTTCTTAATTTCTTGAGACTCCCCTAGGAGATGTTTTTGGCCAGTATTGAGGTTAAACATTTTAAATGTGCTGAAGCAAGCCTAGAGTCAACCATTTTCTCATTTAATTTTTAGAATTATTTCAGATGCTCTTAGAACAGTCAAGTCTAGCCAACATCTTTTGACGCGAGGAAATGCGTTGATTAGACGCCTGAGTCTTCAGTTACTCAATGTGACTGATTCACGTTCCGACCAGAGATAGTAGGATACATCATGACATCTTCCACATCATTTCATTGATGCAGGGAAGGTGTTTCTCCGTGAATACATGCCATTGCTCTGTCTTAGCATTTTTTTAAATATATTTATGGCGTTGTTGTACCCAGATAGTTTCCCAGCCAAAATATTAAGAAATAAGGGTTTGAGAATTTCCCCGAACACCTTCAAGGCGTATGCTACCCATCCCTTCCTACGGCTCACCGGGACCAACCAAGGGTCCCAACCAGTTAGCCGTGACCCACGGCAACATCAACAATCGATTGGGGCCACCCTTGATCACTCAGTTTGTGGGTTTACCCGCATTCAACACAACTACCCGGGTCAACCCGGGGGCGCCCTGACGACAAGCCATGACACGTGGCACCCAGCAATGAGGCCGGGATATACCCCCAAGATGCCTCCCTCCAGACCTCTGAAGTCAAAGGAAGACTCATCTGGGTCAACCGCAAGCTTTAGAGGCTCACAGCACCCTTATGCGGCCCCTACACGTGTGTCGGGAATTTCCACGAACACCTTACAGGCGTGCGTATCCCAGTCGTTCTACAATAAGCCGAGGGCCAACCCACGGCTCCAGTACTCCAGCCATGTCCTATGACAACCCTCCAGCAAGTCGGGGCCACCCCCGACCCTCAGATAAGCGGCGACGAGCCGTTTATCCCTAGCTCCCGGGCCAACCCGGGGCTGCCCGCCAACCCACCTTACAATGCGGCATACGCCACGAATGCCGGGCCTACACGCCCAAAATGCCTTCTCTCGACTCCTGAAAGCTCCTACTCTCAGCCCAAGGCCAAATCTGAGGCTCTCCGATCACCCACCCAAGCTGGTCGATAACCCGAGGTGTGGCGAGAATTTCCCCGAACACCTTGCAAGCAACAGCGATAATGTGACAACGACAAGCCCCCAAGGGCCCATTTCAGCATCCCGGAGCATCCCGTCCTTCAAAGAACAATCCCAAATAACAAAGGAAGACCCCCGGGGCCACCCTCAATGGCCGCGGCTCGCCCGGGGTGGGAGTTCGCCCAGGGCGCGGCCGCGCCCCAGGGAGGGCGAACTCCCTTGGGGTCACGCCCTCCTCCCAGCCCAAAGGCCCCACGGCCATTCTCCAATCCCAGTCTCTCCCAATCTCGTGCAAGGTTGATCGGCGTACCCGTGCGTGGAAGGATTCTCGACGACGGAATCTCGGGATTGCACGAAGTCACACGAGTCAACCTTCTCGGTCCACGCACGCAAGCAGTCAGTTCACCTGTCCAAGCCTTGTATCCTTTGTCTTCTAAAGTCACATTGAGTCAAAGTGGGGCCAAAAGAAGTTAAAATCCAATTTTATAGGGTGGGGATTGCCCCCTCTCTCTGCTCCGCATAAACCCCCCCTAGGGGGGTTTAGGTGGACCAGACTGGACCCCCAGTATGGTCTGCCTAAACCCATGGAGGAGGGGGTTTAGGCGGAGCAAACCCATCCCCCAGGTTGGTCCGCCTAAACCCCTTCAATAACAAAAAAAAAGTTTTTTTACGAAAAAACCCAGCCTAGAAGCCGGACCGCCTTAACCCCGGGGGGTTTAGGCGGACCAGACCTCCCCCCAGGTCTGGTCCGCCTAAACCCCAGCCAAAAAAAGGTGTTTTTTTTTCAAAATAAAAAACCCAGACTTAGTCTGCGTAAACGCCCCTAGGGGGGGTTTAGGCGGACCAGACCCAACCCCTGGGCTGGTCGGCCTAAACCCCCCCTCCCCCACTCTGAAAACAAAAAAATGTTATTCTCAAGGGTTTACGCGGACCAAACCCAACCCTCAACTTGGTCCGCCTAAACCCTCCCTGACCCTTCATATTCTTCTATAAAAGCCCCCTTAGAAGCTCAAGGGGCATGCATGCATGAATGAACAAATAAGAAGGCAAGAACCTATGATCTAACTGTTGCACCCTCGGACCTCCGTAGGCACCCAGCAAGGATCAAGGACGCGGGGAGCTAAGTGCGCACGCGGTTGGCTTGTCGATCGGCTCATACACGCCGAGGGTATGTCACACGTACTTCCCTCACATGGCGTCTAGCCATCTCACACAAGTCCATCCCCATCGCTTATAAGGCATTATGATGACGGTGAACACACCCGCATCCCGGGTCCGCTCGCGTATGGCACCCTACGATGGCTACGTATACGCCATGAGCGTATGAAGACACCCTTCTCCTTCAAAAAGGAACACACGAAGATGCTCTTCGACCTTGGTGACACATTCTTAAATGCGTAGGCGTGCGAGTCACGTGGGTGACAAATTACTGTGCGCTCGTTCTGATGTGGTCAGACGAATGTGAGATTCGGGTTGGGACCGGAAGTCTGCTATACTGTAAAGGCTATAGCGTTAATTACATCCTCTGAGGAGGAAAACCCTTGATTAATTGCCAAGGTAAGCACCACCCGGGGCGGAATAATAACGATGTATGAAAAGTGAAATAAACACGAAGCAACGCAGGCTTCCATGCTTCCTTTTATTCATGTAAGAGGAATTAAGATTTATTACGTCCGAACTACGGTACGAGGTAGATAATTTAAGTCCGGAGACCATCATCACGCACAGCGGCACTTTCAGCCGGGCAGGGCCCTGCCTTTTGTTGAGCACCATTTTATATACCGAAGTTTGGTCGTACCTGCAAGTAGGCACTATATTCATGACATGGGTATTTGGAAACATTTATATACCGAATGCATGAAGCATAGGCGACCTTGGCATAATTGCATTTTTTTATTATTACTATTCTCATTACTATTATATTTTATTATTATAATATATATATATATATATGTATATATACATTCACTTCACACAAGCGAGTCGGTGGGGCGATGGCGGTAAGAGCCTCGAGTCGGTGGCGTCGCCACCGATAAGGCGCATAGGTGGGTGATTCGGTGGCGACGCCACCGAATCAAAAGATGAAAGGGGGGCAATTCGGTGGCGTCGCCACCGAATCAAACCCGCAAGTCAACGAATTGGTGGTGACGCCACCGAATTGCTGGGAGCTTTCAATCTTGAGCTCAGCCACGGTACAGTAAAGAAAATTTGAATGGCTTATCCTCCAATTAAGCTACCTTGGGGTTATTCAGGTGGTTTTCAAGGTGTGATTGTCCGACTGTATGGGTGGATTAAGCAGCCCTTTGTTCGTTCAGCTTTCTTAAGTCTTGCCGGTGTGAGGTTCCTAATCGAGCACAAGGTAGACATATATGTGTATCCTTCTGAGTGTCAAAACTAAACACACCAAGAACATTATAATCTGTTAGAGACGAGGGAAAATCATCATGAAACTGCGATATCGTCTGAAGAAAATTTGACAGCATCTCCCCCAGATAGGGAGATGTTCAATTAAACAAGTAGCATGCCACACGATAGACGGTGTCAAGCCATAAACACCGAGGAGCCCAAGTGGACTACCATAGTTCCCAGAATCGCCACTCTATGAGTCTTGAGGACCAGCCAGCGAGAGACTCGTGGTGATCAAGGGGGAAACCTTCCTCAGGGTCAACACGCATGAATCGGTATGTAGCCGCATGAACGGCACTTTTAATGATTCACTCGTGTAATGGGTTTCTAGGGGAACATGTGACAAAGCGATAGACCCCCCGGAACCCGGAGTGATAATGATCAGGCAAGATAATGAAAAGGAATGAAACTTAATCACGGGGCTGTTCCCCTCCCCAATGGCAGGGCTGGCACGATAGTTAGAAACAATTGAACGAAACCCAATCAAAGGAATGATCGCAGACACCCCCAATTCTACCATAAGGCAGAGTTTGATTTAGGCGATCCCGGTCCTTAGGCAGGGGCTCACGCCTGTGTCTGAGAGAAGGGGGGAATGGAGAGCAGCACTCATGAAAACAAAACGTCAAACACCGGCGAGGGCTGACAATGGCCCTGGTACAATTCAACTACAACAGATGTTGGAGCTCCCGGTACCCCTACAACTGACTGAGCGAGTGAAGGGGCACTTGGTGATTTCATGTTCACAATTCAACTTATAGAAATACGGGATCAATCAAAAACACTATTGACCGGTTTTGCAGCCCTGGGGGAGGGAATTTGATGTCGCCCATCTAGGGCGTGGCATAACCATTCCATGGAAGTAAATCATCACGGACCTTCTTACGTGCCCCAAGCGATCCCAGGATCGACTGGCATTTAGCCCCTGGGGGCCTCCTCACGCTTGGGAGAAAACTGGGGAGCTCGAAGGGGAATCGATGAAAACAGCAGTAGTCGGTAACAGGATAGGCTACAACAGTAACGAATGTAATAACATGGGGGACCGAAGCATTTCTTTTCCATTCATTCTCCTCTACGATTGCAGAGGGATATCAATAGAGAGTACATCGAGCGGGGGATTTAAAGAGAATATGAAAGAGAACATAAAGGGAAATCGAAATCCAGAATGAGATGAAGAAAGGAGAAGGTCCCACACGGGAACCCACCTTCTCTCACTCTCGTCCCCCTATCTCTCCTGCTCGAGCTTCTTCTCTTCGACCTCTCTGGTTGCCCACTCCCTGTCTGTCCCCATCGCCTGAGGGCCAAGGGCCCTTTATATAGGCGAATACCCAAAACAGGGCATCGGTTCGCCGATGGGACGGGGCTACTGCCAACTCGACGAACGCCCGATGCGTCGTCGACTCCACGCGCAAGGGGGTGGCTGATTCAGCCTCATGTGCCACCGGCTCAGCGTCAGTGGCCGCCACCGCCTCAAGCTTTACCAACACCACCGACTCATCCCTAAGGCGCCACCGAATCAGCTACAAAGGCCGCAGCCGAATCAGGCGAAGTAGCGCCACCGACTCAGCCACTTAGGGGCATTTTTGTAATTTTGACATTTTACCTCGAAATTAACCCGGTGAGAGCTCGTCGCCCGGAATAGCTTTGGAGTTAGTGCAGTGACCCCAAAATATGTTTTGGAGCGTTGATTCGGGGCTTCCGTAGATTTTTGAGACGTGCAGAACCCGTACCGATTTTCTCGGGATTTGCACTGATTTGCCCTTCGGCACACCGATTTATGTTGCCACCTTCCCTCGGAGAGTACGTAGACCTTCTTCACTGGAGGAGTAATCATTAGGAAGATTTCTGCCAGGCTTGTATGTCTTCGAGGTTGTTTTCGGATCATTCCGGTGTTCCGCGTGTATCTTACGAAAATCTCAGAATTTTCGCTAGTGGCGCTATTGACGTAAAATGTCGGTCCTCCAAGGCCGCCCTATGCTTGCACGAAGCATTTTCGTTGAATGAGCCACCGTTCTGGGGTTTTTTTGCTCCTTTAGAGTCATCTGTTGGTCGCTTGTAGACCATTTCAGAATTTCGGGTGTCCTGGTCGGGCGACCCAAGTTTTCCGCTAATATTGCCTTCGGCTCCCTATTCTGAAGGGCCAGGGGCATTTCTTCATCTCGGGGAGGCTTCTTCATCAGGCGGGAGTTGTCTGTTACATTCTTGTCCTGGTCGGACGGGGTATAGAGGTATATCTGGCATGATCGTCTCGATGCCGGCATCATTGGCTCTGACCATCAATAGGCCTTAAGCGAGCTGTGGTGGATATGTAAACCCGAGATGACGAAATGTTGAGTCCCCGACACTTCTTGTAGGTGTTGGGTCCCACGGAGTGCAGTCGGATCTAGAAGGGGGGGTTGAATAGATCCTATTGATAACTATGGCCTATTTTAAATCATGACCCCTAAATACATAAATTACTCCTATAAACCAATAAAACACTTAGGCACACATCGCAACGGAATAGATAGGAGAGGAGCAAGTAATAATGTTAAAGCTCGATGCCCAGTTCAGACAGGTTGACACTCAGGGCATTGATTATGTTAAAATTCCAACATTTAAGCTCTGACATACCAAAATGTGTTGACACATCCAACTCATGTCTTGACACTTTTACCGCAGGTCACAGCATAGGTCGACACACCTGCCTGTAAGGTCGACACTTCTTCAGTAGGATCCAGCTATATAGTGAGCTGGGGTCAACACTTCAGGGCAGTGAGGTCAACATCTTTTGGCAAGGCAAAATACACAGGTCGACACTTCTTCATGAGCAAAAAGATCCAAAAGAGATGTAATACAATGAACCACAGAGATCTTAAACCAGAGTAGCTAAGTGTTAAATGACTTGCTTAGTGTGTGAAAGTTGTGGTGAACACTAAAGTGCATGAGTGTCAAACAAGGTGAATTCCCTTGGCAAAGCTTTCACCTTGGTACCTGTGTGCAAGGGTGCAACAGGCAACCCAAGGAGCTGATGCGGTTAAAGACACAGGAGAGAAAGCTACTCACACAAATTATGATATACCCTTTGCTTGAAAAATGCTCCAAAATGCCTATAAGCAAGAGTGCTGCAGACACTTGAGGAAACACACGTTAGCAACGATAGTGAGAGGATCAAGATGAGATAATTTATGACGGTAGAACACTTGAGTGTGTAGAGAAATTAAATAGTGAAGTAGCACACAAACCTGTGAAATGGGGATAAAAGTTATAGAACAAGCTCACAATGAATACAACCCATAACACAAGGATTTTAAGGTGGTTCGGTTGTTAGCTCACAACCTACGTCCACCCCACACCAAATTCGGTGTGGCTTTCCGACTGACACACAGCTTGAACCACTGAGCTGCACAGCTTTCTTACATAGCTGAGCAACACAGCTTGCTTACATAGCTGAGCAACATAGCTTGCTTTCAGCTGACTAACAGTTGGAATCACCCAGAGGATCTGATCCTCTCTTCCTCTGAAACTACAGAGGGAACCTTGTCCTTAAACAGGGGATCGGAAAAGCTAGATGTATTGATGATAGACGAACTGTAACAAATCGAAGCTGAATATTGCAAGTGCAGTGGAGAAGAAATAGAGACAATGTAGACACCAGTTAAAAGATTGGATCAAGACAACAGAGCTGATGATTGCAGTTACAAGATTGGATCCAAGGATCTTTTTCTTCGAGCACAGGCAGACTGTAGGGCTTGTCTTCTCTCTTAAAGCTTACTCTCACAGCACTGGACTATGTCAACCAAGTGTTGGATATGCTCTCACACTTTCTTAGGAATATTTTGGGTGGATGGTCTAGAGCGTGGCACTGTGTGGACGGCAGTAGCAGCTTCTTCAGTTGAGGAAGCTTGGTATAAATAGGTAAAAACAAGTTGTAATGCGAGGGAAAAAAATGGCGCCAAGAAGTCTCTGATGGACCATTGCACCGACTGTATTTTCCCTCCATAATTTCCCTTGAAGCGTGCGCCAGGGTGAAGTGAGAGCTTGGAGTCTTCCAGGCAAGTTCCATGATCGACGGTGGCAGCACCTGGAAGAAGGGACTGAGTCTTCTCATTTAGATGCTTGGAGATCATGTCATTAAATGCTCCTGTAGGCCTGATGTCTTCCATTAGCTTAGCCCAGCTGCCAGTACAAGGATAGGTACGATGGCAGATAGTGTTAAGGAGCAGATCAGATTTTCCTTTAGACAGCATCAGATATTCACATTTAATCTCCCTCAGATAATCAGTCTTCTCATTCTACACAGGTGTACTCTTCTGCATACAATGGCTGGTTGGATAGCCCATTGGTCGACAGCAAGAAAATGGCAGACTGCGGAGTGTCCTACTCCCAGCAACAGACAGTCTGGATAGGCAGACTGATAAGACTGACAACGCGGTAGACTAACGAGGCTCTTCCAGCTGGATTTCATACAGAAATCATCTCTAAAAGGTAGACAAATGAGTGATAAGATGGTAGAGCAAGGGTCAGACCTTGGGACGTGGTCCAGACCCCAAAAACCTTAAGTTTAATGATTTACGGTTCCTTTTTCTCTCTCTGGATGGCCCACTGATTTGGCTGTTTATTTGCTTGAGGATCTTTGGAAGAACAAGGGTGTCGACCTCCTTCGAGTTAAGTGTCAAGACATCCTTTGAATATCATGAAGGCCCACGACCGATGTGTCGAGACTTCTCAAGATAGTGTCGGGACATGTGTGCTTAGTTCCAAGATGTCATCAAGACTGTGTTGAGACAGCATCTAGCAATGTCGAGACATGTGAGCCATATGCAGGAATTATCACACATGTGTGTCGACACTTTTCTGTTAGTGTGTCGAGACATCCCTTGAAAGGTTTTGAGAATAGCTTCTGCCGATTTCATACATGTTCTTTTTGAACCTAGATGTGTCGACACGTTTCTGTTAGTGTGTCGAGACATCCTTTGAACGGTCTTGAGGATGACTTCTGCTTCAGCTGATTTCTTCTTGAGGTGTCGAGACAATTATCAGATGTGTCGAGACAAGCTTTATATGCAGAGTTGTCATCCGAAGGTGTCGAGATATTTTCTTTCTAATTCAACCTTTGAATGGAGTATGCTCAGACCTTGATGTATGGACCTTGATCTACTTATGTGCTCAGACCTTAGTTCATTTTCCTTGGCCATCTTTCTTATGCAACCTAATGCCTCATCTGTGTGTCTTACTTGATTTCTCTCTATCCTTGCAGACACACTTTGTTGCCGGTGTGGGTTTGACCTGAAATGCATGAGTGTGTGTCGCTATCAACTGCAGGTCAACCTATATTAATGAATCATAGTTAGACATCATCGAAACAAAAGAATATTATACAGAAGTCCAACATACATAGTCAGCCATCATCAAAACTCTGGAGTTACACAGTTTATACACTTGTCCAACATTCTCCGCCTTTTTGATGATGGCAACTATGAGCTATGAGTCATTATGAGTATATTGAAAGTCAGAGATTAAAAGAATGTAATCGTGAATAAAAGCACAAAGACCTTCAATTGATTATATCTCCAGATAGTTTTCTCCCCACATATTCTTAAGAAAGTATTCAAGACTCTCTCCCCTATGCATTCCATAGTTAATGACACATACAATTCTCTCCCCCTTTGACATTATCAAACTATCATTCTAGAGAGAATATATGGCATAATTAGGAAGGTAGGAGTGAAGGAAATTACAGCACATCAAATGTTGGAAATTATGAGCACAGGATGTACAGTGTAAAAGAGATTTTGATACAGGGAGGGAACAACTTAAAGTGCAGCAACCTGAGATACCTTTCCGAAGATGCCTGAAACTCTCCTCCTATCGAATGCCAATTGATGGAAAGATATATTTTTCGTAGGCAAATTATGAGCAGGTATGATCACAAGCAGTGCAGTCAATATTCTAGAATTCCAAAAAATGGTGTGGAAATACATGCCAATGATTGTACACTTATTAAAGTTGACAAGTAAACCGATGTGAACAACCAAACTTGCAAAGGTGGTTTTAGGACAATCACCAAAGAGTGATATGGCCAAATATTAGAATCAATGGTATTGACCGTTGGCGTGCCAAAGATAGTTGAAATTTGAAGGCAAGGTTGCAGCAGCATACTGTAATATTGCAGTCAAGGAACACATTTTTTATTTCAGATTTTTTAAGATTTTTAGTGGTTTTCTATTTTTCAGACTATTTGGATTTTCTATGAAATGCATGGGACTTTTGTGGGTTCTCTATGGAAGATAAGTGTGTACACAGTGAAGAATGTAGTCCACCCAATTGCATGAAAAACTGAAACTAGTTGAGTTGAAGCCATAATGCCAATGATGCTAGGACTTATGGCAGATGTGCATGTATGATGATTCCAATTGTTATGTCCAATGATGATTCCAATTGTTATGTTCAGACTGTCTTCTAACAATGCTAGCAATGACTGATGCAAATATATTTCATGCAAGGTAAAAACCACGGAGCATCACGAAGTGATATTTCAAGAAGGAATGGCATGCTCTGACCATAAATGATAGGAATGCGATGATTTCTAATGTTAGAAGTCATCAAAGAGCATTGATACCATTTGACTAGAGAGAGCAAAGATCAGGGGATATAGAAAGACAACTTGTCTTTATAGAAGATGAAGGTTCTTTAACCTGAGACCAAGTTCATAAATCAGAGTAATAGAATTTTCAGAATTTTCAGTTATAGAACCTGAATGAACTAGCCCTTACACTTAGATTCGTTTAATGTTAATGAATTCTGGACTACTCAGTAGAATCACAATAAAACATTTGTATTCAAGTTTGATAGAGATGAACCAAAAATACATATCAACGTCAGATTAACCTCCTCTTATCTTACTCATTCAAATCCATTGGCTCCTTTGAGTGAAATTCTTACAAAGTATTGAAATTAAACAAGCATGAAGACTAAATGGTATTCTTAGACTATTGATGGATGTGCATTAAGCTTTTGCAATCTCAACCATAATATTCATTGATAACAGGAGAAGATTTTACGAGCAATAAAGTCTAGTGCATGCCTCATATCCGTAAGGACACACATTGTTTAGATGCAAGTATCCCTAGGTAATTGGTAAGACTGACTGTCATGCTTTAAATGGAACAGAGATAGCATTGTCACCTCATGACATATCGTTCCACATATTCTTGATGAGGGGACATGTTTCTCAGTAACTAGCCATTGCTCTGCCTAATGATATACCTTAGAACATAGTAGAGTTAACAATGGCACTTCATGACATGCCTCATCTCAGTTCATTTATGAGGAGACATATTTCTCAGTGAGCCAATGTCATTGCTCTGACAATTTTTGCCATTAGAAAACCCACAACAACAGATTGTTTAAAAATAATACTTGGACAGAAGTTTCTCAATCATAATAGCCTTTGATCTTAAAATAAACTTTCAGATTACAGAAGGCATAACTGGACAACATAAACATGAGAAGATGGTTTGAGTCTATTAAGCCCGATCACAAACATTTTCAAGACAGTTAGACTTCAAGACACATGAAATCATTAAAGTTAAGCCAAATTCATTCATGTTCGAGGTAGTCACAAATCTCTATAAAAGAAGATTCCTCTTACAGATTTACTCTGATAAACAGCCTTGATAGCAGATAGAGAATCCTCCAAGAAGTTCAAATAATTTGAGTCCAAGTTGAACCACAACAGAGATAGGCATTATGAAGCGGTGGATAGGTTCAAGAACATGAATTAAAAGTAGGAATTGGTGATGAACACTCCCCCTGAGGATGATGCACTGAGCTAAGACTGGAATGAAAAAGATATGTTCAACAAATGCAAGGAAGTGTCGACACTTGGACAGAACTATGTCGACACTTGAGCTCAGACAGAGTGCAGTTTTCAGTTAGGCTGAACTGAGGGTTCGACCTGACAGGTTGTGAGGTCGACCTATCTGACAGTAGGGCAGCGTTTTGACAGATTTGTCATGAAAGACAAACTCCCCCTGAAACGATGCAATCTATGCAAGGACGTCAGCAAAATGTAGAATGAAACATGCAGAATATGATGTTGACTCCCCCTGGTTCCATGCAAGGGTTGCAATGAAATGTGCAGCATATGACTTGAATGACTGCACAATGTAATAAAAGTGCTACAAGATAATTATACATTTTTGTGTTTCTCAAACATAATATGCAATGGAGTGTATGATGCCACAATATTATGCAATCATGGATTTTTTGAAATGCATTTTGAATAGACATGCAAGTTGGTAAACCGTGAAATGCAAGAACTCCCCTTGACTATGTGCATATAGTGTCTGAGTACTGAGTGCATCACATGCAATGGAGTCAATGTAGTGAATTTGATGAATTATTCATATGAACATCTAGACCGATCGAATGATGGGTTGACCTTTGGTATCTGGCGGAGAACTGAAGTCATAAGACTACCTCACGCATGATATGAGTTTCCAGACAGAAGTGATTTGTCCTTCTCCCAGCTTACCATTTTATATACCAAAAGGTCATGCTGAGTTGGGGTCCCTTGATTATGAAATGCATGATGTGGCATGAATTTTCAAGCTGATGCTCAAGGACAACAACACATCCATATGCAATGACTACGATGCAAGCCTATTAAAAAATATTTACAAACCTATGCCTTGAGCATTTATTCTTTCGACCATCCATTGTACAGCTCCAAGGCACCCTACACTCAAAATTCTCATTCGAAATTTTTTGGTACCCAAGCTTGCTTGGGTTCTTGTTGGTTAGCAGTAGTTCTGGCAATTGATCTTCTTTTCTTTGTTCCCTTCTGGTCACCCACTCTCATCCAGGGACAATAATTGGATGTGTGTCCATATGATTGGTTGGATTTTAAGTTTTTGAACAGTCTCTTCCAACCTTATGATTTCATCCTGAAGGATTTTGATTTCATCATTTAGACAAGCAATGTTTTGTTTGTGCAAATCCAAGTCAATGGTGAGAGTATTGTTTGGTTCTTCAAATCTGGAACAGTTTTCACATGCATGACTCTTATTTTGACTAGTCTTCTTCAAGTCCTTTTTCATTCTTTTGTTTTTAGATTTCATCTTTTTGTATTGTTCAATCAACTGATCATATGCTTCCATAAGCTCTTCAAAAGTAAAGTCTTCAGAATCAGAGCTTACCTGCGATGAGGATGGATTGCTTGACTGCTCTAATCGGTCAGCCATAAGGCATTGATACTCTTGATCTTCTTTTTCATGGAAGTTCATCAACACCTCTAGAGCTTGCTTAGCTGTGCTACAGTTAGATACAAGATCAAGTAATCTGTCAACAACTGCAGCTTTGATTAAATTGAGTGCAGCAAGATTGTTGTTGTGTTTGGTCTTGTGTTCAGCTGACCATTCATTTAAATCTGATGGTAGCTCATTTGGACCAATGTGTATAAGGTTCCACAATTGTGGATCTGTGAATTTGACATAGTCGTACATTCCTCTCAGTCATATTGAAAAATCTGAACCATCAAACATAGGAGGAGAAAACTTCGAGATATCTTCAGTAGATGAAGCCATTTACTCAAAAAGCACTGAGATCTTTCCCTGCAAATCGTAGGATCTAGGAATAGCAGAGCTAGGCTCTGATACCAATTGTTGGGTCCCACGGAGTGCAGTTGGATCTAGATGGGGGGGTTGAATAGATCCTATTGATAACTATGGCCTATTTTAAATCATGACTCCTAAATACATAAATTACTCCTATAAACCAATAAAACACTTAGGCACACAGCGCAGTGGAATAGATAGAAGAGGAGCAAGTAATAATGTTAAAGCTTGATGCCCAGTTCAGACAGGTCGACACTCAGGGCAGTGATTATGTTGAAATTCCAACATTTGAGCTCCGGCATACCAAAATGTGTCAACACATCCAACTCATGTCTCGACACTTTTACCGCAGGTCACAGCATAGGTCGACACACCTATCTTTAAGGTCGACACTTCTTTAGTAGGATCCAGCTATATAGTGAGCTGGGGTCAACACTTCAGGGCAGTGAGGTCAACATCTCTTGGCAAGGCACAATACACAGGTCGACACTTCTTCATGTGCAAAAAGATCCAAAAGAGATGTAATACAATGAACCACAAAGATCTTAAACCAGAGTAGCTAAGTGTTAAATGACTTGCTTAGTGTGTGAAAGCTGTGGTGATTACTAAAGTGCATGAGTGTCAAACAAGGTGAATTCCCTTGGCAAAGCTTTCACCTTGGTACCTGTGTGCAAGGGTGCAACAGGCAACCCAAGGAGCTGATGCGGTTAAAGACATAGGAGAGAAAGCTGCTCACACAAATTATGATATACCCTTTGCTTGAAAAATGCTCCAAAATGCCTATAAGCAAGAGTGTTGTAGGCACTTGAGGAAACACACGTTAGCAATGATAGTGAGGGGATCAAGATGAGACAATTTGTGCAAGCAGAATGCTTGAGTGCGTACAGAAATTAAATAACGAAGTAGCACACGAACCTGTGAAATGGGGATAAACGGTATAGAACAAGCTCACAATGAATACAACCCACAACATAAGGATTTTAAGGTGGTTTGGTTGTTAGCTCACAACCTACATCCACCCCACACCAAATTTGGTGTGGCTTTCCTACTGACACACAGCTTGAACCGCTGAGCTGCACAGCTTGCTTACACAGCTGAGCAACACAGCTTGCTTTCAGCTAACTGACAGCTGGAATCACCCAGAGGATCTGATCCTCTCTTCCTCTGAAACCACAGAGGGAACCCTGTCCTTAAGCAGGGGATCAGAAAAGCTAGATGTATTTATGATAGACGAACCGTAACAAATCGAAGCTGAATACTACAAGTGCAGTGGAGAAGAAATAGAGACAATGTAGACACCAGTTAAAAGATTGGATCAAGACAACAGAGCTGATGATTGCAGTTACAAGATTGGATCCAAGGATCCTTTTCTTCGAGCACAGGTAGACTGTAGGGCTTGTCTTCTCTCTTAAAGCTGCTCTCTCTTCTTCTTCTACTCTCACAGCACTGGACTATGTCAACCAAGTGCTGGGGATGCTCTCACACTTTCTTAGGAGTATTTTTGGTGGATGGTCTAGAGCGTGGCACTGTGTGGACGGCAGCAGCAGCTTCTTCAGTTGAGGAAGCTTGGTATAAATAGGTAAAAACAAGTTGTAATGCGAGGGAAAAAAATGGCGCCAAGAAGTCTCTGATGGACCATTGCACCGACTGTATTTTCCCTCCATAATTTCCCTTGAAGCGTGCGCCAGGGTGAAGTGAGAGCTTGGAGTCTTCCAGGCAAGTTCCATGATCGACGGTGGAAGCACCTGGAAGAAGGGACTGAGTCTTCTCATTTATATGCTTGGAGATCTTGTCATTAACTGCTCTTGTAGGCCTGCTATCTTCCATTGGCTTAGCCCAGCTGCCAGTACAAAGATAGGTACGATGGCAGACAGTGTTAAGGAGCAGATCATATTTTCCTTTAGACAGCATCACATATTCACATTTAATCTCCCTCAGATAATTAGTCTTCTCATTCTGCACAGGTGTACTCTTCTGCATACAATGGCTGGTTGGACAGCCCATTGGTCGACAGGAAGACAATGGCAGACTGTGGAGTGTCCTATTCCTAGCAGCAGATAGTCTGGACAGGCAGACTGATAAGACTGACAACGCGGCAGACTGACGAGGCTCTTCCAGCTAGATTTTATATAGAAATCATCTCCAAAAGGTAGATAAATGAGTGATAAGATGGTAGAGCAAGGGTCAGACCTTGGGACGTGGTCTAGACCACAAAAACCTTAATTTTAATGATTTGCGGTTCCTTTTTCTCTCTCTGGATGGCCCACTAATTTGACAGTTTATTTGCTTGAGGATGTTGAGTTATGGTTCTGTTGATTGTTGTGATTGTTAAGTTATGGTTTTGATGATAAATAAACTTAATGTGTGATTAAGTGATGATAACTAAACTTGTGGTTGATTGCTCATGCTCCGGTTATCTATGTATGGCTGAGATGTCAAATAGCAACGGTTACATGGTCTTGATCCTTGGTTTGCATATGTTGGTTTATCAATAGGTAAGAGATTTCATAACCTCTTTAATGTGAATAAGCATGGTATTAACCCTGACTATCTTGCTTGCAGGATCAAACTCATGGCAGTCACCTGGTGAACCAAAACCTTGCTCCTCTACAATCCAAAACAGGTGGTATATGTCATTTACTGTCAAGAACCATTGGTGAGACTCTTACCTTGTCTTAGCATCGATCTCACCATGTGTATCTCATATACCTCTCCTTAATACACCTCATTCATGCACATTAAACATGAAACCCTTCTGGCCATCGTGCGCCCTCGCCCGCGGATCGACCTGCGTGGTCAGGTTGCAGGGGTCAAGGGGGCAGTGCCCCTTGTAGGGGTTTCCGGGGGGTGCAGCCCCCGGAACAAATTTTAGAAATGCTCAAATGGTCTAATGCATAAACCAAGTGAAATCCAACCCCCAAATGTATGAAATAAACATCTACTTAAAGTCATTGTTATTTGGATGTATTTCATTGGGCTAACACTTCAAATTTGCAGGACTAGGGCTTCACATTCGGCACTTCACATAGCCAATGTCAATGCACAAAGAAGCATAACCAAGAGAACCCAAGGTCAAAGGCTCAGTTGACACCTTCAAGACTGTCAAAGTCGATGCCACAGATGAGAATGGGCTGCTAAAGGAGTTAAGCGGTTGAGGTAACGGGTTAACGGACTGAATCGGGAATCCCAGGGGTCTACCCAGCTGGCGGTCGATCGCCAGCTCAGGGGCGGTCGACCGCCCCTGCCAGCAACCCACTGTCTGCACGATTCTTAGTGGCGGTCGACCGCTAGCCCAGTAGCGGTCGACCGAAAATTCCAGGGATCAAATTTCTACAGGGTTTCTCAGTAGCAGTCGACCGCCAGCTTCCACTGGTCGACTGCCAGCCCCGAGCCAACAAAAGTTGACTTTGTTTTCCACTTCAAGAAGAGCCATTCTCCTTGTAATTCTTTAATTCTAATGACACCCAATCATCCACAAAATGTGGATCTGGTGTGGAGGATGTCCAAGGACCATTCAAAGGTTATAAAATATACACAAGAAGGGTTGAAAACCCTAATGCTTCAATTGGAATAAGAGAGATCAAGGGAGGCTAGAGGAGGTGATTCACAGGTACTGTAGCACCTCCGTGAACAGTGCTTCGGGCTGGAGTTCTTCATTCATCCCAAGGGATTCAAGGTTAGATCTGAAGCCATCAATCTCCAAGCAAGTGTAGAAGCAAGCAAGCCCTCAAGGGAGATCAAATCTGCATCCTTAAATCTCTCCATCAACCCAAGGTGATTCAAGGTTAGATCTGAAGCTAGCAACCTTCAAGGAAGTGAAGAAGCAAGCAAGCATTCAAGGGAGATCAACCAAGCCATTTAAGTGAAGCAGGAAGCATTGTTCCAAGTTCTACATCATACATTCAGGGGGAAACCAAATCAGAAGATTTCTAAACTCTTCTTTATTCGTCTTGGTGTTTTGCATTTCAAGTCTTGTTCTTTGTAATCTGAAGATATATGTGTGTGTGTGGATCAAGCTAGATCCATAGTTGTGTGTGGTCGTCGTGTTCTATTCGTGTGTGCATAGGTCTTCTTAGATCTACGTGTGAGTGTGTATTTTATCCAGATCTTGTGTTTATGTGTGTGGAGTGCTACACTTGTCGCAGCGTATGTGTGTCTTGTTGATCCGCTTGTTGGATTGTGTTGGAGACCTTGTCTCTCTCTCTCTCTCTCTCTCTCTCTCTCTCTCTCTCTCTCTCTCTGTGTGTGTGTGTGTGTGTGTGTGTGTGTGTGTGTGTGTGTGTGTGTGTGTGTATTGGGGCGTGTCCCCGTGTATGTGTGCTGGCTTCGTCCTGCGTGTGTGGTTGGAGCGTTGTCTCCGTTTGGGGATTTATCCCCGAGTGTAGCCTCACCGAGTTTGGTGAGGGGTGGACGTAGGATTGCCGTCGTTGCATCCGAACCACCTTAAAAACCGCTGTGCATTGTGTTTTGGATTGTGTAGTTTGATCTTTTTCTTCTACCTCCATTCTACGTGAGTGATTAGTATAATTACGATTCCGGATTTATCCACGTATATCTTGCATAATCTACATCATCATCTAATTAAGTTTGATAAATCCGATTTGTGATCATATAGTTTTGAATCTCTTAACTAGAATTATATCACATATTTCAAAAAGGCCAAAAGTTTTCATAAAATTGGTAAACACCCAATTCACCCCCCTCTTGGGTGCCATTGATCGTGGGACTTCAGAGGATCTTTGGAAGAACAAGGGTGTCGACCTCCTTCGAGGTAAGTGTCGAGACATCCTTTGAATATCATGAAGGCCCACGACCGATGTGTCGAGACTTCTCAAGACAGTGTCGGGACATGTGTGCTTGGTTCCAAGATGTCATCAAGACTATGTTGAGACAGCATCTAGCAATGTCGAGACATGTGAGCCATATGCAGGAATTATCACACGTGTGTGTCGACACTTTTCTGTTAGTGTGTCGAGACATGCCTTGAAAGGTTTTGAGAATAGCTTCTGCCGATTTCATACACGTTCTTGTTGAACCTAGATGTGTCGACACGTTTCTGTTAGTGTGTCGAGACATCCTTTGAACGGTCTTGAGGACGACTTCTGCTTCAGCTGATTTCTTCTTGAGGTGTCGAGACAATTGTTAGATGTGTCGACACAAGCTTTATGTGCAGAGTTGTCATCCGAAGGTGTCGAGATATTTTCTTTCTAATTTAGCCTTTGAATGGAGTATGCTCAGACCTTGATGTATGGACCTTGATCTACTTATGTGCTCGGACCTTAGTTCATTTTCCTTGGCCATCTTTCTTATGCAGCCTAATGCCTCATCTGTGTGTCTTACTTGATTTCTCTCTATCCTTGCAGACACACTTTGTTGCCGGTGTGGGTTTGACCTGAAATGCATGAGTGTTTGTTGCTATCAACTGCAGGTCAACCTATATTAATGAATCATAGTTAGACATCATCGAAACAAAAGAATATTATACATAAGCCCAACATACATGGTCAGCCATCATCAAAACTCTGGAGTTACACAGTTTATACACTTGTCCAACAGTAGGGTGACCTGAGGTTTCAGCGGTCCGAGTGGATCTGTCTCTGATTTTTTGGTTGACTCCTTCGGGCACATGATTACAGCCAAATCATATTTTGCGTGTCAACAAATTCCCCCCAGTCGCGGATGTCGTGAGTGAAGGATGAGCGGAGCGGGGTCTGCGGATGTACTTGCTTTATCGGGCTTCGACATGTGGGGCCCACTTTGTCCCGAGTCGGTAACATGATTGGGAGACACGAGTCGGTGGTGACTTTGGGGGTTGAGTCAGTAACCGGCTACTGCAGTTGATTCTGTGGCCTCCCAGAACCTGACTCGATGATGGCCTTGAGTCGGTGGCGTCTCAGATGCCTTGAGTTGGTGACGCCCTCCGCTTATCGAGTCGGTGGAGCTTCAGCTCATCAAGTCGGTGGAGCTTCAGCTCGTTGAGTCAGCAGTATGTTTGGGTAGAGTCGGTGGCGGTCTCACCGACTCATCTACACCCCTTCTTTCCCTTTTTAAACCCTAGTCGAGGGTTTTAAAACCCTTTCCTCTTCTTTGAGCTCCTTCACCGTCGCCCTCATCCCTCTCTCCCATCTCCGGTGGCGAGGTATTGGCAGTGGTTCCCCGACGGCATCTTCATCTCTCCGTCTCCCCGGTGAGCGCGGCGGGCATCTTCATGTTCACCGTCTCTGGCGAGCTCACCGGTGAGCACGACGGGCCTCTCCCCGTCCTCATATTTCTCTCTCATGGACGGCAAGAGTATTACAGCGAAAGGTTGCTCCTTCTGTCCCTTTCACCGGCGGTGGTCATCGTAGAAGAGGCAGTGAGCGATCAAGGCCTTCTCCTCTCTTCCCCTTGTTCTCATGGCCGTGCCTTCCTCCGATCCTCAGCGGCAGTGGCGGTGGGCTGAGACAGTGGCTGCCGCCATCGTCCTGTTCATGGGCTTTGGGTACTCAACGGCGTGGGAGGCGATAATGGCCCAGGGGGCCCAGTCCTGTCGAGCTTCAAGGGGTTCATTCCTCATTCACTAAAAATGGCTTCGGAAGGTTCCTAGAAGGCTAGCCCTCAGAACCAATAACCCTGTTGTCCATTCAGCCCAGGTGTTTATCACATGTGGTTCTATTTTTAGGGACCGCCCCGGCCTAGATAGTGGACGTGCTCCCCTTTGTTCTCGGACGCTCCCTGCTAAGGGGAGACTCTGCTAAAATTTCATCAACAATTTCTTTCAGCATTATATCTGTTTTTGACTTTGTTGCTTCTTCAATCGCAGCCAATGGCTTCAACAACTTCTTCTACGACTGGGCACGGGACAAGTGGCTCCTCCGCGGTACAGCCAGTAGTGACGTGGCAGAATGTTAATGAACTTGATCAAGGACGAGACCACGTGGCCATTGTTTCAGGATTGTCCGATTCAGAGATCGATTCGCTGGACGCCGGTCATTTGACCATTTCTGACAGGGATAATTTCTCCTTCGATCGGAGTCAGGGCTATCGGGTCGATTTTGCGAAGGACAATCACTTAATGTCCTTTCTCCACGCCTTCAATCTGATGGGGAAGCGGGATATCTTCACGGTATGAGCAGCAGAATATAGCATCCTCTTGGACTGAGATAGTTTAATCGGCTCAGTAGTGAGGAGTGAGCCGATTTATTTTCCAAGGGAGTCCAGGAAGTGGGACACCGTTACTGGTGTACTGGAATTGAGTCCTGTGGCACCCCGGATTAAATTATAGTGAATAAACTTCTTTAAACAAATAAAATCCCTAAATAAGTATACAATAAGGCCAAAAGGAAATACTTAAAGCCATGGCCCTTTAGAAATTCATACACCTTTAATGGCCAAAAACAAACTAAAAATGTAAAAACCAAAAGATTAAACTAAAAAGGGCTTAACCTTTATGGGCATCTCGAACAAATAGCCAAAGTGGGCCTTAAGATGGGCTTGGTATATATATAAATATGTTAACAGACAAGGGTTTCCTGCCATACCCAAGTGGTGTTCGAATAGGAATCAAGTTTTTGACCAAAAGGTTTCGTGAAGGGGTAGCTGCGGATTTAGGTAGGAATGGGTTGCAAGGAAAGCTTAAGTTCTATAGGATCTATACATGGGAAATTCTAATCCCATTAGGAACCTTAAACTTCTACTCTATAAATACCTTGCTCAGCAAACGACCGTAGAATGCTGCTGTTAACCTTGTGAGCCAGACCCATCGTCGTCCTCGAAGCCTCCTCTGCTGCCTTTGACCGCCGTTCCTGCTGCCGGAGTTGCACGAAGAAGCCTACTGCTTCTTCTTATCCTTCTTCTTCTTTTGCGAGGGCGTGAGCTGCTGTTGAAGCTACTTCGTCTTCCTCCTCCATCGTAGCTGCCTGCGGTTCGCTGCTGCAACTGCTTCTTCCCCTGCCGTGCGTAAAGGAGCCTTGCTCCTCACCTCTTCATCTTCTGCCCGTGGCCATAACGAGGAGAAGCTGCTGCTTCTTCCCTGCTACTTCCCTTTCTACCGTGGACGTTGCTGCTGGTGTGCTATTACTGCTTCTTTTGTTGAAGTTGTAGCTACTACTGTTGTGACTATTCTTCTTATATTTCTCTTCGAATCATCGTTCTCCATCAATCAACAGGTAGGTGTTCTCAATATCTTAAGCTAAACTCTTTAACAAATTGAATCTTAAACTATTCTCTGTATGTTCCATGATTCCCTGGATATCTCCGTAGGTGTTCTCAAGTTCTAAGCTAAATCTCGAAATCACTAAGTCCTATGCATGCATATAGATTAGTAAAGATCCGTAGAGTGACTTGCAGTTCTGGTATCGAAGTTTTCTGCATAAACAATGAATTAGCGACCCTATCTAGGACGCTATTTCATTAAAACGACCTAACGAACAATCATTAATTCATTTGCTAATTAATAATTACCCATGTTTAAAACTTAATAACTATGTAACCTGATGTCTAAATTAATGCATGAGCATAGTTCTGGAATCCTGCTATTTTTCTCTTCCTACCCATATATTCACTTCTGCAAAATTTTATTTATTAAGAAAGTGACACTATTCATGTTAAATTGCATAAGAATGAAAGAACGACCGAACCCCAGACACCATTCAATATAGCGCCCTTGTCATGGGCGCTATATTCTGAAAAGAGACTACTCAAGAGGGTGCCATATCCTCTGAGAAGAGAACTCCAAGAACTAGTATATATATATATATATATATATTGTGTAATTAGATACAACGCCTCAACAAGCAGACTCTGTTTAATAAAATGAAGGCACCTCCTAAGGCGCCATTTATCTGAATCTAGTTTTTATTTCGAGTGTTTTCCTGTGACTATTTCTCCGCGAGTTTTGATCCATTGACCGCTGGATCTCTTGGCACCACTGTCTCACATCCGAGACTTGGTCCCTGTTTTGATTTCTCGATTACACCTTCATCTCTCGGTGACGAATGAGCCCTCCACGGGATACTCCTTCCTTCGGACTGGTGACTTTGTCATTGGGACCTCTGGAAGACTCCGCTAGTCTTGGATTCCCTCAAGACAGCCGAGCGGGTTGTACCCTAAAAATCTTGGAACTGATACGTGTCACCATGGTTCTTCTAAAAGCTTGTATATCTCTGAACTGCGACCATGACATGAATGCCTAATAGAATTGGCGACCATGGTAGGGTCACAGTTTATTATTTGTGCGACCTTCTAAAGGACGCTATTCAAGACTAAGCGACCATAAGAAGTGTCGTTATTTCCCTTGTGCCTATCTTGGTCATACTAATGAGCGAGCCCTACCTAGACGTTGTTTCCAATGGATCGCGATGAGAGTGACGCCGATTTCCAATTTTCTCTATTTTCCTGATTTGGTGAGGTTTATTGCAAGATACATATGTACATGATTAACTTCCACATTAGCCTTGACACTATGTCCCTTTTGGGAATTTCCTTGATATTATCTCGAGAACATAACCCTTTTGACTCTCTATTTGGCCATATCTGATTCTAAAACATTAAGGGTTGTGGGTCCGCGACTATCAATGTCAAGAAGGACGGAAGTCCAATTCTGTAAACCATGAGAATTCTGGGTGTGGCATTGCACCAAAGTCGGTATATCTGTAATATTCTGTTATTCTGTTATATCTGTTATTTTACAAATTCTGTGAATTCTAGAAATTCTGTTATTCTGATATTTTGTTGTTCAGTTATTCTGATAATTAGATATTCTGCTAGATTGTTTAATTCTGCTTATATTTATTGAAACTCTGTTATACTCTGGCCAATTCTGAAGTTATGTTCATCTAAGTATCTGTCCTTGTTATATTTTGGTATCTTATCCTTGGCTCTGCATGAGAATTTATCCCTAACTCTCTTGAGCTTATAACTGCCTTTGGCCTTGATATTCATCCTTTCTGCTAGATTGATTGTCATGATTTTCAGGTTATATCATTTCATGCATTGCATAGTCATGAACATGATTAAAATTGACTAATCACTTATATTCTGCTTGATGAGAGATGTAAATCCTACTGAACTTTTCGCTCATCCAGTTATTTAACATTTTTCAGGTAATGATGTCGAAGACAACCAATCAGATGTGGAAGGGCAAGAGTGAAGAGTGTTTTGGAGAATCGAGTCAGTGCCTTTTATTTTATTGAGTCTTGTCCTATCACTTGAGTCTTTTCATTTTCTTAAAGTGTAATAGTGAGTCCTTTTCTTTCAATTATACAAGTTGAGTCAAGATATGTAATTCAAATATTGACTATCAATAAAGATCTTATTTGTCTACATTGTCTGGTCTTGTAATTTTTGTGTCTTGATTTCTCTGACTATTCACGACTGTATCACTGCCACATTCCGAACAACACGTTCCGCTGCTATCGGTTCGGGGCGTGACAAGTCCGGAGCAAGGCATGCTGACTCGCACCCCCGAATTTACTCCAGCCAGGTGGGACCAATCGGCAGGCATTCTTCACAAAGAGAAGCCAACATTTGGCCTTTTCCTGGGCTCGTTAAGGTGGGGGTTCAGGGAAGAGCCCTTTCTTTTAGACTGTTTGGCAGTCAGGTTCAAGCACCAGGTCACTATTGGCTGATTTGCTTACTACAAGGCTACCGATGCTCATGCTTTCAGAGACGGGGCTGTTGAATTCACTGAATATGCGCTTCAGAATTATGGCCCCATTCTAATAAAGGCTAGAGTTTACCAGAGTGTATATGCCTCCCGCTTTCGTTACCCTATCTCAAAGGGTCTATGCTGCGGCATGATGACGGTGTTCTATCCAGAGTACAACACCTTTTACACTGCGGAAGGAGAGACTTCCTTGGACTTGTGGAGTTTACATCAACTCTTCGGCCTTCTAATTGATGGTGAGCCGTATGAAGAGGTCTGCTGGCCTGACTGGCTCAAAGACCGTACTGACGGCGAAGACCGCTATTACATTGGGTTTGCATATCGGTACCTCATGAAGGTGTACCGTACGTTGTGGCTATCCATTCAGGACACTACAGAGTCTTCTTCGTCCCGCTCAGGCAAAGAGCAGAAGCGGGTACGCCTGGGCTTATGGTTGGAATATTTCTTTGAAGGAGAGCCAAAGTACAAAGACTTTCCTTCCATCGGAATGGCTCCGAACAGACTGAAGACGCGGTCTCGCCGGAAGACTCACTTATCTTCTTCTCTTCGCAGAGTGCGCCAAAGTGGCCCTAATCCAACAGGATTGGATCCTATCACTCATTGTGCGGCCTACTTGACGTATTGGTTGTGCACATTTGCTATGCTGCAAGGTGATGAGACAGTTATTCATGCCGAAGCCATATATCCAGCGTGTTTAATGGCATGGGGTGTGAAGTTTTCCCTCTGCCCGACGGCACTATGTCTGATTTACAAGATGTTGGGAGATATACACCGTAGCTGTCTCTGCAGAACCTTGCGGACCATTGGCCCTCTTCATTTCTTCAATGCCTGGGTGTGTTCACTATTTTTGGAGTTTGCTCCCAGGACACTACAGTCTCCAAACTTGTTTCCAAGAATGTTGGAGTTCGCCGACGCTGAGCCACAGCAAGTGTCAGATCAACTTTTCTTGATCCGAGGGCAATTGACGAAAGTGCCAATGAACGCTCCTGGAGCCTTGCATTTCTAGTGCTTGGCTGCCCACTCAAGCCCGTTAGCGAATCGGCTGCGAGAATGTAAATTCGGTGAAGTTGAGCAGTATGTTCACCCTATCTCGGGCAAGCTCAGCACTAAGCCATCACTGGAGCCAGAGCTGGGAGACTGGGTTTTGTCCATTAGACCTGGTGTTTTGGTATTTAGAAAGGGCATCAGCACTTATTTAGAGCCCTATTACCCATTTAGGTTCAACAAAATTTTTGGTTATGATCAACAGATCCCTCTATCTTCAGCACAGTTTCCGTTGGAGGGTCAATTGAGAGGAGGGTCTGCCGCTGTTGAAGAAGCCCGTACGTGGTGGGATTATTTCCATCGCCGCGAGGTGGCCTCTTTCCGGATGCCAGTTCCTGGGCGTTTTCCCCGGGTGACGCTAGAATATATTAAATGGTGGAATGCTCGTACTGGCTTCTATCGGCTCTCTCGGAACGATTGTTGGGACGTTGCCGAGCGCCAGTTCTTAAGCTCCAAGCCTTCTGCTGTGTTTGAAATTGATCCTTATCATCTGCGGAGGTTGAAGTCTCGCAAAGATGCTGAGGTACAGGCTTATTTGGCGGCGTGGAAAGCTGCCAAATGGGAGAAGTCCAAGCCACAGCCGGTGCTTCCAGAAATTAATAAAGATAGCTTTACGGAGACTCTTCCGGGCCTGTGTAAAGTTAGCAGCGAGAGGACAGCTCTTCAACAGTTTTCGCTACCTGTGGAAGAGCCCATCACAGCCCCGGCCTCATGACGTCCAGAGACTGATCGCCTGTGTCTGTACAGGAGCTTTGTAAGGAAAGAAGATCGGGGACCCACCCTGTATTGCCAAACTTCCTGGCTTTTTATCTTGTTGCACATTCATGGCCTTTCTATTAGTGATAAGGCCAAGGCTATATTGGAGAGGCCTCTCTTCATTGCTTTTAAATATGCCGATGGATGGGGTATGGACCATCTTGGCCTATATTACTGCCTATCGGCCCGCGGCCACAAAGACTTGGCATCCCTAGCTGAGCATTGCGTCAAGATAGGTGATGTTTACTGGATGATTCGGGAGGGAGCCTCCAGGAACAAGGAGCCCTCCTTGCATTATTGGACCCCCTCTCCATTGTATTCGGGTCCACCAGGTACATGCTATTTTATTCTTGCTTGCTCCTTTACTTGTATACGCATCTTATTCACATAATCACCACGTTAAGGCATCATTTCTCTGTAGATTTCCTGGCCTCCAAAACAACCCTAGAGTACCGGTCTTTAATTTCTAAGGCCCAGAAGCCAAATTATTTCAAATCTCCACCCGCTGCCCCAAATACCATGCCTTTACCCTCTAGGGGTTCTCGGAAGCGAGAGAGGTCTCAGGTCAAAGAGGCAGTTTCTCGGGCAAAGAGGGCCCGGGCAAAAGTTGCCATGGGAAAGAGGACTGCGCCTGTAGAGCCTGTTATTTCATTGCCTACTATTCCAACCTTCCAGGAGTTCAAAATGGCACATGAGCAGCTGACTCCTTCAACAGGTATGTCTCCCTTGAACTCCTTTTCGGGTTATAACCTTGGGGCTTTATCATTTCTGCTTCTTTCATTTAAGTGCCACAATTTCCTCTATCCCAGCTATCGAGGAAGTGGTAACTAGTGGCGGCGCGGAAGAAGTTGGGGGCGTTGAAACACCCGCCATTCCGATCACCACGGACCTTCCTTCTCCAACGCCTAGTCATGGAGATGAAGGTAATATTATAGCCCATGGGACCTCTATTGCAGGCACCTCATTTTGCTGCTTTTCTTCTTACTCATCATTCTTATCTGTTTAATCATCCAGATATTGTTCCTTCGGAACCTGCTGAAGTTCCTCTTATAGCATCTCCTGCCTAGAGTACCTGGCCAACCCGACGGTGCTCCGAATGGCTGGCCGTATTAGCCACTAAGAAAGTCTCTTCGGGGGTGTCTCTTGACATTTCAGTATGCTTGACGGGCCTCGGCACGACTGCAGCAGAATTAGCTGAAAGTTCTTCTTCGGAGGAACTTGTAGACTATGAACCCTCCAGTGATGAGGATGAGCAGGATGTAGGGTCGGAGGCTAGCACTCCTTCCCTATCCTATGGAAGCGACTTTGCTGCATTCAGCCCACCCCGGTTAGTGTTGGGCCCTTCAGGCGCACTAAGTCCCGGGCGGGAGATTTTCTTAGCCTTGACACGGCCAGACTTAGAAGCACCGGGGGCCGCTGGTTCAAGCCTTGCTCCTTTAGAGGTAATCTTTGCACTCCTTCATGTGAGCTTCAGTCATGTCTTCTAGCATTTATATCTGAAGGTCTGACACAGCTCTTGGTTTGCCTCCTTTGTTCCTTTTCTCAAGAGCCCATGATTTCAGTGGGGTTGAATTTGCCAGTAATGATTGCTACCACCGCCTTCTCCCCCTTTCAAGCAAAGGGGACAGCCTTCACCCCCATTGTGGGTATGGTGCCCATATTGAAGCCGATTACTTTAAAATTCCCGGGCGGGCCCGGCTCTATGTTGGACACATGTGAGTCTTCGGTAAAACAACTTTAGATCTAGTCAGTGGAGTCCGGGCCAGAACCAGCTGACGTGGCCATTACTGAGGGTGTATCAGGGGTGGAGCCTGAAGAGGAACTGGCCAAGGATGCTACTGCTTTAACCATCACAGCCAGCGTTGAATTGGAGCAGCCAGCCCCAGTGGGACAGCACGAACTGCCCTCCTCAAAAGGTGTAGGAATTCCTGAAGAAATGGACGGTGGGACAACAGTCCTGCCATCTGTAGCGGAGTCTGAGTTGGAGCAGGCAGCCCGTATTAAATGGCATGAAGAGCCTCCTCCGGAAGACATAGAGCTCTCGGGTGAAACAACTATCTTATCTATCACCCCTGGGACCGGATTGGAGGAAATGCTAGAACCAACGGGACAGCTGGGGTTTGCTTCTGAAAATGCGGACCTCGGGTCTACAGATTTTGTCCCTCAGTTGGATGGAAGACTTGAAGCTCCTGTCTCGACTGCTATCGACTTTGTTGTGCAGATAGAAGAGCCTATGACACCCCTTGTCTCCCTACCGGCACTGCCTTCATCTTCTTCAGAGCCCATTGATGACATCTGGGCCGAAGTTTATAGCGGAGTACGATTTCATCTCCCTGACACACCGTCACTTGGCTTGCAGTCTCCAGACGAGATGGTGTGGCAGAACTTGGAGATGCTCAAGCAGGCCGTGCTGGCTCGTCGAGACTTATCTTATGCCCAGTTGAGGGGGCTGGTTGAGCCAGTATCATGCACCCTCATAGCCTTCGGTTGTCCCATGCAGGACTGGATGCCACGAGTAATATTGCTGCTCAAGTATGTAAATCGGCGAGAATTTGTTGAGCATGGCTTGAGGAACCAGTGATAACGCGAAAGTTCATCGTTTGAAATACGCGTATCAATCTTAAAAATTCCAACTCGCACTAGATGAAAGAAAGACGTAATATGGCGGCGAGAAGGGTCGAATCCACAGGGAAGAAGAGATGTTTATAGTTAAAAACCTTGGAGTCCTTTAGAAAACACTTGTGATTTTGTTTTGCTTAAAGAAAATAGTAAAATGATGAACGAACCAAACACTTAATTAAAAACATCTATGATTACGAGCCTATGCTATAGAAAATAATTACATAAAGTGGAGAATAAGAGGTAGAAGAAGGAGGAAGAGAGGGAAGATGAACAAGACCTAGATCAAACGAACACTTCTTTCATTAACATAAAGAAACGAGTACATGAAATGCAAAACAAGCTTACAATAAAGATGTGACGAGATTACAATGAAGTAAAATGAAACTAAAGTAATAAGAACAAGAGGAGCCTGAGGCGTGAAGATGGTAGTAGCAATAGTGATGACGGCGCCGTCCCACCTTGGCCTTGGATCACGCACAACCTCGTGGAAGATGTCGCCTACATCATGTGGAAGTCGCCTTCACCGTTGGAGCCACCTTTGGAGGATAAATAACTTTAAAACTAAAAAGAATTAGAAGATGACAAAGAAAACGAGGTTGAAGATAATGAAGAGAGGAAGAACTTTGATGAAGGGTGCAGAGAGAGAAAATATGGGAAAGAGGGTAAAATTGGAGGAAGAAGGGGTAGTGTCTGTACAGATGAACAGTAAAAATGGGAAGACAGCACCATGAAAAAGAGATTATAACTTGAACACGGAAAGGAATTAGAGGAAGATGAAAAATAAGAAAATTTAGATCCTTGAAAAATACAGAAGTTTGATGAAGAGACTCAGATGAAATGAAAAGTAGAAGGGAAAGAAATCTAGAGAAGAACAAAGTGCAGAGCTGTAGATGAGCAGTAAAACTGCAGGACAGAACCTTGAAACATTTAAAATAACTTGAAAATGAGAGAGAATTAGAGAAAGAAAAATAAGGGAGATTTGATAAACCTTTAAAGATCTACAACTTTTGTGAAGAAAGCAGAGGGAGAAAAAAATCACAAATTGGAGAAAAGAGGTGAAGAACAGTGGGATGCAGGTTCGGGTGAACACTACAAGTGGAAGACAGACCTTTGAAAACTGGACTATAACGTACAACCTCAACAGAACTAGAGGAAGACAAAGAAGAAGAAGTTTAAGATCTTTTAAACACAAAGAACTTTCATGAATACAGCAAGAGGAGAAAATGAACAGAAGGGGGAGAAATGGGCAACCTAAGATGAAGATGTGAGAAGGAGAGAGAGAAATGCCAAAAGAACCACCCTTTCTCCTCCTTGTCATGGGCTATTTATAGAGAAAGTTTGGTCAATGGAGGGTGAAGATTGTATCAAAAGGAGATGGATGGCTGGGATTTAGGTAGAAGATGATGTATGGGAGAAAGGAAAAGGAGGTGGGCACCCTCCACTTGGACTTTGGGCACCCCTTTCCCAAGACTCATCATTTCTCCCCTTTATTTCAAACTTTGAATTTTCTTTTCCCTCCAACCAAAATACGTGCTTCTTTTCCTAAATTTCAAACTTTTAAAATTTCTTTTCCCTCCAACCAAAATATAAACTTTGAATTTTAATTTCCCTCCAACCAAAATATGTGCTTCTGTGTTTGACTTGGTCAAAGTGGTGATGACAGTTTTACCTCCGGAATTTTTTGTAATTACCTTCAGTGTCCTGCACACACATAATTACAATTTAGTCCATAAAAATTATCATAATGTGGACATAAATCTCAAATACTCACGGTTATACAATGGAGAATTAATGCTCATGGCCCACAACTTTAATTTATTAAATAATATCACCAAATTAATCAATTTGCATGAAAGCTCTAATTTAAACGTGGAGTTGAGGTTAACTATGAAATATGCATAATTGTCTAATTATATGCACATAAAATGGTGTACATGCGATGAATTACCATAGAAAATGGACACTTATCACACCCCTCAACTTACTCATTGCTAGTCCCTTAGTAATGTAAATAAATTAAAATTTAGGACTAACAAGAGTTTGTAAAATTCATACTCTCATATCCAGCTCTACCTTTATAGAATCAACCAAAGATTAGGAATATGGAATCATTAATACACACTAGCCTTATGTAGGAACTTAATAGTACATGATCAAGAATTCAAATCAAAGCTTAATAGCACTTGTGCACGTGTAACTACCAAATCCACATCTTAGACAATTGCATCCCCCATTCGTTATTCCAAGCAAATGTCTTTCAACCCTGCACCTCTTAGATCAGAGCATTAAGTATATTAGCCTTTTGTCTGCCTTATTGCTTTGTCCCTTTGGGATCTTTTATACCACACATGATGCTGCACTACCCTTCACTGCTCAACGTGAACCTCGACTCTTGCCTTAGGAGAAGCAGGCCCGATTTCGCAGATCAAGGTTCCCTTTTCCATTTTACGTGAATCTCAACACGTCTTAGGTGAAGTAGGCCCGGTTACTAAGATCAGGGGCATTTTTCATGGTGTTTTTTTATTCTTTCTCTCTCTATCTCTCTCTTTTTTGTGCCATTGTGCTTATTTGATAGATAATTTGACAAAAAGCTTTATAAAAAGATCTCTTTTCTTAAGAAGTGCAGAATATCAGACAACATACCAAAACTAGTAGAGGGCTTGTCTTGCTTATTTCATTATTGTGCAACATGAATTTCTTTTTTCTAAAGTGCACATAAACTTTAAAGGGATTCTTATGTCAATTTTCCATGGCTAGATTGACTAAATTTCTCATAATCCTTCTCCCTAGTCTTTTTCTATTCCAGAATTACTTTTAATTTAAGCATGAATCATGAAACTTAAAATGGGGTTTACATTTTTCTACTTTCATGCAATGATGACATGCAAGACAGAACTCTTATCAGGTTATACTATATTCATCATGAAAAATTTTCTCTCCCCCCCAACTTGAAAGACATTATCCTCAATGGCATATAGAATTGAAAGCAATAGAACAATGTATCAATAAATACTTCTGAGTAGGAAAGAGACAACCGGATATGCGGGACAAAACCCCCATCAATGTCATGGACGACGATGACTTCCTCTCCTTGGCCTTGACCTGACTACTAAAACACACTCAAACAAAAACCTTGGGTTGCCTCCCAGAAGCGCTAAGTTTTTCGTCTTCAGCCAGACGCATGAGAGCTCATGAAGATTTTATTCCAGACCACTTAGAACAATGGATTCTTTTTGCAACTGATCATTTTCCAAATAAAGTTTCAATCTTTGACCATTGATAGTGAAATTGTGACCATTTTTAGGATTCAAAATTTTGACGGCACCGTGGTCAAAAGGCTTAACAACTACAAATGGTCCGTCCCATCTGGATTTGAGCTTACCAGGGAACAAGCGCAGCCTAGAATTAAAAAGCCAAACCTTTTGATTCTCATAAAAACTTTTCCTGTGAATATGCTTGTCATGGAATGCTTTAGTTTTAGCTTTATAAATCTTTGAATTTTCATAGGCTTCATTTCTTAGTTCTTCCGGTTCATTGAGT